>CADEHL010001107.1:40000-437500 GCA_902827135.1 Harpagifer antarcticus | reverse complement strand
AGACGCACATTCAGGACGTCCGCTGGCGCATCATAAACACGTGGGATAGTGAAGTGCAGTCGGATTCTCTAAAGTACCGCAGTCTCTTCTCCTAAATCCTTTTGAATTCTCCTATCCACTATCCCTTAACCCCGTGACGTTTCACTCAGAGGTCAAGGAATAGGAGATAGGGTTAGAACTTAGGAGCTGATTTTTAAACTATCGGGGGTCTTCAACTAAAATTCAACGAGGTCCAGTTAGAGAAAATGTCCCCATGCAAAGGTCCGGAACATCAAAATGTCTAACTTGCTTTATGAATTAGTGTGATATTGAAGTGACCTGTAGCTTTATCAACGTCTGCATGTAATCAACAACTGACTGCCAATCAAATAAAGAAAGTACAGTTCAAAAACAACAATTGACAATTTATTGTCAATTAACATTACTTAAATACTGTGGATATGTGTAATGTTCCTATCGGGCTGCATTTACAAATAGAATAGGAGAAAATAAATAAAATAGCTTTTGAAAATGTGTGCATCTTAAAAGTGCTTAATTTTAGATAAATAAAATAAAGTGTAGCAGCAGCTTGAGTTTCCCTTTTTCTTTGGTAACCGTTTCACATCATGACTTAACAGTTTCAGACGATTATAGAACAATATCAGTCTTTACACATCATAACAATTGAACAGTTTTAAAGTTTCTCTTTCTTTCCCTCTTATATTGCAGTCCCTCACTAACTTTCTTTAAATTCAGTGTGAGAATTGAGCTCAAGTTTGTCCTGCCAGGAGTTTGTAAATCTGGGCTGAAATGGTGTCAGGGCCATTCTCACACACATGCATGTGCTCATTGATTACAGTGATGCAAACACAGGTATGGTGAAAAAGAGAGAACTATTCTAAGCAGAAAAAAACAGCGTAATAAACCATCTGACAAAGGCCTGTGCTATAATGCTTCAATTAACTGGCTATTCTACTCAGATCAATAGGAGACAGAGATGTTAAGTTATAAATCAAGGGTTTTTATTATTATTTACAGCAGGGGTGGGGAACCTTTTTCCTTTCAATTTTTACAACATCCTCCGAGGGTCGTACAAATTATTGAACTCAACCTCTGCTTAAAAAAACTAAAATCACAGCCCATTCATTTGGCCTTTCTTTCATGCTGTGCAAAGAAAAAGCAACCAATCCAGATATCTCACCATGACTCACGCATGCATGTATGTGCACGGTGTGGCGTGACCACCAAAACAGAAAGATATGGACACAAGATGTGTGCAAATGTATTTAGTATCCTATCCATGTGAACATAATTTAAGTGGGGGGGGGACCTAACCTCCTCTAGGAGGGTCCGGGGGCATGCTCCCCCGGGAAGATTTGTTTTTAAATGTTGAAGTCAAAAGCATCAATCTGGTGCACTTTGAGAGCAACATTAGTAGATCTATGGATACATCTCTCAACACCCATATGAAACAGAACTGTAAACATATTTTTCTTTTTGGATATTTTACAAATCACTCCCTTTTTAAGGCGGACACGGCAGGCAAAAACATCGTTTTTCATGCACTGGTCAATTTTGAGATTTTGTGCTATTTTGATTCTATAACATGTTTTCTTTCAGGCTTTTGGAAAGAAAATGTACAAAATACACATTTAAGTGTTTATTTGACTATAGTTTGTCGATTTGCGTCTGCAGATTTCTCTTAAATTCACCAAAAGTTAGCATTCTAATATAACATAAAGTACTGCGACCGCTGTGTGCACCATGTCATCAGAGATATCGTTGGAAAGCTCCGTCTCTCCTGCACAATCTCATCAGATCCAAAGATGGTCATTTCCTTTGTATCAGCAACCAATCATGAAAGTACAAAAGGGTCTTAAACCAAGAAACAAAATCTCATTGGCTGGTGTCAATTTCTGACAACGTGATTCGTTCAGAAGCGTCACGTGGTGTGCTAAAACACTTCCTGGTTAGCTTTCCGCTAGAAATTGAATTCTCAAAATGGCAAAAGAACGGCGAAAAAATTGTTCACAGAGAAGACAACAACAATTGTCACTTGCACGAAGCAAGGTTATACAAAAGACAAATGACCCCGAACATGAAATACCTTCACGGAGTGCGTCGAGGCGCGAGCTGTCATCCAAAGAACAGCAGGGTTTAGCTAGTGCCTCACTGCAATCTTTAAAGGTCGTTTTCTCAAAATGAGTTTTTTCTCCTACTCTGAGTTCGAAATTTCAACTTCAGTAGCACGTAGATACACCAAACCTTCCAGTTATATTCCTATCAATGTTATGAAGGCTTTTACAGAAGAGTTTGTGCATATATCATTCATAGCCTGAATTATACAACATTGTATTCCTAAAAACATGGCGAAAATTGATATTTTAGGGCTGTTGACAGTATTTTCTGATTTATGGAGTGATAAAGAGAGATATCCAAAATCCCTTCTGTAAAAGCTTTAGATACTAATATGACTACAAAATGAAACAAGAATTTTGAACCTGGCTTTATCCAAAGTTCAGATTTCGATTCCTGAAATGTGTTCAAATATGTGCATATTTAATGAGATAATGGCTTATTTGCATATTTAAACATGTTATTTCAGACAACTTGTAATACAAAAAATAATTGCCTTATTGTAAGTAATTAACTGGAGAAATTTCTAGCTGATACCTTTAAGTTAAAAAAATTACCCTATTCACCTGGGGTGTCTCGCCTTAAACTCTATTCTTTGTTGTTACTGTCATATAGTATTTTATACCTGTTTTTCATTTAGTCTCATTAATAACTATAATGATCATATCAAGGTGTGCCTTTACCTCACTGAGCTGAGGTTATTTGAGCCTCTCAGGAGAGAGCGCTCTTCCACCTGGTTGTAGAAAAGCTCTTTAAATTCGTTAGCATAGCTAGCTAACCAGATGCTAACAACAGATCGCCACTGTGCTTACAACTAAAGACACAGCCACGCAAACACTGCGTACATGTGTACGGCTCCTTATGGGTATTGCAATATTTTAAGGGCAGAAGCGGCGTCCCGGTGCCCTCAGTCAGCACTCCTTTCAGACGAGGCATACCACGTGATGACACGTTACGCTCGTGTTGTGTTCAAGGAACCTGTCCTTGGCCAGGAAAAACAGTTACTCGCTTGTTTAATTATTTTTGCGGTCTAGATTTCTTCTTCTTTTTTTAAGTGAGAAGTTGTCCGTCAGTCGGACTGACGGACGGACTCCCCACCCCCAAAACGAAAACTCTTCGGTTCTCCACGAATTACACAAGTCCCCCAAATCAACGTTAAAAAAAGCGGGAGGCGCCGAAAAATCCCCTATTAATGTATTGATTATAGCTCCGGGTCCGTATAGGTCGGCGCCTGGGTCCGGATCCGGACCGCGGTCCACCTGTTGCCGACCCCTGAGCTACACCATTGTTTGGTTTCCATGGTAGCGCGTCTCTTTAGCAGCGCGCGCAACTGAAGGTCTGAGAGGGTGGGGAAAATAGTCACAGAAAACAGAACAAGAATTGACAACTCTGCTCACTCCTGTCCTTCACATATGCTCCATAAAGGATGGTGCTACAGGCCGCAAGGCAGTGCCCTTACAACTATATAGCATGTTAATGTTAATCCAGCTCCGGCGATCCACTAGCACCCCTTCCCCGCGGTGGTTTTGAAATGCTCCCGATTTCTGAGGTCTCAAGGTTGGCAAGTATGCTTTACCCGCCTCAATGTCCCGACAACAAACCTCCATGCAGTCGGAACCAGCCTGTTTCAGTTCAACAACGGCGACGGTGGGGGCGGCGGCGGTTTTGACAGTTTCTGCGGCCGCAGAGCAAGCCCCCAGGAAGTGCGCCGGAGTCCATGGGAGCCTGCCTGCAGACCTCCACTCTCAGGACAGTTCCGGTGCAGACCTCCACTCTCAGGACACCTCCACTCTCAGGACAGGATGTGCACGCTAAGAATTCCAAAATAAAATCACCACTATCAGTACAGTGCCACTTTCCAAACAGGAAATGCACGCAAATACAAAATAAAATCGTACTGACACCGACTGACACTTATTATCTATATATATATAGATATATATATATATATTTATTTATTTATATATATAAATACGACATCTTGTATTTTAGTTACACCCGCTAGACAACAGTGGAAGATTCGAGAAACAACCGTGTTTGCCGGGTGCACCGCGGCAGAGGTGGGGTGGTTCCAGCTGGGAACCTCCACCCCGCTGCGGGACCCGTGGGACCCCTGGATGGTGCGTCTTGGTCACGCTTCATATCGGCCGACCCGGGAAGGAAGAGACACGCAGAGTGGGGGAAGTCCCCCACTCCAACGCAGCACACCCTCCCGGCCATCAGAGTCGAACCCGCAGTTCGGAGGAACCGACCGCCAAAGCACTGGCACTAGGCCAGGCCGGCGCGGAGGCCATCCGACAGTGGGTCGCATTTGCCATTCGATCAGTGAGAGGAGAGGAGAAAAATGCATCAAAAATGGTCAAAATCCGTTAATATATGGATGAGTGGGGGGGTGGAAACCGGGTGAAATAGCCAAACAAATTAAAAATAATAAAACCGGAGAAAAGTGAAAAAAAGTGTCCGAAAATGGGCACTCGTGAGGCGGACAGAGTCCCTGTCAACTCCCGTTACATTCCTCCATGGTATCATTTGAGCGAAACACTTTTACGAGAACCAGGCTGGGGGGGTCAAAGGGGCTTGACGAAGGCCGACCCAAAGTGCACTGTGGGCGGACTCATCACCTCCGTGATGAGTCTCCATTGTGATTTGAAAACTTCCATCAAACGAGACCTTCGGTGGGCGTCAGAATCGTCACTTCCTGTACTGACAGTGGTGGTGTCCTGAGAGTGGAGGTCTGCACCGGAACTGTCCTGAGAGTGGAGGTCTGCAGGCAGACCCCTCTCCCGGAGTCTGATGAGAATATTCGTGCTGGTCAAACGGCGGTACTACACTTCCTTTAGGTTGCTGGCCCCGGAAACACTTTTTCCCATTGACTTACATTGGGAAAGAGTGGTCTGTAACTCATTGAATAATTTTTTTTTAAATAAACTACCCAGTATGAACACTTGTATCGCCCTTATTAAAAACATTCATTCCTCAAGTTGTAAAAATGTGCTAATAACGTTATTCTGAGAGTTATTTCCCTCGGCATTATGAATGCGCATCTAACCCACGGGACCGCACCGCCCGGCATGTTCATGTTACGTGTTCAGTACTACATGAGTTTCTCTTTACCCATGGATGCACAATAACAACGGACCATATCGCCTTACTGCCACGGAGCTGTAATAATGGATATATTGCACATGTTTGCTGTAATTCATCATTTGTAAAATATTATACTACATGGGCTGTATGATTTAAATCTTGTACCGTAAATGTTGTATTAAATAAAGTTAATATTTCCAACGTAGATTAAGTTCTTGTAGCTTCTTATTGCACTTGCAATTGTTTTAGTTACTTGTGGGCTACTTAACATGAATAATCAGTTACTATCCTTTTACTCCATCACATTTCAAAAAGAAATAGGCTATTGTTATTTTAACTCCACCACAGTAATCCATCATCAGCTTTACTTTTTAGATAAAGTTTTAACTCACAATTGATCATAACAGGCTTCAACATATACATTTTTATATATTACCAAGTGGTTTCATGTACAACCCTCACAAGTATCATGCTAAATGAAGCTCTGTTGCTTGGATATCACTAGATCCTGATGTCAGCGTAATATAAAAGTACATAACGATTGATGTGTAATTTAGCATAATTTACTAGCTAGCCGCTAGCTGCTAACTGCCGCCTCGTTAATATAAATCCAGTACCATGCTGTCATGAAGGTGCGGTGCTGTTACGTGTACGCAAATTCACGTGCTTAATGTGAACGAACGATGCTCTATGAGTGCACATACGGGTACTTCTCAGGCATGCCGGGTAATCTGTGACGTTTCGCTCTCTCAAAAGTTGGGCCATTTTGTCATCATGCGCTAATGAGCAACTCTCATAGGAATTAATGAGGCCCCGCCTCCCACGCTGTATCCAGTTCTTATTATACATCCATGCCGCAGAGCTGCTGCTTACGACGCTGAAGTTGGCTTCCGATTCAGAGCATCCGATTCGGCAGTTAAGGGGAAAGTTAAGGGACATTTAATTGACAGCGCTGAGCGAACAATCCTCCGTGTTTGAACCTCTTAAAATCGCTGCATAGCCGATTTATTTGGACTGGATTATCCCAGAGACTTTAAAGATTCTTTATAACACGGTTTTAGATTTGTGAAACCTTAATTCTATTTGTGAAAATTAAAAAAAGGCAGCTGCTTTTGGGTTCATCTGGCTTCGCTGTTTGAAGAAGGTCCAGGCTCCGGAGATGTGGATGTCAGGGATGTGACCTTCCAGTTGTTAAATTTAAGTTTAGATTGACTGTATTTAGTTTTCTTCTGCGCTGGTTCTTCTGACATGTTTGAAAGTGTATATATTCTTTCTATCTATAGGTTAACGGCTGACACACACAGAACAACGTAACAACTAAAGTAAACAACGTAACAAATAAACAAATCTAAGCTTTTTTATTGGTTGTAATTTACATGGATACATTAGAATGGTGTGACAATGTCATATTTGATTGGGTTAAAATGTAGGCCAACATATTCTTCCTGTTATGTCTGCCTGCTTTATTTTACCTAATGCAAAGTGACCTGCTCCATCGAAATCAGTCGCATTGACCCGAAGACACATTTTGATTCCTAGCTTTATAATGATATCAGGATTGTTTTTGTAGGCTACTCGAAATATTAAGCAAAATATGTCACATTATATAATGAGGTTACAGAGTCATCATTTTGCGAAAAAGGCCTTTAAAGTGTTCTCTTCTCTGGAATCCATCGATCTGATTGATTATTAGCGGAGCAAATGATCAAAATACTACGGAGGGAAGATATTTTCGTTTGGATTACTGCACTCACGGGAAACACCGGCTGTTGTTGTGACGTTAAGTTACTCCGTTCTCCGCTTGTAATTATGCCGTTACAAGCTTCGAACCTGTATTTATCATCTGAATTTGCTGAAACAAGTTTAATATTCTGAAAGCCAAGACTTTGTTTCTTTGAAATCAGATGAAAACAAACTGTAACGGACCCTGCCGGGTTATCTATGATTATATGCCTGTTGAGGTTTAGGATGGCAGCTTCTTCTTACGCTGCACTCGGAGAGAAATATTGGAGATGGAGACGATGAACTGTTTAGCCCTTGAGCATGATTTATTCCTCTGCTTCAGGTGATTCCTTCGCTCAGCCGAGCTAACTTAGAAGAGAACAAACATAGACAGTGTACACGTGCATCAGGTGAACACACCCTTATTTACATGACGCAAGACTGGTCATTACGTAGCACGTAATACTACAGTGCCGCACATTGGTACAATAACAGTATTACGTCCCTATAGTACAGAATAGACACAATCTCTAGTCTATACATACAATAACTGAGGACATATGTAAACATTTCCCTTAACACCCCCACTTGTTCTCAGGTTGCTGTACTCCAAAAATGTAAACAAAATGAAAATGTGGACCTCCTCACACATTTTAAACTCCAAAAACGATTCCTGCAAACTTCTTCAGTTTCAGCTTAGTTACAGGTTTTGTCATTATGTCTGCCACCATCTCTTCAGTAGGGCAGTACACCAGAGTTAGTTTCCCATCCTTTACAGTTGATCTTATGAAGTGGTACTTTATGTCCACGTGCTTACACCTCTGTCTGCTTACAGGGTTTTTGGCTAGGGCAATTGTTCCCTGGTTGTCCTCATACACTACTGTTTGTGTATATTTGTAATGTTAGAAATTAAAATCAATGTTTAATAGCATAATGTAGCTTAAACATACCGTCAGTTTAAATGCTATTTTATTCTGGAAAAAACCGGAAGTTCTCAATACCAAGCTTTTATTCTGAAAATCCTTCATCACAACATCCGGGACTACCGTCCATTATTATCACTAAAGTGCCTATTGACGCCGTTAACATGTATTACATATAAAGTTATAAAAGAGTTAAGGAAGAGACAAGACGTGTTTAGATATATTGAATGTACAATGTCTGTATCGTCTGATATGCGTAACGACGGACATTAAAACGTTGGAAAGCCGGCCTGCAGGGAGGAGCCAGCAGAGGATATAAATATAGCCCACCTACGGCGGTTCGGTCTCTTTCTTCACCTGGCGGGAGCCAGAGACACAGCTGTGATTCTGTCGGACAATATTCTGCTTGTAACATTACCGCGCCTTTATTTGAATTAAAGTACCAATTTGAAACCATCTCAGAGACTCCATTTAGTCTCCTTTTTAAGCTTCTCTCCTGGACGCGAGAATTATTACACAAACAACAATTGATGACCAGCTGACGTGATTCTCGTTAGACCGGGAGAGACTACAGCCGGCTGTGGCCCGGAACCGCGGGCAATCCGTTCGACACACAAAGAGCTCAAACCATCGGTAAGAAGAAACCTGTTAAGTCAAATTCTTCGATAGTTTATGCAGGCCAATTTTAGGATTGTGTGTTGGACACTGCTTTCGGTTCCTGAAAACAGCTGGGTAATGTTAAAAAAACCAAATTTATAACAATAACACGTGGCGTTGCTTTGTCACAGGCAGGTGAGTTCAAATTACTTATTTTTCTTATATTTAACCCTGCATGCTATTCGTTTGTCTGTTATTACATGTCGGCAAAAAGCTAATCGCTCCAGAAGTGTTTTTGTTACGTTTGAAGTTAACGTGAATAGTTTGAGGCTATTCAGTAGTTGGACTTATTGAGACAAAGAACACAATCAGTAGAAGCTGAGAATATTGGAGTGAGTGTTTGTTTTAAAAGACAGTTTGAGGCTGTTTTTAAAAAAGTCCTTTTCTGAGAAAAGGCCTGAGTAGTTTGAAGCTCTCAGTGGTTCATTCTTCTGTTTTCAGACAGACATTGCGTGTGGATTACGATGAGAAATGCGACATTCGTGCGTTAGATAGACGATATTCTGCTAATTGTGTTTGGATAGCGTCTTAATTTGTCCCATTATAGCGTGTTTAAACAGAGGAGGTAACTATACTGGCTCTTAAAGTCAAAAAAAAAATTACGTACATAGGCTAAGAGCCGCATGACGTAAGGGTTTGAGTCCCATTGATAAATTGTACAATAAATAGAAATGTTATTTTAAACTGCAGTGTTCTGTGTTCATTTGTCATTATTTCAACTCCCCTACGAAAACCAAGGGTTTTCCAAATCCCTTTGTTCTTCAGGTTAAAGATTGAAAAAAAGTTGCCATCTTGTCTTGCCCTCATGTTGAAAATAAGCCACACGGCAGTCGCCATTTCGTGAAATGCTAATTGAAAGTACTCGGTTTGTTCACACTCACATGAGGCTGGGCACTCCATATTGAGAAGGCAGAGTTGGAACTATAAAATAGACAGGTTATCTTACCGTGGGAAGTTTGGTATTTGTACGAGTCTGGTTTTGTACGTATTTCTGCTTACAAGTGTGTATTGGCAGGTTTTTAGAAATTCTTGTTTGCAAGTGTGTATTGGCGGATTTGTTGGGAATATTCTTGCTTGCAAATGTGTTTGGGCGATTTTGTGCTGTGTTGTTTAACCATATTCTCCCATTTTTAAGGAAAATAAGCTTCTTCTTGTTAAAAAGAGGTCAGTTTTGACAAAGATACTATAACATTTTGAAGCTTGATTTTAAGTGTTATAAATGAACACATGCTTCATCGCCAAGATAGAATTGCAAGTGGTTTCTAATTATAAGATAGGAAACTTTACCTAATACTTTTTCAAACAAATGTATTGAAGCTAACACAAGTTATGACATTTACATAATTCCAAACATTTCGGAAAGTGGAACACAGTAGAGCCACACCAGATTTCTAATTTTTATATTGCGGAGTCAAAACTGTACACAGTAAAATTGTTGTCGAATTTTTTACAATGCTGATTTTAATTTTTTTTTACATAATTATTGAAAAAATAATAATAATAATAATAATCATTTATATTTTATAGATTGACTTTGAAAAAAAACAAACAAAAAAAAAAACATTTATATTTCATAGATTCACCTTATTAAAAAATACAGATTTAAGGTACGGACGAACAGCAACGAAGGTACTAGTCAAAGGACTAGTGCTTCAATCTTTGATAATTTCATATTTTTCATTCAAATACTTAGAGAACATGTCACCAAAAGAAACTAAATTAAGGCCAGACGTAGAGCCAGGCACAACTGCAGATATCAAGGAAAGGGTAAAAATCAGATCAGATGCTACAACAGTTCCAAAACTTAGACAGAAGACATGGAACCAATCTGAGAGACTGTGGGAACAGTGGCAAACGAGAGGACTGTTTCCAGCAGATGATCAGCCTGGACCAACGAAAGCCCATAGAGCTGTAATAGACCATGAGAACGGAGAATATCTGCGAGAGCAACAAGCATGGATCAAAGCCGGACAACCCTCTTGGTATGGATCTACAAAGACTGCTATGAACAGAGCGGAGATAAGAAAAACACAAGTTACAGTTCTGATGCTCCATTTAAAGTATACTGTTAGTGAGACGGCAAACATGTACGTCGTTCAAAGAGCAAATCCGCTAGAGAAGGAACACACAACGGAAGAAATAGAAGAAGTTCCAGTAATCCAAACTCCAAAGCTCTATCCAGACCTGCCTCAGAAACCTCCTCCTTACATGACAGAACCAGAACTTCTCTCTCAAACCTTGATACAAGCCCCAACTTTTAATATTGGAGGAGGAATATTGACTTTGGATGAAGTCCCCACAGAGAGAAGTGTCAAAGAATTGGACTTTGAAGTAAGAATGCTAAACAGTAAATCTGACCAGCTGCGGGAGAGTTTTGAATACGGCATGCAAGAATTGAGGGACATGACTAGAGATCACTATGTTCAGCAAAACGCACTACGAACACCCATGTCATACCAGCCCAACAACAAACCTCCCGTTGCTGAGGCATTACCAACCACAGGTTCAGACATGCCGATTTTCTCTCTACTACTACCAACAACAGCAGAAAGTGAGGCACAGGAAGGGTTCAGAGAGCAACAGGAACAAAAACGAGCTACAGAAGAAAAACGAAAGGAGGAGGCGTATAATAATATGATGACAGAAAGGAGGACAGAAGATGATTACCAAGAACGTCAGGTGAAAAGACGACAGGAAGAGGAAAGGTCCCAGGACATGTTGGCAGATAGACAATGGAGAGAAGAACAAAGAACTCAAAGAACACGCCGAACAAACTACTCTCCTGACTATTCCAAAGGACGGGGAGAAGAAGATGACGACGGCGGTACACAGTCTGTAACCAGTAGACACTCCCCATACCATGAACAGTCACAGCAACAATACAGTTTTGCATCTCCTCCTGAGAATAATAGTAGCGGAAAAAATGACCAACATTACCCTGAGACATGGCCCACAACTAAAAGAACCAAGACCGGTGCACATACCTCCATGCCATTGATAGCGGCTGGAAGAGGAGGATTTGAATACCAACCATGGACTCACAGGGACATGGAATCATTAGTGGCAAAACTACCTCCACTCACCCAAGGAGGTCAAAAGTGGGTGAATGATCTGGAGAAATACACAGTCCAAGACCACTTGTGCTTGGGAGACATGAGGGCACTGCTTGGACGGATAGAAGGAAGACTAGAGGCAAGAGCAGTAGATTCCGAGGCCAAATGCACCAACTCTCCAGATGATATTTCCTTCAACAATATCAGGTCGAATTATTGGGCTGCTATTCGTCACATCTACCCGACAACACGCAGTTTACATGCCCTCAACAGCCTGAGAAAAGAACCTGGGGAAGACATGCATGCCTTCCTCAAGAGATGTGAAGGAGTGTGGGAGGACTGCACTGGAGAACGACATGACACTTCACCAGCTGTCATAATGCTGTGGAAGAACGCAGTCATCAAAGCCCTTCCCAAATCAGTGCAGGCACGCCTGGGAGATGTGGTGGGATTGGAAGCTAAACTCCCAGAAGAATGGAGACTACATCTCATTCACCACGACATCAAATACCAGGAAACAAAGGTGGAAGACGATGAAGACACAAAAAAACTGGCGAAAAGACTTTTGAAGATGCAGGTAGCTGAGAGAGATACCGAAGCCAATATGAACAAGAAAGTGACAAGACAGATGCCAGCTGTAACAGAAATGGTCATACTAACCGAGAAAGAAAGGCAGACGCCTCAAACAGTTCAAAATCAGACAGTGCCAGAATATCAGATGCAGAACCAACAAAAAGGTAGAGGAGGTTTCCGAGGAAAAGGCAGAGGAAAAGTTCTCCGGTCAGAGGGATGCTACATATGCAATCAGCTGGGCCATTGGTCCAGAGAGTGTCCATATCAGCAAACACAAAACCCACCACAAGCCGTACAATACAATCCTACACAATTTCAACAGCCTCAGACGCAACAGTATTATCCCCAAGTACAACAACCGCCTGGGAATACCCCTGTCCAACTACAGCCACAAACACCCATGTACATGCCTACACAGTATCAACAAAGGGGAGGACCCGGTGGAGGCAGAGGATTCCAGGGACAATCTGGAGGAGGAGGGGTGCCAAACATGAACCAAATGCCTCTGACAGCTTGGAGTGGTCCATACGCATGAAGAGGCCCAGAGGATCCAATCACAGGTGATGCAATTCCAGCCCAAGATGAACCAATGGTCACCTGTGAGATTGAGGGTGAGAAGGTGGAAATGATGGTGGACACAGGAGCCACAGCTTCCTGTTTGACAAGATTAAAAGGAAAACCACCACCTCTCTCAAATCACACCCTCAAAACAGTTGGATACTCGGGAAAAATTGATGTACAGAGATATACATTACCATTGGTCACGAAAATTGGGAAGCAACTCCTGCAACATCCTTTCCTCTATGCCCCAAACTGTCCCATAAATCTGATGGGAAGAGACCTGCTCGTAAAAACAGGAGCGAGAATTCTATGCACACCAGATGGGCTGATTATCCAATTTCCAGGACAGATACCACTCTACCAGACGTACGACGGACAACAGAGAATCATGATGATGGCAGCAAATCCAGAAAACGACGAGGAAAATGAGACGACCACGGTGTACTGGAGCCGCCTGATCACAACTGAAATCGATACCCCAAAAGTCCAAAGAACTTACATGGCCTGGAAGCCATGGATAAATACACTGGGACCCTATGGGCCCCCGCAAGATCCTCTACATTGTACGTACAATTATCTAAGGCGTCCAGATGAAGAATATCAAGACGCTTGGATGGAAGATAAAGAGGGGAAGATAGAAGATTTGACTGTAGCAGACATCTACGTCGGACCGCAGGGTGTAGCAGCGGCGGTAAAACTCACAACCGAACAAAAACAATGGTACAATTTATCTGAAGAAGCTGTTCCTCATGTCACACTCGCCATGACCATAGGAGCTGAGTCCAGATCATTGGGTCCAATGATAAAGACTGCATTGAACACAGAATGGTTGGCAACAGAATCACCTTTTCTGTGGCGATCAACAGATCAGACGATGTGGAGGATTGGAAACAATAGCCAGGAACAAGGGCTATTGGAGAAGCAAGAATTGGACAGAGATCATGGACGACAACACACAAACCATCCGGACACAGAACAAATGCTGAAGCAGGTGCCAACACATCTTTGGACCACTGGAGACTATGATGTTGGATTAGTGAATCACGAAGTCTCAGTGGAGCTGATGGAAAATTACAAACCATGTTGGCGCCCGCAATACAAATTGAAGCAAGAACAAATAGATGGGATAGGAAACACCATTCAAGGATTGTTGCAAGCTGGAGTAATCAGACACACCGGCTCAAATTGGAATACTCCCATCTTGCCGGTACCAAAAGCTGGAAACAAGGGATGGAGAATGGTCCATGATCTAAGAGAAGTCAACAATGTCACTAAAACTGCTAATATTCTTGTTCCCGATCCACATGTAGCATTACAAAATCTTAATCCAGGTCACAAATATTTCACAGTGATAGATCTAGCTAATGCATTCTTTTGCTTACCATTAGATCCAAAAGTACAGGATATATTTGCTTTCACCTACCAAAGACATACACTTACAATCGGATGCCACAGGGTTACAAAGATAGTCCAGGATTATTTAACCGTGCTCTGAAACAAGACCTCGGGGCATTGCAACTGCCGGAGGGAGTGACTCTGATACAGTATGTTGATGATTTACTCCTAGCCGGGCCAGATGCAGCAACATGTCTGGCTGTGACACAACAATTGCTAATCCTACTGGCCAATGTAGGATACAAGGTGAGGAAAGAAAAGACACAGATCGCAAGGAGAACAGTTACATTCCTGGGAAGGATGATTTCCTCGAACAGTCTAACTCTGACACCAGCACAAAGGTCTTCCATCCTCTCCCAACCAAAGCCCAAAACAGTGCAACAAATGCTTGCGTTCCTGGGCCTGACAGGTTACAGCAGGACGTACATACCGGACTATGTGGAGTTGACACAACCACTGAGACACATAATTGCAGAAGCAGGAAACAGAAATCTTAAAGCTACTCTCGAGTGGACAACGTTGGCCGAAGAAGCCTTCACGAAGACGAAGCAAGCCCTGAGTCAAGCGGCACACCTTTCCACTCCTGATTATGACGATGATTTTTGCCTTGATGTTTCTGAATCAGGTGGAATAGTCAACGGGGTCCTGTTTCAGAAAAAAGGGGGAGTGAGACAGGTATTGATGTACCATAGCTCAAAGTTAGACAATATAGAACTAGGCCAGACAGGATGTGCACGACATTTAGCTGCACTAGCAAAAGTCATTGAGAAAACTGCTCATGTGGTAATGTGCCACCCATTGAAAGTCAACACAGCCCATGGAGTAGTAGCATTTCTAAATTCACAAGCATTCACATTTTCACCAATCAGGAAAATCAAGATTCAGACCAGTCTGTTGAAACCACATCTAACATACCAAGTTGGTTTAACAAACATGTCTACAGGACTAAGCACGGAAGAGCACACACCCCATGACTGTCAGTTCATCTCCCAAAAGGATCTCAAGATAAGATCAGATTTAAAAACAGATCCTTTGGACCAACCAGACTTCACTCTCTACAGTGACGGCTGCTGTTACAAGGGAGACGACGGAAATGTGGCCTCCTATGCAGTAGTCCGGCAGGAGGGAGAAAATGTACAAACCATAGAAGCAGAAATCATCTCCCAACCTGCTTCGGCCCAACTGGCTGAAGTAGTGGCACTCACCAAAGCCTTGGAGCATGCAGAGGGACAGCGAGTCAACATCTACACAGATTCAGCATATGCCTATGGAGCAGTACATATAGACGGACCACAGTGGATCAGAAGAGGGTTCCTAACATCTGCTAAGACACCAGTAAAACATGCTGAAGCGCTAAAACTCCTGCTAACATCTTTGCTGTTGCCAGCACAAGTGGCAGTAATGAAATGCAAAGGACATCAAACATTAAACAATGCAATATCCAGAGGAAACGATGCAGCAGACAAGGCAGCAAAGAAAGCAGGAGGGTACAGCAAGCAAATGATATGTACAAAGGCCAATACTCAAGAGGAGTTAACCACCGAACACATCAAAGACATGCAGAAATATGCTGGAGTGTATGAACAGAATCAATGGAGTCAGAAAGGAGCAAAGGAAGTAGATGGCCTGTGGAGAGCCCACGATGGACGTCTAGTCGCACCTGCAAAATTATGCCACCTGCTAATAGAACAATCACATGGTCCCACTCATGTAGGCAAAGCAAGAACAACAAAAGACATTGAACAACAGTGGTGGCATCCTTACATGAAGGACATGGTTGAAAACTTCGTAAACGACTGTGACACGTGCAATGCTTTCAATGTAAAAAAGCCATACAAGTGCCCAATGGGAAGATATCCAGTCCCAGAAGCCCCGTTCAAAGACATTTGTATTGATTATACAGACATGGGAGCAGACAATGTAGTCAGAGGGTTTAGATATATGTTAGTAATGATAGATCGTTATACGAGATGGATTGAAGCCATTCCCTGTAAGAAAGAGGATGCAAAGACAGTCATTAAATGGCTCAAAACAGAACTCGTACCCCGTTATGGAGTGCCAAGGATGATAAGATCAGACAATGGTTCACATTTTACAAGCAAACACTTGGAGGAAGTTGAGTTATATTTTGGTATAATTCATAAGTTTGGGTCGACATACCACCCACAATCTCAGGGCATAGTAGAAAGAGCAAATCGAACATTAAAAGGGAAAATTGCAAAAGTCATTTTTGGCACAAACATGAAATGGGTAGATGCTTTGCCTCTGGCACTCATGTCAATGAGATCTTCAGAGAGTGCTAAAACACATCTTTCACCCCATGAGTTGTTAACTGGTCGGCCAATGCCTGGGCCTCCTGGAGAAGGAGGGACTGGCCCAGTTTTAGACATTAGACGAATAGAAGTGGATGAATATGCCAGGGCTCTGAGTAAAATTATCCAAGTCTTGTCTACACAGGTTCAGAGAACTGCAGAACCACCAGACGAGACACCAGAAGAGACTCCTGTACGGCCAGGTGATTGGGTGAGGTTGAAAGTTCACAAAAGAAAGTGGGCTGAACCCAGGTGGACGGGTCCGTGGGAGGTTGTTGAAAGAACCTCACACGCTCTCCGGATAAAAGGTAAAAAAGGAGCAAATTGGCACCACCTGACACATTGTCGCCCTGCACCGGCACCTTCCAGAAAGCTCTTGGAAGTTAGGACTGATTTGGCAGAGCTGGAACAAAACGATGAATAGAAATCAAATCAAGAGATATTAAGATAGCAACAGCTCAAAAGACGAATTGTCTGTAGGTTTTTAGATTGAATACTAAAAAAGAATACCCATTCTTGGTTTACATCCAAAACCTATTTATTCTATCATTCAAAACCAGTACCATATTTTTGTTTTATTATTTTAATATACTTTATTTTTGTACTTGCTCATTATTTTAAACTTCTATTTTATTATTATTTTTATATACTTTTTGTACTCATTATTTTAAACCCTGAAACTGATATAACCATGGGTAAAATTGATGAAGTGCCATTGAAGAAATCAGAACAATTAAGGGGCCCCCTAGGGATAAGAATCATAATAACGATGTTAGTTGTGTTCATCACAATTGGCATTTTCCTGGTTGGGAGGGGGGTACAGCATCTTGAAAAACCCGAATCCATTCGAGCGCTTGTAGAAAATGCCAATATCACTAACAAAACTTCAGCTGTGTTTAAGACATTTCCATTTACCCCCAGAGCCAAAAGATCAGCGGAGAGACAGAAGGAGGGGTTAGAAATACTCATCCCCAGAGGTGAAGCGGTTACGGTCAGTCTTGACGTGTGTGATGTGGTTGTATGTGGAGAGCTGCAAGATAAAACAGGTCATGACGTTTATGGGTGCATTCATGCTTGGGGACGGCCAGATGATAATTCATGGTGTCCCAGTTCAGAGAAGGTATATTGGAGTGCAAGGGCAGAAGGTAATAACAATCCCCCTGGTGTGGCGTTTAGGTCTCAGCTATCTTTTTCCAAAGGTCGCCATAGTGGAGATATGAGCAAACACAATCCAATAATAATTGCTTTTAAAAGCGCACTCACTCCCCATTTCAAGAAAAAGGGAGACAACACTGCATTTCATTTACTGATGGGGATAGAAGTTCCTGGAAAAGACCCAATGGGATTAATTTTAGTGAAAATAATTGACCCCCCAGCTGATATAATTCCTGATCTCGCCCCGAAATATACTGAATCACTCTTTAAACCAGAACCAGAAATACCCCCTGCTAAATCTGTGAACAATCCACTGGTCACCTATCTGAGTATGACCTCTATACAGAAAGTCATAGCAGTAGAAACAGGATACGAGGACACAAATTCCTGGTTAGACTGGGTCGTCTATTCTGTTAAGCAGAGCAAGATGGCGGACTGTCTGGCCTGTGCGGCTGCCCGACCAAGTTTGGGAACGGTGCCATTTCCATTTAACGCCCACAATAACCCAAGAGGACAAAACTGTATGTACAAACTCTATGGACAAAAATCCCCAGCAGATTGTGTAGACATTGCACAAAAGTATCCAGTGGTAAAAATGAATGACATTCCACCTGACTTCACGTCTTACGAGGGACTGTATGACTGCATTACAAGGGACTACCTGAAAGGTACGGGAGTAGGAACTCTTAAGTGGTGCAATTCTACAACGATTTTAATGAAGCAGGATTTTCTCCCAGGTATAGCTATGCCCATCAGGCAGTATCCCAGAACAGATGTCTGGTGGTATTGTGGCACTAAAACCCTGTACTCAGTTTTACCACAGGATTGGACAGGGACCTGTGCGCTGGTACAGCTAGTGATGCCTTTTTATGCAGTACCAATGACGGCCGAGCAACTGATAAACATGGCAGTCCAGCCAAAAGCAACCAGGGCCAAAAGGTCAGTCTTTCCAGGGAGTTTTGATTCCACTGTGTATATGGACAGCATAGGGGTACCCAGGGGAGTCCCAGACGAGTTTAAAGCTAGAAATCAGATCTTAGTAGGGTTGGAATCCATTTTCCTTTGGCCTACAATAAACAAGAATGTGGACTGGATTAACTATATCTACTACAATCAGCAGAGGTTCATAAATCACTCCAGGGACGCAATGAAGGGGCTAAGCGAGCAACTGGACAAGACCAGCCAGATGTCTTTGCAGAACAGAGTGGCCCTAGATATGTTGTTGGCAGAAAAAGGGGGAGTATGCAAAATGTTTGGAACATTATGTTGTACTTTCATCCCGAACAACACCTCACCTGATGGATCAGTAACCAAGGCTCTCCAGGGACTCACTACTCTGAGCATGGAGTTAGCAGACAACAGTGGGATAGAGAAGAACCCCCTGGGGTTTTTTTTAGATGGTTGGCTGGGGAAGTACAAGGATTTCCTACTGAGTGGGTTGATGTCTGTGACAGGTGTGATCGGGATACTGGCATTGGGTTGCTGTTGTTTCTCAACCTGCATCCGCGCTTTCGCAAACCGACTGATTAATGGGGCCCTCAACCAGGAATATGCTAGGAGTCAATATCACATGGGGGGACAGTTTCCAATGCTATTAGAACAGGATGAACCACCCCCATATACAGATGTTGATGAAAATGATGAGTTAGTTTGAATGAGGTTAAATGATATGGATGTTCAGAGATGAGATTGTTCAATGAATGTCCAGCCGATGTGATTATTAAAATGATGAAATCATGTGAAGAAGTGAGCAAACTAAAATGTTAAAATGGAGTGAATCCATTTCAATTAACCTATACTATTCCAAGATAGTGTATTTTTATTTCTTATTATTACTCTATACTATTCCAAGATAGTGTATTTTTATTTCTTATTATTACTCTATACTATTCCAAGATAGTGTATTTTTATTATTACATTACACTGGTCCTAGATAGTTTGTTTTATTTTTATTATTTTTCACTGTTCTATATGATAGATTTCATGCATTTTAGAATCATTACTATTTTAAAATGGGTCGTTTCTTTTCACTTTGTAAAAACAAGTGCCTTAACACTGAGCGTGGTATGAGAATGGTTTCTGTGAAAGGAGGGAGGAAGAAATGTTCTGAAACCAAGCCATTACTTCTATTTTGAAGAATGATATTGAATGTTAACACTAGAAGTTATGCACAAGGGAAAACTTTTATGTTTGAACACAGTCAAAGTATTTTTGTATTTTTGTAAAGTTGAGGCTATTCGAACCATTCCATTTTGATTGTATGTTTTTGATATGAGTTATGTACTATGCAGAGTTCAGATGAAGAACTCATTGATTTCAGTATTATACACACCTTTTAGGTGTGTAAGGAGGGACTGTTAGAAATTAAAATCAATGTTTAATAGCATAATGTAGCTTAAACATACCGTCAGTTTAAATGCTATTTTATTCTGGGAAAAACCGGAAGTTCTCAATACCAAGCTTTTATTCTGAAAATCCTTCATCACAACATCCGGGACTACCGTCCATTATTATCACTAAAGTGCCTATTGACGCCGTTAACATTAACATTACATATAAAGTTATAAAAGAGTTAAGGAAGAGACAAGACGTGTTTAGATATATTGAATGTACAATGTCTGTATCGTCTGATATGCGTAACAACGGACATTAAAACGTTGGAGAGCCGGCCTGCAGGGAGGAGCCAGCAGAGGATATAAATATAGCCCACCTACGGCGGTTCGGTCTCTTTCTTCACCTGGCGGGAGCCAGAGACACAGCTGTGATTCTGTCGGACAATATTCTGCTTGTAACATTACCGCGCCTTTATTTGAATTAAAGTACCAATTTGAAACCATCTCAGAGACTCCATTTAGTCTCCTTTTTAAGCTTCTCTCCTGGACGCGAGAATTATTACACAAACAACAGTAATCATCGATACCCTCCAGTAACTGGTCTAGATATATACACTCTTGTATAGTTGAGGCCAGAGCCATGTATTCCGCCTCACAGGTGGAAAGTGCCACTGTAGGCTGCTTCTTACTCTTCCATGAGACTAAAGAGCTGTTCTCACTGAGGCTTACACAGTATCCTGTGGTACTGCGCCTGTGTTTGGCATCAGCTGCCCAGTCGGCATCACTGTAGGCTAGTAAGCCGAGCTTCTCACTATCGTTTCTTCTGAAACACAACTCTTTCTCTATAGTGCCTCTAAGGTATCTTAACACGTGTTTCACAGTTACCCACTGCTCCTTTGTAGGCTCAGCAAAATATTGTGATAGTTTGCTCACAACAAAACTTAAATCTGGCCTTGTACATGTGGTCAGGTATATAAGGCTGCCTACCGCCTCTCTGTACATCCTGACATCATCCATTTTCACTGCATTTTCTGTCTAGTCAAGTTTTTGATCACAGGGTGTTTCTCTGGGTTTACAGTTTTGCATGTTAAACCTCTCCAGTATCTTGTTAAAATATTTTTCCTGTGACATCTTTACACATCCATCCGACTGTTTGAAATCGATACCCAGAAAATGTTTTAGGCTGCTGAAATCTTTCATCTTAAATTTGGCAGAGAGCATCTCTTTCACTTCCTTCATTATTTTGTCATTGCTAGCTGCAATGATCAGATCATCGACCCAGATGATTATTATCACCTTTCCACCTTCGGTCTCTTTGGCATACACACAGTGGTCTGCTGGGTTCTGTGCAAAATCGTCTTCAGTTAAACAATCGTGCAAAATCCTGTTCCAATTTCTACCGGATTGTTTTAGACCATAAAGAGATGTTTCTAGCTTACACACTAGACCTTCCCTTCTTTCTTCATAACCCTCTGGTTGTTCGATATAGATTTCATAATCTATAGGAGCGTGTAAGTACGCTGGTTTTACATCCATCTGATGCAGTAGCAAGTCCTCCTGTGCTGCTTTCTGTAACAACACTCTTACACTCGTCAAGCTGGCCTTGGGGGAAAAAGTCTCTCCATAGTCAATCCCCATCCTCTGGCTATAGCCTTTGGCCACAAACCTTGCTTTGTACTTGTCCATTCCCTCAATATCACTTTTGATAGAGTAAACCCATTTTCCCCCCACTGTCTTTTTGCCTTTTGGCAGATTTGTCAGGGTAAATGTGTTGTTGTCGTTTAAGGATTGGATTTCGTCATCCATGGCTTTGACCCACTCTCTTGAGTCAGTTGACGTCATAGCCTCCTTAACTGTCTGTGGAATGCCACATACTGCTCTGTAGCAGTAGTCTACGGTAGTATGAATCCCATCACTATCACTGTCTTCAGTTACAAAGTCCTTAAAGTAACTTGGTTTCCTTCTGTCTCTAGTCGGGTATCTCCCACCCTCAGATTCATCATCTGTCCCACTTGGTTGTGTTTGGCTACTGTCGTCAGACATAGTTACTGGACTGTCACTAAGTGCACTAGTCTCTTTAGCATTCTCTGCGCTCTCATGTATCTCCTGTGTGACCCTGCTAGCCCTAGGCTGCCTCACACTGTCTTTGTCATCATTTGGGTCTGACCCAAATGTCTGTGTCTGTTTCTCCACAGTTACCTTGTTTACAAACTTGACTAGCCTGTGCTTTTGTATTTTCTCAGTATCTGGGTGATAGACCAAATACGCGGGGCTGTTCTTGTCATAACCCACAAAACGCCCCTGATCACACCTGGAATCAAGTTTTCCTTTGTCCTGTTTGTATGTGTAACACACAGACCCAAACTTCTGCATTGTAGAGACGTTAGGCTTTTTATCTGTCAGCATCTGGTAAGGGGTTTTTCCTGTACGCCTGTTAAAACATCTGTTACGTACTATGGCTGCTGTTTGGACTGCGTAGTCCCATAACTGTTTTGGTAGCTGACTTTCAGTTAGCATCTCAAAAAGAGTACGCCAGCTTCTCTCAGCTGTACCGTTCTGGTGGGGTGAGTACGGGGCTGACGTCTCATGTCTTATCCTATTTTTCCTTAACAACGTTTGGAAATCCCTGCATGTGAACTCTGTGCCGTTGTCTGACCTTATACACTTCACTTTCCCGTATGGGGCTGTATCTGCCAGGAATTTTTCCGTTGCCTGTACTGTGTCACTTTTAGTTTTTAGAAATTATACAAATATTGCACCCGAGTAGTCATCAGTGAATGACTGTACATATTTGTAACCATCTCTTGACTCTGGAGCTGCTGGACCGGCTAGGTCCGTGTGTACCATTTGTAATGGAGCTTTTGCTCTACTATCAGGGTTTCTATTTCTGGTTTGTGCAAATTTCCCCTGAACACACACCTGACATTCTTGGTCGGGTCTATCTGTTTTGCCCTTGATCTGCATACCTTCAACCACATTTTGCATTTGTAGCACATCGTCATAATTACAGTGGCCTAGTATTTCATGCCACGTCTGTACATCATGGCAAGCATTGCATTTGTCACTATTCTCACCTTCAGTGTGCAAATAATACAACCTGTTGTACACATGAATGTCAAAACTGGTACCGTCTTTATGTATCAAAGCGTCTTTTACCTGCTTGAAAACGACCGTGGCTCCGCTGGCGGTCGCTGCCTTCACTGAGAAGATGTCCTGGGGATATGACGGTATAAACAACGCCTTTCTCAGCGTAGTGGTATGTCGCCGTCCTCCGCTGTCAACCAGGCAAACCTCTGCTTCTCCCTTGCGTTGAGCGACGCCGTTGCACCGGGTACCGTCTGCCAGCTCCACGCAGTGTGTCTCTGGCTTGAACGTGTCATCGAAGTTTTTGAACTTGGTGATGTCCGTGATGATGTGCGAGGTGGCTCCTGTGTCGACCATCAGGCCCTTCTCCTGGATGCTGCGTGCTGGCTGCCGCTGGACCCTGTTTTCTCCGTCTTTGATCCTGAAGACGTAATCTGCGTCACCGCCATCTTCTTCTGAGACTTTTCTCGCGCCATCTTGTCTGTCTTTACGCCTGCACGTGGCGTCTTTGTGTGTGTCACTTTTGCATTGACTACACCATGTCTTCTGCTGACACACTCTCGCTCTGTGGCCTTTTGTGCCGCACTTAAAACACACAATATCGGCACTGTTCCTGTCATATACACCTTGCTTGGCGGGCCGCCGTCCGGGTCTCGCTTGAGTCTTCATCACGTTATCACTCGACTCTGTCGTGCTTAATTTCTCCGTGTCTTCCAAACTCCTTAGCTTTGTCCTGAACTCTGGAAACGTTATATTGTCATCATTATGTGCCACGTGTATTGCAAATGGCCTAAACATCTCAGGCAGTCCTTTAAAGACCATGGCTATCAGTAGGCCGTCGCCTAACGTTTCACCTGCGTTCCGTAGCGCAGTGATGGTGGTTTCTGCCCGTATGATATAGTCTGTGACACTTTCACTGTTCGTCTTCTGAAGCGATGTCAACATGGTATACAAGTTTATTATCCGGGGTTTTCCCCTCCCGGCATAATATCCCCTTAATATCTTTAAGGCTTCTCTTGCATTGTCGGGCGCATCCCTCATAATTAGCGAGAGGCTTTTGTCGTCTAGATGAGGGCAGTGGGGGCTCTTCTTGGAGTCTGGCTTTTTTTTTTTTTTAAACCAAAGTTCATTAGTGAACTTCGAGCCACCATTTATTTTACAGGCAGCTCTCTGCCTCTCTCACGTTATGATGGCGCGCGCCAGGAACCAACAATCAGTTATTTGTTCATTTTAATTTCACTTTGAATGCTTGGATATTCTCAATGGGTGAATACATTTTTTTATAATAATAATAATAATAAAAAAATTAAAAAAGATAAAAAAATTAAAAAAATTAAAATGACACCGAAGCTTTCTCAGGGTGGGCCAATGAGTAAACTGGGTGGGCCTGGGCATTACGTAGCACGTAATACTACAGTGCCGCACATTGGTACAATAACAGTATTACATCCCTATAGTACGGAATAGACACAATCTCTAGTCTATACATACAATAACTGAGGACATATGTAAACATTTCCCTTAACAATGCCTTACATTCATAATTTCAGCGGGAGGGAGGGGGAGCGGCTCTGCGGAAGAGCAGAGTGGCCAGTGAGAGGCGAGCTGTGGTCGTCCCTTTACAAGCTTAAAAATGTGTGTAGCTACTGAGATTGAATATATAAATAACAATAAAAAATAACAAAATATACACAGCTGGATCAGATTGCGTTTTAGATGCGACTTTAGAGTAGAGGGGAATTATTGAAACAGGATTTGTACAGTGTTACGCGCCGCGTATTAAAGATTATATCATCTGATATTTGGGAAGAGTGTTACATTAGAAATGGCAGAAAGTCTTGTTGCAATTTCCAGATATTGAAAGAGGCCCTGGAGTTTCTCTGGTAATTATCAATAGTAGCAGTTAAGTGAATACTGTTCAAACAATACCTGTGTTTGTGTTTTGTATTGATTTCTCTGTTTTATCCTTTCATAAATGTGAGGACTAAACTTTCTTCAAACATTCCTGGGTGCTAGGTTTTATTACTTTGGGGGAGGGGAAGTTAAGCAGGCTGGGTGGATGAGAATTCTTCTGCTTAAGGTCTTCAGTATGTCATGTTTCAGGGAAGTCTACATATCTTGAATAGTATATGTGTGTGTTTAATTACTTTGTATTAATAATAGCAGTCTGTGTAACCAGAAGCTGGAAATATGAGAAATGAAACCTTTGTATTATTTTTATGAACAAGGGAATATTCCTTAGACACAACTGAAGTCTCTGGAATGCTGCAAGATGGGCCCTGTGGGAGGAAAATCTCACCCGACTCCTCCCCGTGGTTCCTCTATATCTCCTGTTTGTGTTTGTGTGTTCGCTCTCTTTTACTCTTGCCGTCCAGATGAAAGGATCTCCCGGCATCAGAACCAGAGCAGGGAGTGGGGGCCCGCCCCACCCCTTTGAAAGTGTATTGTATTATTACCTTTTATCATTAAAGCAGATTATTGTTTAACCCTCATCCTGGCTGTTTTGAGTTTTCCCTCTTTTAAAGCATACTCCTATAGGATTGGCGCAGAGCAGAGATATCTGCTCCAACAATTTGGTGACCTGCCCGACGTGATGACCTCATGAGTGGGGTTTTTTTAGAGGAGAGCACGAGCAGCCAGCGGATGGAGTGGGATATCTGGAATAGTCTGACAACTTAAGGATCCTAAAACTAAAAGGTAAAACGGACGCCTGTTTCTAAAAAAAAAAGTTAGAGTTGTCAAGAATATTTCCCAGGTGTCATTGAAGGTATAATACAATACATATTTTTAGCATAAATAGATAACCATAACATTGATAAAGCAACAGTTAGAAGTCTCGTGGATTTTTCAGAATCACACGACTGACTCGTTTGCTGCACGTGAAGCGATGAGGAGCGTGGGTTTTTTCAGAAATCGAGACGGCTAACTCACGGGGAAGTTCAGTGGTTCTTTAAAAAGATTCCATCCAGAACAAAACAGAATAGTGCTTTCCAGTTTTCATAGGAATCTGCAGTGCATTATATTTTTAAATCCAAGAGTAGAAACGCGAGCTTCAAAAGCCATTGAAATTAACGGATTTCTCTTGTTCTGTTATATTATTTAGGTGCATATATATATGTATATATTTAGGTGCATATATATATGTATATATATATATATATTATTGAACACAGGAAAGCCTTAGTCAGATAAAGAAATACGAAGTCATTCTTGTTTCAAGAAAGCCCCCTTCTCCTGGAATGCCATCTCACACGGTTGGATAAACACAGAGGTGATTTATGAGAGAAGCTTGTGAGCAGGCAGCTCCAGGGCACAGTGAGGAAAGAGAGAGAGACAAGAGAATTAAGATGTTTGAAAAGATTAGAAAGAGTAAAAGTTATATAAAATTAACTACTATTCTGGACAATGTCATATTGTTTTATGAGTAAAAACATGAAATAAAATATATTACTAGATATAAGACCTACATGCTTATCTAGGTTGACAGAAAGCTGCTGTTAACCAGTTTCAGCTGCAACTATCCTATCTGTGTTCTAAAGAGAACATACGTTGCATTTACAATTTATATTAAGAAAGTTCACAATTGATACCATTAAAGACCGTTTTGGATTAATAGGGCGTGTCTGTCATAAACATTAACGCTTAGATGGAATAAAGTGTTGAAATGTTCTCAAGAGTGGGAGTTTTCACAATGCTTTTTAGTTTTTATTGAAACAATTAAGTGGTAAGGACAGAAAACTGTTCCGTGATGATTTCTTTAGGTTTTAGCTTTAGTAATGAAGATTACATTATGTGAGGAAACTTTTCCACCAATACTTCCTTTAAGTGTTAAAAAATATATTCATTAACTGAGAATTGTACTTAATTAGATTTCAGAGGAACTTAATTGCATACAGTAACGTTGAGGGAAAGTAAAAAGAGGTTTACTGAGTATATGAAGTACATTCAAATTAAATATAATAGTGGATTATTCTACCTAGATTAGACATACAAAGAGGACAATTTGTGTGTTATGAACTGGCCTTGTCTTGTTACATTTTTATTGAAGCCAGACTACAAGTCGTATGGTTTAATTTTTATTGAACTCAGTCTCCAAGCAGTGTGATTTCTCTCTGCACATGGTTGAGTCTTCTCTTCCCTTCCCCCGGTCATCCAAGTTATTTGACCCCATGAGGTCAAGAGTCATTCTGTTAGACCACAATCTTGTGTAAGACAAATCATTGTTCTTTTGTCACATTTTGAATTACATAAGAGTTCATTTTGCTAAATCAATTTATCATTAATTTGTAGTTGGTGTTTGCTAACATTTTTAGGAACGACATAGACCTACAACTTGAGTCAAATTACATTGCTGTGATCGGATTAGTGTGCTCTGCAGGGTTACTATTGTTAAGTATGGAGGGGTTCTTTCATAGTGTGTGGAATATGTGGTGCTTGAAACATCTAGGTATTTAAATGTATAGAAGAAAATGGTTTCCTGAAAGAATTAATTGGAGTAAACATGTTACAGTGGGTGTTGAAAAACTTAGTTTGGGTAAATATGTCACAATGGATGAAACGATTATTAGAGGGAGTTTTTGTAATATCATTAGTGGACATTAATTGTGTTGTTCAGATGACATTTAACATTTAAGACAGATAGTAAGATTAGGAAAATAGAGTGGAAAGGATTGGATTTATTTTACCTCAGTGTGTTAGAATGAGATAGGTAATGCATCCCGGGACCTGGACTCTCTCTCTCTGTCTGTCATACGGCTGGGGCCCCAACCCTCCAAGCAGACAGAGGACCTATCCCAACCAGGAGACTCCTCCTCCATCGAACAGACAGAGAACCCAGAGCTCAACAACAACAACAAGACTGCAATAAGAACTGCATCCAGAACTATCTCCACCTGTGGCATCCAGAACCAAACAGCTTGCTGACAGGCAGAGATCGACTCTCATCAGTCCCTCAGACAGGGAATGAAGTTCCAAGCTGAGCCACGAGATTTGGCACAAGAGCAAAGTATGGGACAAGAGAGCGGAATCTGCCCTCCATAAAGCAGCAGAGAGACTGTGAAGGAGGAGATTAAATGCAAAGCAGTGCAACAACAGTGGCCTGATGGGGGCTGCAGATGTAGCTCGGCAGATGGCTGCCTCAAAGAGTTACAGCGAGCTGATGGACAAAGGGGGAGGAGTCAGAGTCAGAGGAGTTGGTCGAGCAGAATGTGAAGGAGGCCGGGGTCACGGCTTGAGATAAACCAGAGGAGAGGAGAAGGGAATCAACGGGAATGAGTGAGTTTACACATAAACACACTTATTATAAGCGCACATTTAAAAAACTTGAATTGACTTGATAAATAAGTGAAGGTAAAAAGTTGTATTAACCATGAATTAATCAATTGGTAAATTAAAAATAGCAGTAAAGAGGAAACTATTAAAGTAAAATGAGAATCATCCTAAAACACACTGAGGGATAAAGGGGGTATATGACAAAATAGAACCATATTCTTCAATCTTTTCATCATGTTAACAAATCATTCTTCAAGAGATTTTGATTAACACCATTAAAGGGATAGTTTTAGGAACCGCGCTATAAGAAAAACCTTTATTTGAATGGATAATGTTAGAGGGAGAGCTAGTGCCAAGCCAAATATAATTCCAATCTATAGAGTATTGATTCCACCATTGTGGCATGGTTATTACCATAGGAGGGCTTTAGGATGGACTTCTGTTTTTGGATCCATGAGTTGTTGCGTGTTCGGACGCCCTGGGTTCCACACACTGTTAAAGAATTTAACATTGTTTTTAAGTAGACCAGAATTGAAGATAAATGGGTTTAATGAGCTATGAAATGCAGAGCTACACAGATCCTAGTAATGTTTTGACACAAGATAATAATTAAGTACACAAGTTTCTGAAGTAGATCTATTAGACATTTTAATATAGATTAGGTGTTAATAAACTGTAGTAGAGTACTATAAGGAAGTGACATTTTTTGGCTAACACTTTTCAGGGAATGTGGGGAACAGCTGTTCCGATGAAAAGTTAGATATATCTTGAAAATTATAGTTGTAATCGTGAATTAATTAATGATGGCACTCCATATAAGACAGATTGTTGTAGACAAAGGATACTGGCCTATGCTGAAATATCAAAGTATCTGCAGAGCACACACATGGCCAAAAAGACTGAGACCAACTGACCTTTGACCCTGACCGACAGTGTAACTTGAGAAGACACTGTCAAGAACTGACTCTGGGGTGACTGACCAAACTTGACTTTACAACCTGACAGTGTGAGTGTGAGTGTGAGTGTATGTCTGCATGTGATCAGTGCAACTGCATGATTTAAAACAATGACTAATCAAGCATGCTTTTGGACTAACACATTATTCTGGGGCTCCGTGGGAAATGAGAGGTTTTCCTAAAATTCCACAAAAATTGGAAAACCGTACAGGTGACCCGTTTCTAATCTACTTGATATTTCACTCCCACAGGAGGTGGCAGTTTGCAGAATGTGAAACTCAAACTAAAACATGAAGATTCTGTTTCTTTTAGGACTGAAGGATGGAGAGAAACACTTAATTTCACTGAAGTGTTTACTGTGGAAATGATGGATGTATATTTGGGAAAAATGTTGGGTATTTTTTATAATCCCTTATTACCTGAAGGTTTTCTTCCCATACAGGATTTTGGTTACACATGAGTTATGTGTAAAAAGGGGGAGTGTAAACTTTACAATGTACATTTTTCATTTAGGGACTGAAAGGAACCTTCTGCCCCAACTCGGATGTTCAATCTGACCATTGATTGACAGTTTTAGAATGGACCTGCTCCATATCTGGGGATAAGATACTGTTTGATGAATGTTGACATGTTTCTAATATTGATTGAGTTATAACAGATAACATAGATGCAGAATCAGTGGCCAAGGGGCTACTGTGAGAGAGGTAATTTCAGAATGGAATACTGAGGAAGTTGACCGGTGAGTAATGTTTCAACAGGTATTAAAGTAACTGAGGTTTGAAATGTACAAAGAACATATTACAGTTAAAGCTAAAACATTGTAATGTAATGAGACCAAATGTAATTTAGACAACATCATGTAATTAGCCTGGTAAAGAAGTAAAAGCCATAGACTTTATTGTTTAGGTCATTATGGGGATATACATTTCATCTAAATTCATAATGGAAAGACATTTGATGACAGTTTGTTGGAATTCTGTATTCATTTTTTCAGCTTGATAATATCTAAGCAGTGACAGGTAGAAGCAGTATCACCAGGAAATCATTCACTTTGTCAGTATCATGATTTTGGTTGTTTCTGAATCCATAACATTAGTGTGTTTCTTTACCAGAAACATTAGTAGTTCATATTATATTTAGATTTTAAATGGGATCTCAGGGATTTCATTAAGAATAACACAGACGCTTGTCAGAAACTCAGAGCTATTGAAATATGTTATTTGGTTCACCTAGAGATGTTGGAGTTTTGTTTTGTGGCCACAGGCCAAGTATTAAGATTCTGAAGCTGCACTGGCAGATAGGAGGTCTACAATTAATTTAGAAAACCTGTTCACAAACGTCTGTTATTTTTAAGAGACCCCACCAACAGGCTCCAAGCTGCTTACGCAAGGGTGGGTCAAACAGCGGAGGGCCCCGGAGCCCTGAGCGTAGGCTTGAGGGATTTGTATCAGATTTCTCCACACAGGTTGGTGATGCCAAAGGGGGACACGAGACGCAGGAGGCGGACACAGCAGAGTTCGTCTGGCTGAAGGTCATCAGGACAAAGTGGCTCAACCCCAGGCTCTCCGACCCCGACCGAGTGACCCAGCGGATCTCTCATGCCGTCCGCGTGGGAGGAAAGGGGGACAGCTCGTACCACGGGAGCCAGTGTGCGGCGAGGAAACCACCTGCTAGGACCGGGGATGACATCAGGATGGACGTGATCCTCGCAGAGGAGGTCGACTCGGAAGCTGTCATCAGTGGACGGGAGGAGCAGGATCCTGAGGACATCCCTACAGCAGACGACTCGGAAGCTGTCATCAGTGGACTGGACGAGAACGACCCTGAAGACATCCTTACAGCAGACTACTTGGAAGCGGTTATCAGCGGGCTGGGGGACTTGTCGAGGCAGCAGAGGAGTCTACTTCTCTCTGATCAGTTCCACCAGTGAAAGGAAAGCTGCATCTCCCCCTCCCTATCAGCTGCCCCTTGTTGGCGTATTCCTCTGAGGGGGGGGGGGGGGGCTGATGATTCACCACACAAGGAGACTGCTTGCTTTCTAGCGCTCAGGTTCCACCTCTGATGGTTCCTTTACTGCCATGGAAGATGGTGTTCTGTTCCCAAACGTTCAAGTACTTTGGGTCTCAGTTTCTGATAGATTTATACAATATTGGGGGACAGACACAGTAGAACAGAATGATAGTAGATATGTTTCAAAATGCCTTGTGTAAATGTATCTCTTGAGAGATAAAAAGGGGGATTAAAGATTATATCATCTGATATTTGGGAAGAGTGTTACATTAGAAATGGCAGAAAGTCTTGTTGCAATTTCCAGATATTGAAAGAGGCCCTGGAGTTTATCTGGTAATTATCAATAGTAGCAGTTAAGTGAATACTGTTCAAACAATACCTGTGTTTGTGTTTTGTATTGATTTCTCTGTTTTATCCTTTCATAAATGTGAGGACTAAACTTGCTTCAAACATGCCTGGGTGCTAAACAGGTTTTATTACTCTGGGGGAGGGGAAGTTAAGCAGGCTGTGTGGATGAGAGTTCTTCTGCTTGAGGTCTCCAGTATGTCATGTTTCAGAGAAGTCTACATATCTTGAATAGTATATGTGTGTGTTTAATTACTTTGTATTAATAATAGCAGTCTGTGTAACCAGAAGCTGGAAATATGAGAAATGAAACCTTTGTATTATTTTTATGAACAAGGGAATATTCCTTAGACACAACTGAAGTCTCTGGAATGCTGCAAGATGGGCCCTGTGGGAGGAGAATCTCACCCGACTCCTCCCCGTGGTTCCTCTATATCTCCTGTTTGTGTTTGTGTGTTCGCTCTCTTTTACTCTTGCCGTCCAGATGAAAGGATCTCCCGGCATCAGAACCAGAGCAGGGAGTGGGGGCCCGCCCCACCCCTTTGAAAGTGTATTGTATTATTACCTTTTATCATTAAAGCAGATTATTGTTTAACCCTCATCCTGGCTGTTTTGAGTTTTCCCTCTTTTAAAGCACACTCCTATAGGATTGGCGCAGAGCAGAGATATCTGCTCCAACAGTATATATACGTGTGTTTGTGTATTTTTGCATTTGTGTGTATTGTGTTTGTTTCCCGGGGAAACCACTCACGAGAAACACCGGCTGTTGTTATGCCTGCTGTGACGTTAAATTACTCAGTTCTCCGCTTGTAATTATGCCGTTACAAGCTTCAAAGTTGTAGGCCTATTTATCATCTGAATTTGCCCAAAAAAGTTTAATATTCTGAAAGCCAAGACTTTGCTTATTTGAAATCAGATCAAAACAAACTGTAACGGACCCTGCCGTGTTATCTATGATTACTATGCACCTTCCCTTAACAATGCCGTACATTCATAATTTCAGCGGGAGGGAGGGGGAGCGGCGCTGAGGAACAGCAGAGTGGCGAGTGAGAGGCCAGATGTCATCTTCCCTTTACAAGCTTCAAACATGCCTGTAGCTTGTGAGATTGAATATAACAATCAAAAATAACAAAATATACACAGCTAGATCAGATCGCGTTTTAGATGCGACTTTAGAGTAGAGGAGAATTATTGAAACGGGATTTGTAAAGTTTTCGGCGGCATCTGCTGCTGCGAAAATGTGGGGCAGGGCTGAAAAGTGGGGGGGCCAATGGTAGTAACTGCTTTCATGGCGACGTGATGTTTACAGTGAGAACAGCTGTGAGGTCCGTGCAGAAAGCAGAGCAGTGTGTAAAATATATATCACTCAGTATAACAGGCCTACATTACTCTCTGTATTTGTATGCTGTAGTTTAGTAGATATCTACAAACAAAGAGTTGATATTTTTCTAAGACCATTTAGTGCTTTACATATTAAAATACACCACGGCTATAGCAGGCCCGATTCTACGGGGGTGCATTGCACCCTCAGTTGAGTCGTTATGCACCCAGCTAGCGGGGAACGTTCTCACAACTTTGGCTAACGTTACCTATTGGCATACTTGCCAACCCTCCCGATTTTCGCGGGAGACTCCCGATTTCACTGCCCTCTCCCGGTTTCCTCCCGGGGTCATATTTCTCCCGCATTTCTCCCGATTTCTGACTAAATCAGATTTACTCAGGACTGTTTCCACTCTGACTTTAATACAGCTACACCATTGTTTGGTTTCCATAGTAGCACGTCTCTTTAGTAGCGCGCGCAACTGAAAGTCTGAGAGGGTGAGGAAGATAGTCACAGAAAACAGAACAAGAATCGACAACTCGACCCTCTGCTCACTCCTTTCCTGTAAAATACAGGTCCAGCCCACACATATGCTCCATCAAGGATGGTGCTTCAGGCCGCAAGGCAGTGCACTTACAACTACAATAAGCATGTTAGTGTTAATCTAGTACCAGTGGCGTTTTCTCCTGGAGGCCAAGGGAAGCCAGGCTTCCCCTGTTTTTTCGGATTGTAGTTATAATTTTAATAAATAAATAAAAACACTTCGTTTAGTTTAGGAAACTCTTCTTTGTTGTGTGTTGCTGCCGGTCCGTCTCTCCCCCATTCTCATTGAGTATTTTACAAAGAGTGAAACAGCGCCCCTCTAGATGTTATGGTGAAACAGTAGATTGCACTCACTGTTGCGAGAGGAGGCCAGCCGAAATTGGCTTCCCTTGGTGAAAAAAAATGGAGGGATTGACCAATCAGACAAGGCTCACGTCATGCCCCTGCCAACCTGTGATTAGTCAGGGCCATGCCAAGGGAAGCCAGAGGCGGCTGGCTTCCCTTGCCTCACAATCCAATCAAATCGCATCAATTTAGTGTTGCAGTGACGCGTCCTAAAACCCGGAAGTAAACTGCGCTCGGTTTCCCTCGACAAAAAAGCAATGGGATTTCTCCATAGGATTTTGGAAAATAGCTCGAAATAAGGTCAGTGGAAAACGAACCTGTTAGATAAATGCACGTTGTGTTCAGTCGCATATATAATATCCACATGTCTACCCTACTTTTATAATTTTCAAATCATAAATCTAATCGATAGATAGATAGCGTCACTGCACCACTCTCACCGCCGTTAGAAAGTAGCAAGCAACTGAAGCAAGTGCAATTATGGAGGGTGGAGATTTTGAGTATTTAATCAAAAATAATTGTACTAAACTTCTGCTACAGCAACAACAACAAATACAATCTGATGACAGGCCAATGCCCAAACTGGAGCTGTGTACAGCGAGGAAAAAAGGAGCGAATCGGACGTAAAACGTTAAAGGTCTCCTGATTTAGTTTGTGAATTAATGCTTATTAGAGTTTGGGCTGGAGAGTGCGTGCGGACCTGTCGGTTAGATAACAGGCGTGTGTAAGTCCTGCATCTGTATGATACAAATGTGTGTAAAATGATACCGGGTGCTGTAATCACTCATCTGGTTACGTTATTACATTGACCACAACACCCCCGACCCAAAAGAAAGGACGTATTATTGGCTTCCCCTAATTTTTTCCCCACGCCACGCTACTGTCTAGTACAGCTCCGGCGATCCACTAGCACAGCAGCCTGGGCCCACCCAGCTGGGACCAAGGCCCACCCACAGCTACGCGTCTGCACCATAGACTGCATATATAAATGGACGTAGGGTCCGTGACGTCACCCATAGGATTCTGCAGAGTTGTCGTGAAGCCCTAAGTAGGCGGAGTCGGCTACTAACGGCTCGACAGTGACGTCAGAGTCTAACTCCCGCCTTCTCCAGCCTGCTCCGAATAAGGGCAAAGAGGCGGAGCTGAGGCGGGACCTGCTGCCAACGAGCGTGACGTTCCAGACCAAGCTCAGGCTAAGAAGCTAACATGCTCTCAGTATTAAGCTAACAACCTATGCTAACAACACAGTCTATGCTAACAACCCAGCTTGCAGTCACCGAATCGAATGTAAAACATGATTGATGAAAGTAGTAAATCGGTCAGATTTGACCCGAAGACAACAGGAGGGTTAATGCCATATTCACTTAGTAACGAACACCTTTTACAAATATTTCTATATAGTCTGTGTTGGTAAATGTCATCTAGGTTGCACATTTCCTGCTGAAATACATGCATACCAAGTCACTGCGTGGCACTTTGGTTTTTGATAAAACAGTGTAGTTCCACTATATAAACGTTACATTCATAATCAAACGAGACAATCTGCAGGATAATTAGCTATTTGGTATTATTCTTAATGCTTGTCATTCACACGTTAATAAAATAAAATAAGTACCGATACATAGCAGAATAATTGTGGCGGTGTTCAGCTTAATAAACCTTGCTCAACATCATTTATTTAGCTAATACTACAGCGGGCTACAGGCGAACCAAGTCCGCGTTTCGATGCATTCCTTGATCTCCAATTATAACGCCGGACTCCGCCGCTGGCCGAAGCTAACGGAGCCCCAGGGGGCTAGCTACGGCCGCCGGGACCTATGGCCGAGACGCGCTAGCGAGCTAGCCCCCTGCTGCCCCGTTAGCTTCGGCGGCGTGGACTCCGGTGGCCCCACTGGGATAATTGGGTCCCCTTTTCACATTTGCTCCCGTTTAGCATTATGGGCGTCATAGCCATATAGTATAAAAGTCTTACCCAAGGCTGAATCATAAACTAAACTGTATATATGTATAAAGGGTTACGTCCTTAGCTGACTAATAAGCTACATAACAAGCTAAGCTAACAAGCACACAAACACCTGCTAACGGGGTTAACATGTATAATATTATCATTTTACTCACCGAAAAAAGCTGAAAGTCGACTTCTTGGAAGTTCTGTTAGTACATTCAAGCGCACAGCACGACATTTTAATTATCTGGTATTTGTAACAATATTCCCTAACAGGCATGATCACCACGAACACAGCTAAAGTAAGTACAGTAACTACAACTAACTAACGTTGTAGCCTCTATGGTTGTAGCCTAGCAGAGTGGACAAGTTGCTGTTAGCTGACAGTGAGGCACGTATCTGTCAATCAACGTGACCACTGTTGTAGAAGGGGGGGGGAGGGGGGGGGGTTTAGAACCCACCTTGTCTCTGTGTGTCTTTTGGCGAAAGGAGCAAAATCATAACAAGGAGGGAAATCATAAAAACACACCAAGATGCCAGGTTAAACAATAATCTGTTTTAATTAAACAAGGTAATAATAGAATGCAATACAATATAATTAAAGGAAGTACTTCCTGCTCTTGTTCTCGTGCCGTTGAGATCCTTCGGTCGTTCACAGCCAGAGAAGAGAGGTCGAACTTAATGCAACACTAACTTATATAGTCCAAAACAAGAGAAGAGGGGTGACTTGAATTTTCCTTCACCCCAGGTCATCCCATTGGGAGATTTTAAAACAAGATATCTTCTCTTAGCGAATCAGCTCGTGCCAGCAGAGGTGATACTTCTGTTTTTGAGCTGATAATAAAACATCTGGTGTCCGTTATCTCATCCTTCCTGCACAGGCCTCCCCCCCCCCCACCTTTCTACACATTCCAGAGATTTGTTCACAAAGATATACTTATTAATACTCTCATATTTCCAGCTTTTGTTTACACACTGCTATTACTAATACAAAGTAATTAAACACATATATACCATTCAAGATATGTAGACTTCCCTGAAACATGACATACTGAAGACCTTAAGCAGAAGAATTCTCATCCACCCAGCCTGCTTAACTTCCCCTCCCCCAAAGTAATAAAACCTAGCACCCAGGAATGTTTGAAGAAAGTTTAGTCCTCACATTTATGAAAGGATAAAACAGAGAAATCAATACAAAAACACAAACACAGGTATTGTTTGAACAGTATTCACTTAACTGCTGCTATTGATAATTACCAGAGAAACTCCAGGGCCTCTTTCAATATCTGGAAATTGCAACAAGACTTTCTGCCATTTCTACTGTAACACTCTTCCCAAATATCAGATGATATAATCATTAATCCCCCTTTTTATCTCTCAAGAGATAAACTTACACAAGACATTTTGAAACATATCTACTATCATTCTGTTCTACTGTGTCTGTCCCCCAATATTGTATAAATCTCTCAGAAACTGAGACCCAAAGTACTTGAATGTTTGGGAACAGAACACCATCTTCCATTGCAGTAAAGGAACCATTAGGGGGCGATCTGAGTACTAGGAAGCAGTCTCCTTGTGTGGTGAAATCATCAGCCCCCCCCCCCCCCCCCTCCGAGGAATACGCCAACAAGGGCAGCTGATAGGGAGGGGGAGATGCGGCTTTCCCTTCACTGGTGGAACTGATCAGAGAGAAGTAGACTCCTCTGCTGCCTCGACAAGTCCCCCTTTGTCCGCTGACAGCCGCTTCCGAGTCGTCTGCTGTAGGGATGTCCTCCGGATCCTGCTCCTCCCGTCCACTGATGACAGCTTCCGAGTCGACCTCCTCTCCGAGGATCACGTCCATCCTGATGTCATCCCCGGTCCGAGCAGGTGGTTTCCTCGCCGCACTCTGGCTCCCGTGGTACGAGCTGTCCCCCTTTCCTCCCACGCGGACGGCATGAGAGATCCGCTGGGTCACTCGGTCGGGGCCGGAGAGCCTGGGGTTGAGCCACTTTGTCCTGATGACCTTCAGCCAGACGAACTCTGCTGTGTCCGCCTCCTGCGTCTCGTGTCCCCCTTTGGCATCACCCACCTGTGTGGAGAAATCTGATACAAATCCCTCAAGCCTATGCTCAGGGCTCCGGGGCCCTCCGCTGTTTGACCCACCATTGCGTAAGCAGCTTGGAGCCTGTTGGTGGGGTCTCTTAAAAATAACAGACGTCTGTGAACAGGTTTTCTAAATTAAATGTAGACCTCCTATCTGCCAGTGCAGCTTCAGAATCTTAATACTTGGTGTGTGGCCACAAAACAAAACTCCAACATCTCTAGGTGAACCAAATAACATATTTCAATAGCTCTGAGTTTCTGACAAGCGTCTGTGTTATTCTTAATGAAATCCCTGAGATCCCATTTAAAATCTAAATATAATATGAACTGCTAATGTTTCTGGTAAAGAAACACACTGATGTTATGGATTCAAAAAATAGCCAAAATCATGATACTGACAAAGTGAATGATTTCCTGGTGATACTGCTTCTACCGGTCAGTGCTTAGATATTATCAAGCTGAAAAAATGAATACAGAATTCCAACAAACTGTCATCAAATGTCTTTCCATTATGAATTTAGATGAAATGTATATCCCCATAATGACCTAAACAATAAAGTCTATGGCTTTTACTTCTTTACCAGGCTAATTACATGATGTTGTCTAAATTACATTTGGTCTCATTACATTACAATGTTTTAGCTTTAACTGTAATATGTTCTTTGTACATTTCAAACCTCAGTTACTTTAATACCTGTTGAAACATTACTCACCGGTCAACTTCCTCAGTATTCCATTCTGAAATTACCTCTCTCACAGTAGCCCCTTGGCCACTGATTCTGCATCTATGTTATCTGTTATAACTCAATCAATATTAGAAACATGTCAACATTCATCAAACAGTATCTTATCCCCAGATATGGAGCAGGTCCATTCTAAAACTGTCAATCAATGGTCAGATTGAACATCCGAGTTGGGGCAGAAGGTTCCTTTCAGTCCCTAAATGAAAAATGTACCTTGTAAAGTTTACACTCCCCCTTTTTACACATAACTCATGTGTAACCAAAATCCTGTATGGGAAGAAAACCTTCAGGTAATAAGGGATTATAAAAAATACCCAACATTTTTCCCAAATATACATCCATCATTTCCACAGTAAACACTTCAGTGAAATTAAGTGTTTCTCTCCATCCTTCAGTCCTAAAAGAAACAGAATCTTCATGTTTTAGTTTGAGTTTCACATTCTGCAAACTGCCACCTCCTGTGGGAGTGAAATATCAAGTAGATTAGAAACGGGTCACCTGTACGGTTTTCCAATTTTTGTGGAATTTTAGGAAAACCTCTCATTTCCCACGGAGCCCCAGAATAATGTGTTAGTCCAAAAGCATGCTTGATTAGTCATTGTTTTAAATCATGCAGTTGCACTGATCACATGCAGACATACACTCACATTCACACTGTCAGGTTGTAAAGTCAAGTCTTGGTCAGAGTCACCCCAGAGTCAGTCCTTGACAGTGTCTTCTCAAGTTACACTGTCAGTCAGGGTCAAAGGTCAGTTGGTCTCAGTCTTTTTGGCCATGTGTGTGCTCTGCAGAGACTTTGATATTTCAGCATAGGCCAGTATCCTTTGTGTACAAAAATCTGTCATATATGGAGCGCCATCATTAATTAATTCACGATTACAACTATAATGTTCAAGCTACATCTAACTTTTCATCGGAACAGCTGTTCCCCACATTCCCTGAAAAGTGTTAGCCAAAAAATGTCGCTTCCTTATAGTATTACTACAGTTTATTAACACCTAATCTATATTAAAATGTCTAATAGATCTACTTCAGAAACTTGTGTACTTAATTATTATCTTGTGTCAAAACATTACTAGGATCTGTGTAGCTCTGCATTTCATAGCTCATTAAACCCATTTATCTTCAATTCTGGTCTACTTAAAAACAATGTTAAATTCTTTAGCAGTGTGTGGAACCCTGGGTGTCCGAACACGCAACAACTACTCCCTACTTTATCAAGGATTCAAAAACAGAAGTCATTTCATCAATGGTTTGTAGTTGAATTTAGGAATTGTCACCTATGGTAGAAAATGGATGTCCCTTTGAAGGTGGAGAAGCATGTCTTTAAAACTCATAAAATGATGCCTTGCGCTCCCTGTGAAGCTGCAAGTAAGACCTCAGAATCACAGTAGGATGGGTTCAGTGACCCCACATTCCTTCTAATTATATGGCTTCTACAAAATCAAATGTGCTGTTTCTACTTTTACTCTATTTTAAACACTACATACTGGACTACAAACAACAGTTACTTCCCCCTAAAAAGTCCTCGTATAGTAATTTGTCAACATGATGAAAAGATTAAAGAATATGGTTCTACTCTGTCCCCTTTTATCCCTCAGTGTGTTTTAGGATGATTTTCTCACTTCACTTTAATAGTTTCCTTTTTACTGCTATTTTTAATTTACCAATTGATTAATTCATGGGTAATACAACTTTTTATCTTTACTTATTTATCAAGTCAATTCAATTTCTTTAAATTTGTTTCTTTAAAATACATTAGTAGATACCTTGTGGAGTATTCACAATAACTAATCCTGTCTAGGATATGAAATCCATTCATCTTTAACAAGATACTATTTCTCTATTTATTTTTAGTTCATGATAACAATGGTATAAAACCACTCGTTTTACTCATAGCTAGTTTCTATGTCAAGATTATTATGTGTGACATAATAATCAGATGTCTTGTTTGCTAAACAAGAATAATAAACTTTAATATTTTCAGCATTCCAGACCATCATTTAAACAAGCAGCCTCCCATCTAAAACACTAAACCTAATGTTGTACACCACCCTCTGGAAAACTCTTGCACAGTTATGCTGTCAAATCATTGCATAGTTTCTTCAGAGTGTGACCAGTCTGAGACCGGCCTATCTCAAGATCTTGTCATAATGAGAACAGTCAGTGATGCAGCTGTAGTCAGTGGCAGGGTCCCCAAAAAAGCTAGGACCGGCCCTGGTCAGTGGGCTCCAAGGAAACTCTCCCTGGCATTGGGATGAGGGAAGGAATCACTTGGCAGACACACGTTGTCCTCTGTACAGCAGAAATCCCCCCAAAACCGCAGTACCTCTTCACACCACTGTTGCCTTGTCAACGAGGCACAAGCAAAATGTCAATACCTCCTCAGAGATGCGTTCTTTGTACACTTCTTCTGTTTCTGTAGTGAGCAACCTTTCATTTAACACACTGATTCAGAGTACAACCCAAAGGTGGCGCACAACTATCCAGTGCTGCTGTAATCACAGCAAATCAGCAACTGGAGAAAAACTCAATTTAAATCTCTCCCCCAAAGGGTTACAAAATGTCTATAGTGTCTATATGGTCAGGAATGCTGAAACATGTGAATGTTAAAACAAACTAATGGTAGTAGTCTACCCAGATTCTTTTACTTTATTAAAAGTGGTAAAACTACATTGTAAAATCTCTTTTGTCTAGTTGGTGTCCTGCTTCTAAAATTCTAGTCAGCAAAATAAAATATACTTCATCTTTAAAATCTTCTTTAATCTAAGTTAAATCTATCTATGTTGTGTTACAAGCATGGTAGATTTGTAACAGAATACAAAACTAACTGTATTTAGCGCTATATTTGAAAAACAAGTAATCTGATTACAGTTATGTAATTTTACCCAAGTGTCGGTCTATGTCGTGCCTAAAAATGTTAGCAAACACCAACTACAAATTAAAGATAAATTCATTTAGCAAAATGAACTCTTATGTGATTCAAAATGTGACAAAAGAACAATGATTTGTCTTACACAAGATTGTGGTCTAACAGAATGACTCTTGACCTCATGGGGTCAAATAACTTGGATGACCGGGGGAAGGGAAGAGAAGACTCAACCATGTGCAGAGAGAAATCACACTGCTTGGAGACTGAGTTCAATAAAAATTAAACCATACGACTTGTAGTCTGGCTTCAATAAAAATGTAACAAGACAAGGCCAGTTCATAACACACAAATTGTCCTCTTTGTATGTCTAATCTAGGTAGAATAATCCACTATTATATTTAATTTGAATGTACTTCATATACTCAGTAAACCTCTTTTTACTTTCCCTCAACGTTACTGTATGCAATTAAGTTCCTCTGAAATCTAATTAAGTACAATTCTCAGTTAATGAATATATTTTTTAACCCTTAAAGGAAGTATTGGTGGAAAAGTTTCCTCACATAATGTAATCTTCATTACCAAAGCTAAAACCTAAAGAAATCACCACGGAACAGTTTTCTGTCCTTACCACTTAATTGTCTCAATAAAAACCAAAAAGCATTGTGAAAACTCCCACTCTTGAGAACATTTCAACACTTTATTCCATCTAAGCGCTAATGTTTATGACAGACACGCCCTATTAATCCAATAAGCATGTAGGTCTTATATCTAGTAATATATTTTATTTCATGTTTTTACTCATAAAACAATATGACATTGTCCAGAATAGTAGTTAATTTTATATAACTTTTACTCTTTCTAATAAACTGTCCCTCCATGGTGATTTATGTTATATATCTGACTAGGTCGCTTTGTGTTCAGTGGTATTTATTAATATAATGGACAATACTTGTCGTTAATCCTAACGTAGTTAAGGTATTTATTTAACTGCCCTGCCCTTAATCCAAATGTGTAAATAGTTTGAGTGTAAAAAAAAACGTATGATACTAACAATGGACTTGCTTATCAAAAGGCAGTTGAGTAGTACTTGAAATGTTTTGGCTCTATTAACCAAGATATATTTTAATAATCTTGTTTTGTTTTTGATTGTATATGCCTGGTGGAGGAGACTTATTGTGAGTCGTTCTGGATAAAAGCGCCAGTGAGCTGTAATAATGCAAGAAATTACTACCAAATAAGTCCAGCAGATGGCGGCACCTCCCCAGGAATGAAATTTCCCCTCTTGTGAGAGGACAAATATACTTGCTTAGAACCACAATCTTCAACTTCGCGTCTTTTATCTGACCTATATATTAATAATTATTCACAGAAAATTATTCCCCGTACAGTCTATCCAGCTTTTATAGTGCGATGTTTATTTCAACAGATAACGTGACCTTTGGACGCGCTTCAACACGGCTTTTCAGCTATGTGGCGTCCACATGGAGTCGGAACCCAGGTCAACAGAACCACTTTATCGTCACGTTTAGCCTTCTAGATTAACCCCACATAACAAGAGAACGAGATTCCGGTCGTTTCAAAATGTTTTTTTTGAAATTTGCGTATCTCCCCTTGGATTTAATCATATAACACTGCTCACAGTTTTCTATAAAACTGGAGAGTGTTATTCTGGTTCGTTCTGGATGGAATCTTTTTTTTTTAAGAACCACTGAACTTCCCCGGCGAGTTTAACCGTCTCAATGTCTAGAATTCACGGGGCCTTTCACCTTTTCTTTTCACCGCTTCACGTGCAGCAAACGAGTCAGTCGTGTGATTCTGAAAAATCCACGAGACTACTCACTCTTGCTTTATCAATTTTATGTTTATTTATTTATGCTAAAAATATGCATTGCATCCTACCATCTACTATGACTACGGCACTGAGAAAATATTTCTGACAACTCTAAGAATTTGAATATAGCCAAATCACAGATTTTGAGTGTAACGGGTATCCGTGCTTACCTTATTTTTTGTATAGAGCTCTGTATTTAGTTGTCAGAAATTATTTCGAGGTGCCTTCCCTGGACACTTCGTCCGCTGGCTGGCTGCTGATGCGATCTCCTCCCGTGCTCCTTTCCGCCCTACGTCGGGGATCACCACTTGTTGTAGAAGGGGGGGGGGGGGTTTTTAGAACCCACCTTGTCTCTGTGTGTCTTTTGGCGAAAGGAGCAAAATCATAACAAGGAGGGAAATCATAAAAACACACCAAGATGCCAGGTTAAACAATAATCTGTTTTAATTAAACAAGGTAATAATAGAATGCAATACAATATAATTAAAGGAAGTACTTCCTGCTCTTGTTCTCGTGCCGTTGAGATCCTTCGGTCGTTCACAGCCAGAGAAGAGAGGTCGAACTTAATGCAACACTAACTTATATAGTCCAAAACAAGAGAAGAGGGGTGACTTGAATTTTCCTTCACCCCAGGTCATCCCATTGGGAGATTTTAAAACAAGATATCTTCTCTTAGCGAATCAGCTCGTGCCAGCAGAGGTGATACTTCTGTTTTTGAGCTGATAATAAAACATCTGGTGTCCGTTATCTCATCCTTCCTGCACAGGCCTTCCCCCCCCACCTTTCTACACATTCCAGAGATTTGTTCACAAAGATATACTTATTAATACTCTCATATTTCCAGCTTTTGTTTACACACTGCTATTACTAATACAAAGTAATTAAACACATATATACCATTCAAGATATGTAGACTTCCCTGAAACATGACATACTGAAGACCTTAAGCAGAAGAATTCTCATCCACCCAGCCTGCTTAACTTCCCCTCCCCCAGAGTAATAAAACCTAGCACCCAGGAATGTTTGAAGAAAGTTTAGTCCTCACATTTATGAAAGGATAAAACAGAGAAATCAATACAAAAACACAAACACAGGTATTGTTTGAACAGTATTCACTTAACTGCTACTATTGATAATTACCAGAGAAACTCCAGGGCCTCTTTCAATATCTGGAAATTGCAACAAGACTTTCTGCCATTTCTACTGTAACACTCTTCCCAAATATCAGATGATATAATCATTACCACGCCCTAATGTGTGCACAAACTTTTAAATAAAAGGGTCGCGTTAGAAAACAATTCACTCACAGATCCATAATCATGAAGGTGGAATCTAACTATATCGATAATAAAAATGTATGGAGCCAGGGGTAGAAACATGTCTCTGCTGTAAAGTTGGGCATTTTAACATGGGGGTCTATGGAGAGTGCTCCTTTCTGCAGCCATCGCCTATCGGCCAATATATGAACTGCAGTGTGTGGCACTTCCGTATTGGCTTCACGGCTCTACCCCACAGTTTGCCGCTTGGTCTGCACTAGTGATGTGTCGGTCGCGAACGAGCCGGCTCAAAGAGCCGGCTCTTTTAAGTGAACGACGGGAGCCGGCTCGCGCCTGCGAACGAGCCGTTTTTTTTTTTTTTTTGCGGAGGGATCTAGATCGGCATGAAGGCACATTATGCAATGTGCACATTATCCCGCTTATTACACGGCCACATTCTCAACAAAGTAACGACATGACTCCCAATATTAATTGAAATGCTTTTATGGATTTAGAAAATGATTTTATTGATTTAAAAAATAGTCCGTTGTTACCGTTTGAACCATAGGTTTGAACTAACGTAGTAACGGCAGGAACTGCTTCGATAGTGTTTTTGAGGAGCTTTTTGATTACAGATTTGAAAACATCGTTGCTTGCTTTAAAAGTAGCACAATTCATGATGTTAAACCTTGGAAAGTATCTAGATATCCCTGCCCTAATGCCAAAGTAACTGGCAACTGAATATGTGTCGCCGTTTGATGTCTATGTCTGGACCGCGGCATAAAAAGGAGGGTTTCTGCCCCGTTCTTACTTCTATAAGAATAAAACACGGAGGAGGGAGATCTCTTTTTCTCCCCCTCTTCTGAGAGCCCAGCAGCTGATCTCAAAGCACGCTCCCCTCTCCTGCAGGGGGGCGTGGTCAGCTGCAGCTCACAGAATCAGCCCCCTGCAAAAACAGCGCTGGAAAGAGCAAATAGAGCGAAATATAGATATGGCCCTACAATATATTGTTCAAATATAGCATGATAGGTCCACTTTAAGTAATACAAGACAGAATGATGATGATGATGATGATGATGATGATGATGATGATGATGATGATGATGATGATGATGATGATGATGATCTCCGCACTACAGCTAGTCTGTGCATGCATGCAGTGACATAATATCCAAGGATTAGAGACGGTTGGATGCTGTTGTTTTGAGCATTGCAATATATTTATTTTCACTGTTATTTATTCATGATTAGCCTTAGGCTCAGCAAAGATTTGATGTCAGCTGTTGCTGTCTTTTTTTCTATAGCTAATAGTTACTGAAATAGAGCCCTGCTGTTTTGTCAGGGCCTTTTCTTTAAATATAATTTTAAAATGTCGATACAGTAGCCCCTTTTTTTTAAATGTCTATATGCTTAAGTTTTTATAGGTGTTGCTATCTGCTTTGTGTAGCGTGGTTCTACAAGCAAGTCAGTGCATTCATTGGGTGGTATCAAGGGTCTGTAAATGCAATGAAAACATTTGGCCACAGCAAATCATTTATATTAAACATGTAATTTTTACTTTTGAATACTTCAGTACAAAGGATGTATTGAATCATTTAAGTGATATATGTGTACACATATACATCATTCATTAGTCAAAACAGGGCTACATTTGATTTAATTAAAAGGTATAATATGTGGTAAACTGAAGAGCCGTTTGGGAGCCGAAAGAGCCGGGTCTTCTTGGTGAGCCGAGCCAAATGATCCGGGTGATCGAGGGTCTCAAGGAAAACTACAATACATTGAAGAAAACAGAAAGTGACTTCATTAAACTTGTGACACTGACAGATGATTTGATGAAGAAACACGACATCATTAACTGGGACGTCACTGGGTCGCGAAAGAGGAGGTTGCCAGGTAAGTTTGGCGATTCGCAAATTGAATCTACCCTGGGCAAAGCCTCCCCTGTAAAGGACAACTCCGACCTAAAAAACATTATGAATAATGTGCTTGATAGGCAGATTATGGAACTGGACACTGCAGCCGCTGCTGCATTGTTGCCTCGGTCTAGCACCTTTGGTAACAATTAATTAATTCAGCCTGCCAGCACACACTTTTCCATCTGTGTGGAAGATGCAGAACACGAAGTCTTTGTACATCAGCTAAAAAGAAAGGTGTCCAGCGGGCATAACCTTTCCATCACTCGTGGAGGTGCTCGACTAATGTCCCACTGACATTTTCCCTCAAATGAATCGTCTCCTTCGGGCTCTCGTCACGTTACCCATAACAAGCTGTACTGTGGAAAGAGTCTTTTCTACTGTCAGTAGAGTAAAAACGGGGGTGAGGGCATCAATGAACACAGACAGACTGAACTCGGTGTCCCTGCTCTCCTTTGAAAGAGAACTGACTGAATCCTTGGACTACAAGGACATTATTTCAGTGTTCAACACAAAGCCCCGTCGACTCCTGCTGTAACCATCAAAGGTATTTGGACTGTAGGCTACATGTATATAGTATATTTCATTTTTTTTTTTATTTGATTAGATTTATTTCGAATGTGTAAAACAAAAAATAAAATATGAAAATGAAATGAAACATGAGAATTATATAATGATCTAATTACACATCCGAAAAGGGTCCATGGGAAGAAGTTTACATTTATTTAATCCCACCCTTTCTCCCAAAAACTAAATTTTTAACATACATATTTTTGATTTTTTCTTAAAGTAATACATGTGTTAATGAAAAACAAACAAACAAAACAAAAACATAAAAAACAAATAAATAAACAAACAAATAAACAAATAATTATTCATTACAGTTATTGTTTTTTGATAGTTTTGCAGCAATTGGACTTTACGCAATGTTTGTGTGCATGCGCGCCAGTGTGTTTATGTGGCCGCCGTTCCAGAATGAGTATGTCCGCACCGCTCTGTGTATCCATGCTTTATTGTTGATGCTGTGCAGCTGTTGGCAACTGTGTTTGTGCAGCGGCAGCCGTGTCATGTTATAGGCTACTGTGCTGGTGTTGTGTGCCTGTAACATGACTTCTAATATATATGTGTCCGTCTGAATAAACTTTTCTGCAATCAGGCAAGTATAGTTGGCTTAATAGTAGCTTATTTCAGTTAAAATGCATTTTAGGACATATTAAGTATGTTTGGTCTTGAACAGGCTGGGCCCACCTGATTTTTTTTGGGCCCACCCACTCTTTGATTTCTGCCTACGCCACTGCTTGACCGTGTCAGATTTTGGTTATTTTGGGGAGGTCGAGATAAATCATATTGTTTGGTGGATGCAATTTGAACCAGAGTAGCAGCATGGAGGTCGGATCGTCACCAAAATAAATAAGTGGTCCGAAAAAAGTTAATGACAAAAAGAATACACATAGCCTTCCTCAGGCAGTGTGTTTGTACCGGGGACAGGAGACCCCCCCTTGATGAGAAACTGTAAGAAGTGAACGGGGAATCCCCCCGGTGTGGAGTCATGACGACTGGATCTGAATTATGTTTTGTATTTGGTGGTTTGTGTTCCAGCTGTCGTTCAGCTGTGCGCAGCGTCTCCACTTGTCACAGTCTGCTTTCTCACTCACCTATTTTCTGCATTATCATTCCTTAGTCACCTGGTAGTCACACCCTGTCTCTCTCTCTCTCACTCTGTTACACCCATCAGCTCCATTAGTATTTAGGCCCACTTCACCTTCACCTCAGTGCCAGATCGTACTTCGCAGCATGCTTGTCTTTCCCGCACTACTCCTCAGATTGCTCTCCCGGTTTCGACCCTGCCTGTCCCTGACCAGCCTGCCTCGCCTGCTCCCTGACCCGTTCTGTGCCTACGACTCCCGTCCTGCTGTCTCCTGGAACCCTCGCCTGTCCCCGACCAGCCCTTTGCCTACTATCTGCCGTGTTGTCTCCTACCAGCCTATTGACTCTAATAAAGCTGGTTACCGACTATCTCTGGTTTCCCGTGTTCTGCATTTTGGTCCTCAGCTCGTTTGTGACAGAAAGATCTGGCCAGAAATGGACCAAGCAAACACCGGGTCTCCTAGAGACCGCTTTGAGAGGGTTGAGGATGCCATCCAAAGACAGGAGGTCACAATAGCTACCTTAGCTATCGAGACCCACCAGGCAACCTCAACCCAGGGACAAACGCTGGCTCACCTTACCTCCCAGATGCAACAGATGGCCGCCACCGTACAACAGCTAGCCGCTACCATGGCTGCTACCGTCCCTCCGCCCGCAGCTCCGATGCTCGCTCCAGCCCCTGGGTCGACGGGATACGCTCCGGAGCCTCGTGTGGGAACGCCGGAACGCTACGCTGGTGAGCCAGAGGGATGCAGTCCTTTTCTCACAAACTGTTCCATATTGTTTTCACTGCAGCCACACACCTTCGCCTCCTCGACGGCTCGGGTAGCTTTCACCGTTAATCATCTGACGGGGAGAGCACGTTTATGGGGAACTGCTGAGTGGGAGCAGCAGACACCAGCCTGCGCCTCGTTTGCTGCCTTTTCCGCGGAGATGCGGAAGGTGTTCGGTCCCGTTCGTCTGGGTCCCGACGCTGCTGGAGGCCTGCTGAGTTTGTGCCAGGGTTCCGGCACGGTGGTGGATTACGCTATTGACTTCCGCACCAGTAGCCGTCGCAGCAGCTGGAATGAGCCGGCGCAGTGTGATGCATATCTGAGAGGATTAGCGGATTATATGAGAGATGAGCTGGTTTCCTATGATCTCCCTGCTTCCTTGGATGGGTTGATAGAGCTCACCTCTCGGATTGACGGACGAATCCAGACTCGGAGAGGAGAGCAACAGACGCGAGCGGCGGGCCGCTGCTCGCGACAACAACTTCCGGTTTCCGGGAGATTTCGACTTCCGGGTTCGGCGGAGAGTTCCCACTCCTACTCTGACTCACGGTACGAGGTCGAGCCCATGCAAGTGGGTCGTACCAGTCTTACCTCTGAGGAGAGGGAAGTACGTCGAAGAGGTAAAAGACAGAGCTCATCAGTAATGGGGAGTATAGTGGTGGGCCAAACCTCTGAGCTGATCCCCAATCTAAGACCCTTGTGCCATGCTCGACTCCTCCTGACAGGCAAATCTCAGGCTCTGGCTGTTTTTATCGACTCCGGATCAGATGTTAGCATCATTGACGAGGAGCTCGCACGACAGCTGGGCATCCAACAGGTTCGGCTGCTCCAGCCGGTACCGGCTAATGCTTTGGATGGTCACCTGCTGGGAACAGTGACACACCAGACGACACCGGTCCGTATGCTCATGTCGGGGAACCACCATGAGACAATCCGGTTTCATGTGCTACGGTCCCCCCAAATCCCTCTGATTTTGGGTTATCCGTGGCTCCGCCGCCACAACCCGAACATTGACTGGGCAACTGGGTCCATCCTAGGTTGGAGTTCTTCCTGTCATCAGGTTTGTCTCAAGCAGGCCGCCGCACCTCAACTATCTGTGGATATGAACCTGGTTCCGGATGTCACAGGGGTTCCGGCGGAGTATTTGGACTTTAAGGAGGTGTTTAGCAAGGCTAAGGCGACATCTCTCCCACCTCATCGGCCCTATGACTGCGCCATTGAGCTACATCCAGGCGCAGTCCCACCCAAGGCCCGGTTGTACTCGCTTTCGGCACCGGAGAGGAAGGCCATGGAGACCTACGTCAATGACTCTCTGGCTGCGGGAATTATTCATCCTTCCACATCACCCGCAGGAGCAGGGTTTTTTTTTGTGGCGAAGAAGGACAAGACCCTGAGACCCTGCATTGACTATCGGGGTCTGAACGACGTCACGGTGAAGAATCGTTATCCCTTGCCACTCATCTCGTCAGCATTTGAGTTACTACAGGGGGCTACAATCTTCACTAAGCTGGATCTACGAAACGCTTATCACCTGGTACGAATCCGGGAGGGGGACGAATGGAAGACCGCCTTCAACACCTCTTCGGGACATTACGAGTACCTGGTGATGCCATTTGGACTTACAAACGCCCCTGCAGTTTTCCAGGCGTTGGTGAACGACGTACTCCGAGACATGTTGGATCGTTATGTTTTTGTCTATCTGGACGACATCTTGATTTTTTCTAAGAACCTCAAGGAGCACGTCCATCATGTCCAGACAGTCCTCCAGAGACTTCTGGAGAACTCACTGTTCGTCAAGACGGAGAAGTGCGAGTTTCACACTTCTTCGGTCGCCTTTCTTGGCTACATCGTGGGTCAAGGAAGTGTGGAGATGGATCTTTCTAAGGTCTCAGCAGTTACCTCGTGGCGGGTCCCTGATTCCCAGAAGGAGCTGCAGCGTTTCCTGGGATTCGCCAACTTTTACAGACGGTTCATCCGTGGCTACAGCACCGTGGCCGCCCCGCTCACCGCCCTGACCTCATCCAAGGTGACGTTCCGATGGTCCCCTGCAGCCGAGGAGGCTTTTCAGGACCTCAAAGGCCGGTTTACGTCAGCTCCTATCCTTCAAGTACCAGACACCGCTGGTCAGTTGGTGGTGGAGGTGGATGCTTCTGACGTAGGGGTGGGGGCCATCCTGTCGCAACGTTCTGGTGAGAACCAGAAGCTCCACCCCTGTGCTTTCTTTTCGAGGAGATTGAGTCCGGCGGAGAGAAACTATGACGTGGGGAATCGAGAGCTTCTAGCAGTCAAGTTGGCGTTGGAGGAGTGGCGACACTGGCTTGAGGGGACAGAACAACCATTTCAGGTATGGACCGACCATAAGAACCTGGAATACATCAGGTCGGCACAGAGACTGAATTCTCGGCAAGCCAGGTGGTCGTTATTTTTCACCCGGTTTAATTTTTTTCTCTTCTACCGCCCGGGCTCCCGCAACGTGAAGGCCGACGCTTTGTCCCGGCAGTTCGGGAGGGAGGGAGACACCCGGGGTATTCCGGACACTATTCTTCCTGCTCCTCGAGTGATCGGCGTCCTCGCTTGGGAGATTGAGGAGAGGGTTAAGACCGCTTTGGTGGACCAACCCGGTCCTAGTTCTTGTCCTCTTAACCGCTTGTTTGTGCCTCAGGTTTTGAGGGCTGAGGTGCTTCAGTGGGCTCATAGCTCCAGACTTTCCTGCCACCCTGGAATTCAACGTACCAAGGGGATGGTCCTACAACGGTTCTGGTGGGCCACGCTGGAGGCTGACACCCGGGAGTTTGTGAACGCCTGTCCTGTGTGCAATCGGCACAAACCATCTCACCAAGCGCCAGCTGGCCTCCTTCATCCATTACCGGTCCCACGTCGCCCTTGGTCACATATTTCATTGGACTTTGTGACTGGTCTACCACCGTCCCACGGACATACTGCCATCTTGACGGTGGTAGATCGGTTTAGTAAGATGGCTCATTTCATACCCCTGCCTAAGATCCCGTCAGCTAAGGAGACGGCAGAACTGATTCTGCTCCACGTGTTTCGCATTCACGGACTGGCAACTGATGTGGTTTCCGACCGGGGGGCCCCAATTCACCTCTGTGTTTTGGAGGGAGTTTTGTGAGCTCATCGGGGCGACGGTTAGTCTCACCTCCGGTTTCCACCCACAGGCCAATGGCCAGACCGAACGGAAGAATCAGGAGATGGAGACCACTCTCCGCTGCATGGCTTCCGATCATCCCACGACCTGGTCAAAACAACTCCTGTGGGTGGAGTATGCCCACAACACCCTCATCAGTTCCGCTACTGGTCTTTCCCCTTTTCAGTGTGCATACGGTTTTCAACCCCCATTGTTCTCTGCATTGGAGAGGGAGGTTACCTGTCCGTCTGTCCAGGCTTTCATCCGACGTTGTCGGAGGACTTGGAGGCAGGCTCGTACAACTCTGCTTCAGTCTGCTAACCGGTACGCCACATCAGCGAACCGCCGACGAACCAAGGCACCTGTGTACCAGGTAGGCCAGAGGGTGTGGCTTTCCACCCAGAACATTCCCCTTCGGATGGAGTCTAAAAAGTTAGCGCCCAGGTTTATTGGACCCTTCGAGATTGTCAAGGTCATTAATCCTGCAGCAGTTCGACTGAGTTTGCCCCGGAACATGAAAATCCATCCCACCTTCCACGTCTCTAGGATTAAACCTGTCCGGGAGAGCCCTATGGTTTCCGCCGCCCCCCCACCACCACCCCCTAGGATGATCGATGGGGGCCCTACCTACACCCTTCGTCGTTTACTCCGTTCCCGTCTCAGAGGAAGAGGGGTTCAATATTTGGTGGACTGGGAGGGCTATGGTCCTGAGGAGAGGCAGTGGGTTCCGGCTCGTCATATCCTCAACCCTCAGCTCATCCGAGACTTCCACCTGCGTTACCCGGAGCAGCCGTCTAGGACCCACGCTCGACCAGGCGTTAAGCCAGGGAGTACTCGTCCGCTACGGACCAGAGGCTTCGTCGAGGAGGAGGGGGAGTCGTCATCGGGCCAGGAGGACGAGGATTTCCAGGAGGGAGAGGCCTAGAGAGCAGTCTCAGACGAGTACTAACCTTTCCCATACCTCCACCTTCCACCCGGTGTCTGTAGGGTTTTTTTTTCTTGGGTCTCTTTTTTTTTTTTTTTTAGTATTGGTTAGACGTCTGGAGCCGTCCATTAAGGGGGGGGTTCTGTCACAGTCTGCTTTCTCACTCACCTATTTTCTGCATTATCATTCCTTAGTCACCTGGTAGTCACACCCTGTCTCTCTCTCTCTCACTCTGTTACACCCATCAGCTCCATTAGTATTTAGGCCCACTTCACCTTCACCTCAGTGCCAGATCGTACTTCGCAGCATGCTTGTCTTTCCCGCACTACTCCTCAGATTGCTCTCCCGGTTTCGACCCTGCCTGTCCCTGACCAGCCTGCCTCGCCTGCTCCCTGACCCGTTCTGTGCCTACGACTCCCGTCCTGCTGTCTCCTGGAACCCTCGCCTGTCCCCGACCAGCCCTTTGCCTACTATCTGCCGTGTTGTCTCCTACCAGCCTATTGACTCTAATAAAGCTGGTTACCGACTATCTCTGGTTTCCCGTGTTCTGCATTTTGGTCCTCAGCTCGTTTGTGACACCACTGCCAACCCAGTCTCATGGCATTTCGTGTTCACCAACACGATTTTTAATCTATTGATTCGTGTTCACCAACATGATTTCCCACTTTTTTTCGTGTTGCACAGCACGATTTTAAAAGCAATGTATTTCTACTGGTAAGGACGCTCATGGAAGCATGGCATTCGTTTGTGTCGGCTGCCCTTAAAGGCAATGTGTGCGTCCATTCTCATTGCATAACGGAGAATTGTACACCCGGAAGTAAGTATTCCCCTTACTGTCGATTGATTTTACAGTGATATCTGCACTACTCATCGACTAAAAAACACCAGATTATCCTTGTTAATTACACAACATTGATTGGTTTAAATTTTGTGCAATGCTTTTGTATTTTTCCCCTTCGATTCAGAGAAACAAATATTTTTTCGGAGTAAAGGATAGCAGAAGACACTACACTACCCAGAATTCCCAGCTATCGTTTGGACTACACCATGTGCTCTGTTTGACAAACCCCGTGATAGTCCTCAAGCTCTGTGATCGGAGAGTGTGCTCCGAGGGTTACACCGAGCCTCGAACAGCACTTGAAATATGATGGAACCACGGCAGACTGTCCAAAACTGGATTTGAACGGGTCCACCGCGTCCCCCCCTCCCCCACCCCGTCCCCAGAACTACACATGCTGGCTATTCTGTTTCGCAACATGTTCTCTATCTATGGCACGTCTCTACTGGGAGTTGTAGTTTTAAAAGACGTTTTCGTATTTCCCATAATAAGAAGTTGCCAGTATTAAACTGTGTACATCGCTGGAGGTTTAGGGGATAGGAAACACTCAAATTTAAACATATAATTAATAAATGGGTGAAAATTGCATGTGCCCATAATGGGCAGCAAACCCTCTGGAGTCTAAGGGTATTTTCTCGAGTTTTAGATGTTTTCTTAAATCACCTTTTAAATGTATTTATTCTAACATGGCACCCCATGCGTTAAATATCAAAATGTTCAGGACAATCTCTGGTATTGCTATATATGCAAATTACTCAACCTAGAGCACTGTGTGATGAGATAAGTAGCTCAAAAGCTTAAAATTTGACATCCGATTTTCGGAAAATCGTCAAAACTCTTGTGAAAACACAAATGTACTCATGTGATCGAATTGTTTTGGTGTTTTAGATTTGGTTACCAAAGTCTTAGGATCACAAAAGCAGTGAAATATTTGAATTAAACTGTATATAAATGTGTTATTTATGTCTAAAATGAAAATAATTGTATTCAAATTTTGAGTAAAACAGGTGTTTATCACTCTACTTTCACCACAGCAGGGACTGAGATACATTAGGACTGAATAATGACTTCATATTACATACCAAGGTTCATGTGATGTGTACAAATACAAATGTTTTCAACCAACTATTTATATAAATATAAGAAACTGGAAAATCTAACTATTTACAATATTGAACATCAGAACTTTCAACCAACTCTTCATTATAAATGTCAAGGACTTTGTCTGTCTTCTCTCTCTCTCTCTCTCTCTCTCTCTCTCTCTCTCTCTCTCTCTCTCTCTCTCTCTCTCTCTCTCTCTCTCTCTCTCTCTCTCACACACACACAGGTATTTCCAGTTACTTTACATTCAGTATAAAATCACAGACACACATATACATAGGCTACATCTGATTACAAAGTCTCATCTGTACAGGACGGTAAAATAATCACAGGCACACATATAAATAAATCTATGACAAAGTCTCATCTGTACAGAACAGTATGATAAAATAATCGATGGCAAAAACATGTCACTGTAAATGTCTCCGTTGTGGGACGAATAAATTATTAATTTAATCATCTACACATCTAATCTCACTTTTACACACCAAAATAACGTTAACACAGAGAAAACGTTTGCTAATGGAGAGTCTATTTTGTCCGAAGAAAAAGTTCCTGACTATCGATAAAAAATATATCAATACACCTATTGTTCATTTTCGCGGTATTCCCCACACATTGCCAGCACACTATTACTGTAACATTTACACTTACCCATGTCCAAATGGATCCTTATTGTTGTCTTTGTATTCTTCTTCCTCAGAAGAGTCGAAGACTTCAGGTTCTGAGGCTCTATCTTCACTGCTGCTAGCGAAAAAAAATCTCTAGCGAAGTCGGAGACTGTAACGTTTTTTTATAAGCCATTTTCTGTCTCTCTCCTCACAGAGTAAACTGATGGGAGACACGTAGTTTATGTTTTGTTTACTTGGTGGGTAGGTCCTTAGTGATTTCTCGATGTCCATTGGTCATATTGGCTGCTGTGCCCTGGTTACAGTCTCACAGGAGATACCGCTGGAAAGCTAGTCTTCCAGCGATTCCGCGGATATCTGAATCATATGTCTACTCCTTATAATGGAACATATATGATTAATTTATGTAAATTATGCGCACTTGGATGGGCCGGCGCGGTCTTATGTTTGTGACCCCTGTTGTTAATTGATTACATTACATTACATTAATTGATAAGCCTGAAACATGCACTTGTCAAGGTTCAGAGGCAAATTTCGCAAATATGGCAGTAGCCATCGATCAGCTTAAGATAAGATATACTTTATTGATCCCAAGTTGGAACATTTGCGTTACATCAGCATGTGTAACAGTTGTTCTGTAAATATGCAGTGGTGTTTATTTGTAAATCATTTAGTATAATCACACAAATTCTGTTTTTTATATTTAACAATTCTGTGTTCTTTATTTATTGATTGTTCAATACCTGACAAGGCCGGAGATGAAATATCTACATACATCTTATAAGAGTATAATACATTATAATATCAGTTCAAATAAGTGCTTCAACATAGTTAACATTGCTGGAGGTATGCACAAATATTGATAGATGCCTTGTAATGCACTATTGAGGAACCTGCGACCCCAGTTTTTTATTCAATGCATAACTACACCATAGTTGTGTAGGCCTATGTGATATGTCAATAAACCTTAAAAAATCTTGAAAGGGATGTGCAAAATAGTCATTATATACGGTCTTTAATGAACTATTAGTAGAGAATAACGAGTAATGAATATACTTTATAGGGATCCTATTGATATCTAACAATAAAAATAATGAAATTCAATAACATGCTTTAACCACTAGGTGTCCCTTTATATCAGGTGTGCACCTTTATGGTGTAAATACAGCCTATCTACCAATTGGATCAAATGTAAAAGTCAGCCGAATTAGTGTTGATACTGCAAGGAGACGTATTGTGTGAAAAGAAATGTAAGATGTTGTTTAATGGCTGATATATTTATGATCCACGTCACGTTTTCAGTTCCTCATGTTTGTCTAGAAGTCTTCTCATCAGGGCTCTATACATACAGAACTACGGCAGATATGTAATATTTAATGCAGCCGAACCGTGTATTACAATGCCGTTATGTGATGACTTTCAAAGAGAAAAGCAAGCACACTCGGAATAAAGTATTATTTTATTTTTAAAAAATGTTTTCGGTCTGTTTCCGGTATTTGTTAATGACGATGTGCTGTGAGATGTGAGACTGGAATTGCACAGGGGAAAATAACGTAGGCTATCTTTAGATGCGGATTTTGTTAAACTACTACGTTTGCGCTGTGGACCAACACTATACATTGACGGGGAAGGGTGTAGCAATAAAGATAACACCATTAAACAGTTACACAACATAACATAAATAATATTAATAGCAGCGTCCCTATTAACCACTTTGGTAACAATGAAAACGTTCTATGGACGCAATTTCCTGAAGTAATCTTCGTAATAACTAGCAAACTAAAGATCATGTACATCCACTGCACACATCATCTGAAATAACAACTCATATGTCTCGCATCAAATGACATCAAAACGCATTTTAATGGCCAAACTAACTTTAAAATAGGCATTTTCCACCGAGAATAAAACGAAGTTCGGCCATGTTTTTTCTTTCTGCAGGGAGAAATTTGAAGATTACGTGACATAGACGCCAGCCATTGGAATGAATGGTGAAAAAAAGGGGTTTGTCAAACAGAGCACATGGTGTAGTCCAAACGATAGCTGGGGATTCTGGGTAGTGTAGTGTCTTCTGCCATCCTTTACTCCGAAAAAATATTTGTTTCTCCGAATCGAAGGGGAAAAATACAAAAGCATTGCACACAATTTAAAGCAATCAATGTTGTGTAATTGTTGGTGAACACGAAATGCCATGAGACTGGGTTGCCACTGCAGCCTGTGCGTCTCACCCCCCCCTGCCCCCCGTAGCAACCCTATATCCACCAGTTAAAGGAAATACAACTAATGTGTTGTGTTATATTAGCTGTACAATTTACCACATATGGTGTTCTTAGTTTCCATACCTCCTGTGTTTTACGAGCGACTTATCAAGTCTTAGCAAACGGCATAAAACACGATTAAACATGATAGTTATAAAACCATGCTCGTATCTACAACCTATAGAAATGCAACACGGCGTCAGTTTAGACGTAATTCTGTCCTCCTGCTCACCGCATCATTTATGAGAAAACATTTCATAACATTAACACAACATATTCGAGGTGGTTTTAAATAACATATCCGTATTTATTTATTTCTCCAAGTTATGTGTTTGTGTGAACTGAGGAGACGCAAACAGGCGTTTGTTTAATCATTTTAAGATTTGCTTTAATCAATGTTTGAAAATGAATTCTTCATATCGTTAGCCTAATAGCATAATTGCCCAAGTCATATTTGAATGTTTTTGGAAAACAAGGAAAAGTGCCCTGCAAAAATGCCTAAGTCAAAGCGATGACTTAGGCAGATAGTGATTTTGGACTCTAAAATGCATTCTGATAGGCTGTGGACATAGGCAATAAGGCAGGGTGATGCAGCAGTGGTAGGAGAGTAAAGTTAGGCAGATATCACAATTTGGCCAAAAAATGACTTAGGCAATTATGCTATTAGGCTAACGATATATGATAAATGAGAGGTAACATTTTATTTATGGTATTATTTCCACATATTTCTCTCCATTCTTCCTTCTGCCAACGGTGTCGCAGTATCTCGTCTCTCCCGTTTTTGTGCTTAGTGCGTACGCATGGGTCAGAGTTTGCGTGGAGGACCGCATATTTTCCCGTCAAGTTAGTATTTTATAAATCGCAAACATTGCGTAGAAACTGGCGTACGCCATCTTTTGAGCATATATCCCTTTATAAATGAGGCCCCTGGTGAGTCCTGCAACTGTAATGGAGTTAAACATGTATTTAGATAATCCTTAGTTTGTGAATGTTTTATTTTTTATTTAAGGTTACGTTTCTTCTTCTAGTTAGCTGAGTTTCTTCCCGTTAAGTTGGTATGCATCATTAATAGGTTGTTAAATGTTAAGAAGCCCTGAGATGCTGTTTCTTGCAAGATGTTGCGCCCGGGAAACCCGGCTTAACATGTGGCTGCTAACGTTAGCTTACAGTTTATTGCAGTGCTGCCCCCCCACCCTCTCGTCTCCAACACGGGAGAATTACACATCAACATGCAGCGGGGTGTCACAGTGTTGTCGCCAAGTTTAATGTAAAGTTTCACAGCTTTCTTACAGCGGAATCTAGTTGGTTAATGTTCAGTAGCCAACAGCTAGCATAGCATAAACAGCTAACCGCTAACGTTCGGCTAACTTGCTAGTTAGCTCTGCTCTATATATTACACGCTAACATGACTAGCTAATGTCACACTGTGTGAACTAAAATACTTTTTGTATTACTACATCATACATGCTTGGTCCAAATCACTGCTAAAATTAATTATTTTTGAAAATGTATAGTAAAGAAATACTCAGCCATGCATGAAATAACATAGCAAAAGAATACAGGAAATGTTTGACCCATGTTGTCCCTTAGAAGTGTAGTGATACAAACATGATTTTTATTCAAAAAGTAAGAAAGGAAAAATAAAAATTAGAATTGGTGTTGATCCAAAACAGGTTAATTGAGGAATACCTGGAATCCTGAATGGTTAAAGTAATTTATTGCAAAGATATTTACAATTAAAACTAATTTGGGTCACTTTTGACACATGTTGGTTGTATGTTGTGTAACAAAGGGTTAACATGACGGCTGTGATGTTCACTCTTTTGACCAGTGGACAGTGAGGACTATGGAAGAGAAGATGTGATGGCTTTGTGTGGAAAGCTGCTGACACCAGCCTGTGTCCCTCACATCAGTGTCTCCAGGCAGCACCCAGCTATTCTTCCATCTTGCAGATGAAAAGACTTTGATATGTGAGTAATAACTAACTTACGTCTAACATAATATTGAATGTGGTTTAGTAAAGTATTTAAAAATACCCCACATTGTACATGTACAGGACAATCAGACCTTGTTCAACAAAGATCATCAGACAATTGTTTTGTCTTTGAGGTGCAGCCGCAGCAGAGAGTCTGAGTTTGAAGAAAACACTAACGTTTTATTTAGTGTTGTTTAATCAATCAATATTGACTGGTCTTGAATTTCCTCACTGGATTACAAAATGCTCGAATCTTATTGTACAGGGACATTATGCAGATTTCATCACCTGAAGATGAACATATAGATTCATCGATATGTACCATTTTAAGGAAATAGACTGTTAGCTGTATTGACCGAAGCTCCGCAGCTGTAGCTAGGCGCTGCTCATGAAAACTCAAGTGCTCAATTTGTTGGTTTTTCTTTTTTATTAAGAATTGAACAAGCATATATTCCTCCTCGAAATCCCAGTTGAACTTCGCTAACACGCAGCGCCTGGGAGGGTGCGCTTGGTTGTTCCCACATGAATGCGTGCGTGCTTCAAAGGTCCATCATACAAGATGTAGGGGATCTATTGGCAGCTGCTGATACTAACATCCATCATTATGGTTACTAATAGTTATCACTTCACTTCCTCCTCCAGCACCTGGACACAGCAGGAACCTACACCAGGATCCTGTTTGTGGACTTCAGCTCTGCCTTCAATACAACCCTCTGGCAGGAGGCTGCGCTCCATCAGGACCAGAACTTCTCTCCATCAGGACCAGAACCTCTCTCCATCAGGACCAGAACTTCTCTCCATCAGGACCAACACCTCTCTCCATCAGGACCAACACCTCTCTCCATCAGGACCAACACCTCTCTCCATCAGGACCAACACCTCTCTGCATCAGGACCAACACCTCTCTCCATCAGGACCAGAACCTCTCTCCATCAGGACCAACACCTCTCTCCATCAGGACCAGAACCTCTCTCCATCAGGACCAATACCTCTTTCCATCAGGACCAGAACCTCTCTCCATCAGGACCAACACCTCTCTCCATCAGGACCAGAACCTCTCTCCATCAGGACCAACACCTCTCTCCATCAGGACCACAAAACCTCTCTCCATCAGGACCAGAACCTCTCTCCATCAGGACCAACACCTCTCTCCATCAGGACCAACACCTCTCTTCATCAGGACCAGAACCTCCCTCCATCAGGACCAACACCTCTCTCCATCAGGACCAGAACCTCTCCATCAGGACCAGAACCTCTCTCCATCAGGACCAGAACCTCTCTCCATCAGGACCAAGACCTCTCTCCATCAGGACCAAGACCTCTTTCCATCAGAACCAGAACCTCTCTCCATCAGGACCAGAACCTCTCTCCATCAGGACCAAGAACTCTCTCCATCAGGACCAAGACCTCTTTCCATCAGGAGCAGAACCTCTCTCCATCAGGACCAGAACCTCTCTCCATCAGGACCAAGACCTCTTTCCATAAGGACCAACACCTCTCTCCATCAGGACCAGAACCTCTCTCCATGAGGACCAACACCTCTCTCCATCAGGACCAGAACCTCTCTCCATCAGGACCAGAACCTCTCTCCATCAGGACCAAGACCTCTTTCCATCAGGACCAGAACCTCTCTCCATCAGGACCAACACCTCTCTCCATCAGGACCAGAACCTCTCTCCATCAGGACCAACACCTCACTCCATCAGGACCAGAACCTCTCTCCATCAGGACCAATACCTCTTTCCATCAGGACCAGAACCTCTCTCCATCAGGACCAACACCTCTCTCCATCAGGACCAGAACCTCTCTCCATCAGGACCAACACCTCTCTCCATCAGGACCAACACCTCTCTCCATCAGGACCACAAAACCTCTCTCCATCAGAACCAGAACCTCTCTCCATCAGAACCAGAACCTCTCTCCATCAGGACCAGAACCTCTCTCCATCAGGACCAACACCTCTCTCCATCAGGACCAGAACCTCTCTCCATCAGGACCAACACCTCTCTCCATCAGGACCAGAACCTCTCTCCATCAGGACCAACACCTCTCTCCATCAGGACCAGAACCTCTCTCCATCAGGACCAGAACCTCTCTCCATCAGGACCAACACCTCTCTCCATCAGGACCAGAACCTCTCTCCATCAGGACCAAAACCTCTCTCCATCAGGACCAACACCTCTCTCCATCAGGACCACAAAACCTCTCTCCATCAGGACCAGAACCTCTCTCCATCAGGACCAGAACCTCTCTCCATCAGGACCAACACCTCTCTCCATCAGGACCAAAACCTCTCTCCATCAGGACCAACACCTCTCTCCATCAGGACCAGAACCTCTCTCCATCAGGACCACAAAACCTCTCTCCATCAGGACCAGAACCTCTCTCCATCAGGACCAGAACCTCTCTCCATCAGGACCAGAACCTCTCTCCACCTCAACAAGGCCCCCCCCCCCCCCCCCCCCCCCCACTGACACTTTACCTCAGCCACAACGCAGACTCTATGCATTACATAATGGAGATCACAGGATGGTAAATAATGCAATGTTTAAATATTGCTTACTGCACATATTTTATATTCTATAATTTATTGCATTCTATTTCGATTTTATTTCTATCTTACTATATTTTTATTACAGTGTTCTTAATATAGTTCGCTATGTACTTTGTTTTATTTTTTATTTGTATGTACGACACCTAGTTAAATTCCTCGTACGTGTGAACCTACCTGGCAATAAACCCGTTTCTGATTCTGATCTGTTTGTCCTCTAGGTTGCACTGCCCCGTCTACAGCAGCGCAGAATGGACAGAGGAAACATGATTGGGCCTCAAGTTTTTTTGCAGCCAACATACATTATCCTACAAACTTGATATAGGAGGGTGAGTGAACAAGTTATCCATTGGTTGGAACCTACATCCCCATTGTTAGACGTACTAAATTCCGCACACTGCTCCTTCAAATGGACAATGTCGCCATTTTGCAATTTCTGTTATTTTCAGTTGAGAATGTTTCAAAGTAATCTTAAAAAATTCAACTTACTTTTTGTTTATACTGTTTATAAGTATGATGTTTAAATATTAAATGCTGTATTCATTAGTTTTATTATAATTCTACAAATATTTTTATATTTTAAGTTTTCAGAGTAATTGTGTGGTGTCTCGTCAATTGTGTTAGTCGTGTTTGTTTTATGTCTGTCACTTCATGTTTAGTCAGGTATGTCATTCCAAGTCTAGCCAGGTTTCTATGTAGAGTCACGTTTCTTGTTACTTCATGTCTTGTCTGTCTATTTCATGTCATGTCTCGTTTTCCCATTTCCTGTTTTATTTTGTACTTACCTCTTGTCTTTCCTTTCAGGCCCTGTTAATTCCTCACTTTGGGTGTTTTTTCGTCATCGTCAGCGTCTGCCCCGCCCCTGATTGTTTCCACCTGGTCCCTATTCCCTCATGTATAAATAGTCCTTGTCTCCCTTTGTCTTGTGCCAGTTCGTCTTGTTTCAGTGTGCTTCCATGTCCAGAGACCCAGCGTTAAAACCAGAGAGAAGAGTTTTGTTCGTTTGAAATCGAGAAGTTTTGTTTTGTCCTCGCTTGAGTGATTTTTTGTTATAACTTTGTTTTATTTTTTCATTAAAATCTGAGCCGTCGCAATTGAGTCCAGTATTTTTGTACCCCGTTCTAACAGAACGAACTGGCCAACATGGACTCAGCCGACTCAGAAAAGATTAAAGTGGATGTCGAAGAACAGAGAGCAGAGCTTGCTCACCATGCTGCACAGCTGGTCTCCATTAACAGAGGAGTTGGTAACCTCACTGATCGCCAAGCAGAATTCCAGGAGGCTGTAACGAATCAAGTTTATCACCTGGCAGTTCAAGTGCACAGAGCTCTTGCCCAGCTCGAGGCTGGATCATCTACATGGTCTCCTACTATGCCAAGCCCATCCGTTGCATCCGCTGGTGCTGCTGCAAACCACATTCCCTCTTCTGGAACGTCGCTTCGCCTTGCATCTCCAGAAAAGTTTTGACTCTGGGGACTGTCGCCCCTTTCTGGTACAGTGTGAACTGCATTTCACCCATAATCCCTCAGCCTTTATCTCAGACCAAGCTAGAGTAGCCTTTATGCTGTCCCATTTAACCGGGCGAGCTGCTGCCTGGGCTACGGCCGAATGGTCCTCTAATTCTCCAGTGAGCCAGTCAGTGAACATGTTCTCAGAGACTCTAAGGCATGTTTTTGATCACTCTTCACCAGCCAGAGAGGCCAGCCGAGTGTTAATGCAGATTAAACAGGGACCCAGAAGAGTGGCAGATTATGCGATACGATTTCGCACTTTAGCAGCAGATAGCGGGTGGAACACCCCAGCCCTTATTGATGCCTTTATGAATGGATTAAAGGATTCTATTAAGGATCAATTGGCACCCCTGGAGCTACCAACAGATCTTAACTCTATCATTGCAATGTCTACCCGCATTGATATTAGACTTAATGAAAGGAACAGTGAAAGGTTAAGGACCAGCGTGCGCCCATCTGCCCCACAACGCCCATGGATAAACAATACACCTCTGACAACATCATCCGAGGAACCAATGCAGCTGGGCGGAGCCAGGATCACGGCAGAGGAGCGACAGCGCCGTTTCCGTGAAGGATGCTGCTTCTACTGTGGACAACATGGCCATGCTGCATCTTCCTGCCCGTTAAAAGGACAGGCTCATCGGTGCGACGGAGGGCGCTGGTGAGCCGATTTTCTGCAGCTGACTTTCCTCCACGTTCATTGACCAAGGTAAAATTACAGTTACGTGACCACACCATGACTCAGGGGGTACTAGTGGATTCAGGGGCGGACGAAAGTCTGATGGACTGGGGTCTTGTTAAAAGACTGGGCATTACTACTGTTCCTTTGACTTCTCCTGTAGATGCCAGTGCCTTAGATGGCAAGCTGTTATTCAGAGTAACCCATATAACTGAACCCGTTCAAGTAACCATAGATGACATTCACACAGAAACATTAAGATTCCACTTATTTGACTCTGCACTTCACCCTATAGTTTTGGGACTTCCATGGCTCCTCAGGCACAATCCGAATATTGACTGGTGGTCGGGAAACATTATGAACTGGGGCTCTGATTGTAAAGTAACCTGCTTAGCGTCCCCTGGGAACTCCAGACAGTCTGTTAATCAGACAGACATCCCCAATAGAGTTACCACTGACATCAAGTCAGAGTATGCTGACCTGTCCAGAGTGCCTGCATGTTATCTGGACTTAAAAGATGTTTTTGACAAGACTAAGGCTACTTTGCTACCACCTCATCGACCTTATGACTGCCCTATTGACCTTTTGCCTGGAGCTCCGATCCCTAGAGGTCGGCTTTACTCCATCTCTGCACCAGAAAGAGGGGCCATGAAGACGTATATTGACTCTTCCCTTAAGTCTGGACTCATTAGACCATCGTCATCACCTGCGGCTGCAGGCTTTTTCTTTGTGGGCAAGAAAGATGGTTCCCTCCGTCCATGCATAGACTATAGTCCACTCAATGGAATAACTGTCAAGAATAAATACCCCCTTCCACTAATGTCTACAGCGTTTGAACTGTTGCAGGATGCCCAAGTATTCACCAAACTGGACCTCAGAAACGCCTATCATCTCGTCAGAATTCGGGAGGGGGATGAGTGGAAAACAGGGTTCAACACTCCGAGTGGCCACTACGAATATCTTGTTATGCCTTTTGGTTTATGCAATGCTCCAGGTGTTTTTCAGGGTATGATCAATGATGTGTTGAGGAACTTTCTCAACAAGTTTGTCTTCGTCTACCTTGACGACATCTTAATTTTCTCACCGGATGAGGAAACTCACATTCAACATGTCCGCCAAGTACTCCAGAAACTGTTGGAGAATCAACTGTACTGCAAAGCTGAGAAATGTGAGTTTCATGTCAAGACGGTCTCCTTCCTGGGTTATATCGTCACCGCTAACCATGTTCAGATGGATCCAGTAAAGGTTAGTGCTGTGGAAGATTGGCCAACTCCCACAAACAGGAAACAGATCCAACAATTCTTAGGCTTTGCCAATTTCTACAGAAGGTTCATAAGAAACTTCAGCACTATTGCGGCGCCATTACATGCACTAACTTCTTCTCATGTTGTTTTTAAGTGGAACACTGAGGCGGAGAAAGCCTTTCAAAGACTTAAGACATTGTTCACAACCGCTCCAATCCTCACAGTGCCTGACCCGCAGAGACAATTCATTGTGGAGGTGGATGCCTCGAACGAAGGCGTCGGAGCGGTGCTCTCCCAAAGGTCTGCTCAGGACAACAAGCTCCATCCTTGTGCTTTCTTGTCACGGAAGTTGACAGACGCAGAGAGGAATTACGATGTGGGGAACAAGGAACTTTTGGCAGTAAAGATAGCCTTAGAAGACTGGCGTCATTGGTTAGAGGGGGCGGAACAACCATTTATAGTATGGACTGATCACAAGAACCTGGAATTCATTAGAAAATCCAAAAGACTAAACCCACGCCAGGCTAGATGGTCATTGTTTTTTAGTCGCTTTAACTTCACCTTGTCATACAGACCAGGCTCTCAAAATGTGAAACCAGATGCTTTGTCACGCATGTACGAGCCTGAACCTGCTGCCAAAAAACCTGAAAGCATCCTTCCACTTCATTGTGTGGTTGGGGCAGTTTCATGGCAAATAGAATCTGTGGTGAAGCAAGCACATGGTGAGAGCCCGGCTCCTAGTGGTTGCCCGCAAAATAGGTTGTTTGTACCTGTTTCAGTTCGCTCACAGGTAATTCACTGGGCTCACACGTCTTTGCTCACCTGTCATCCGGGGGTTAAACGCACAATCTTTATGATAAAGCAACGTTTCTGGTGGCCGGCTATGGAGAAACAGGTGGCAGAGTATGTGGCAGCCTGCACCGTTTGTGCCAGAAACAAGACCTCCAAACAAGCTCAGATGGGTCTGCTGCAGCCTCTTCCTGTTCCACATCGTCCATGGTCACACCTCTCCATGGACTTCGTCACTGGATTACCCTTTTCCGAGGGAAACACCACCGTCCTGACGGTGGTGGACAGATTCAGTAAGATGGCACTTTTCATTGCATTACCCAAGCTCCCCTCTGCCAAAGAAATGGCAGAGGTCATGTTAAGTGAAGTTTTCCGCATTCATGGTTTTCCCAGGGATATCGTATCGGACCGAGGCCCCCAGTTCATCTCAGGTTTTTGGAAGGAGTTCTGCCATCTCCTGGGTGCCACCGTCAGCTTGTCTTCGGGTTACCACCCGCAGTCCAATGGCCAATCAGAGCGGATCAACCAGGAGCTGGAGACCTGTTTGCGGTGTCTCGTTTCCCAGAACCAGGCATCGTGGAGCAAGCACCTGGTGTGGGTCGAGTATGCTCACAACACACTGCCCACCGCAGCTACTAGACTTACTCCTTTCCAGTGTGTTTATGGTTATCAGCCACCCTTGTTCCCTGCCAATGAAGGTGAGGTCACGGTCCCGTCGGCACATGCCATGGTCCGTCGGTGCCGCCGGATCTGGGCAGGTGCTCGTCGTGCTCTCCTGCGCAGTGCCAGCCAGATGAAGAAGGTGGTGGATCGGCATCGCAAACCTGCTCCATCCTATAGGCCTGGACAAAGCGTTTGGCTGGCTACCAAAGACTTACCCCTTCATGTCATGTCCAGAAAGCTAGCCCCAAGGTTCGTGGGTCCTTTCCAGGTGTCTAAGGTGATTAACCCAGTGTCTGTGCGCTTACGTCTACCCAGGGCGCTCAAAGTCCATCCGACGTTTCATGTGGGGAAGGTCAAGCCTGTAAGAGAGTCCTCTGGTGCCCGCCTCTAAGCCCTCACCGCCTCCCCGGATGGTTGATGGTGGTCCTGTCTACACTGTTAAGAAACTGCTTGGAGTCCGTAACCGTGGTCGAGGGAAACAATTCCTCGTGGACTGGGTTGGTTACGGTCCCGAAGAAAGACAATGGGTCCCTGCAAGCTTCATTGTAGATCGGAGTTTGATCACTGACTTTTATCAGGATCATCCAGGAGGGTCTGGGACTTCCGGAGCAGTCCCTAGAGGGGGGGGGGTACTGTGGTGTCTCGTCAATTGTGTTAGTCGTGTTTGTTTTATGTCTGTCACTTCATGTTTAGTCAGGTATGTCATTCCAAGTCTAGCCAGGTTTCTATGTAGAGTCACGTTTCTTGTTACTTCATGTCTTGTCTGTCTATTTCATGTCATATCTCGTTTTCCTGTTTTATTTTGTACTTACCTCTTGTCTTTCCTTTCAGGCCCTGTTAATTCCTCACTTTGGGTGTTTTTTCGTCATCGTCAGCGTCTGCCCCGCCCCTGATTGTTTCCACCTGGTCCCTATTCCCTCATGTATAAATAGTCCTTGTCTCCCTTTGTCTTGTGCCAGTTCGTCTTGTTTCAGTGTGCTTCCATGTCCAGAGACCCAGCGTTAAAACCAGAGAGAAGAGTTTTGTTTGTTTGAAATCGAGAAGTTTTGTTTTGTCCTCGCTTGAGTGATTTTTTTGTTAAAACTTGTGTTTTATTTTTTCATTAAAATCTGAGCCGTCGCAATTGAGTCCAGTATTTTTGTACCCCGTTCTAACAAATTGTTTCCGACAGAACATTTTGTGATGTCATTTTATTTAACCTGTTTGATTGGAAACTGTTAGAAATAAGCAGTAAAATAACAGTATTCTAGCTGTAGAACTTTAGATTCTGTATTTATTTTGGTGTTTGATAAATCTAATAAAAAATTTTTTTTTAAAAACTGTTTTTCTCATCAGAACTTTATTTAAGGTATTTTAATGTAACATTTTAAGACAATGGATTTTGAAAAGTGAGGAAAGTTTCCTCTAAAATCTTTAAGGACAATTTCTGTATACTAATTGCTTTTGCACTTTATTTCAGTTAAAGTATTTTTACTTTAATTTTATGGTTTTTGTTTGGCAGCCGCTGCTGCCAGTTATTTGACAATTTTTTTACTGTTTTTTTTTCCCGTAGAAGTTTTAGTGTTGTACTTTTATTAAAGCTTATTGACTGTACAAAGAGAGGATAAATCTGTAAAATTACAGTGTTTGCACGTTAAAGTATTAGTGCTGTACTTTTATTAAAGGTTATTGACTGTAAAAAGAGCTTCTTTAAGGGCAATTCCCGTAAATTAATGGCTTATTCACTTTATTTCAGTTAAAGTATTTTACTTTAATTTAAGGGTTTTTGTTTGGCAGCCGCTGCTGCCAGTACTTTGACCGTTTTTTTACGAGTCTTTTTTTTACAGTGTAGACTTATTCACATTCTGCTTCATATACTCCCATCTTTCTTAATTTATACAATTTATTTCACTGAAAAATACATATACAAGTCTTTAGATCCTTTTGTTGAGAATTCCACAATTTTACACCACCACCGAAATACACATTTGCTTAAGTCCTTGCATAAGGATTCTTCCAATTTAATTTCCTTCTGTGGTCTTCCTTGTCTGATCCAAAAACAAACAACTATTGTAAATATACTGGTAACATTCTGCTTTTTGCCCTGTGCATTACTGATAATGTCTGCAGCTCAGCTATGTCTTTGAGTTTCAAGAGTCCTGACTTGAAAAACAGTCTGTTGGTGTGTTCTCTTGAGTCAGCTTTATGAATTATTCGTACTGCCCTTTTCTGTAATATTGACAATGGCTTTATGTTGCTCATGTACGTGTTGTCTCAAACTTCTATACAATAAATGAAAAATGGCAAAATAAGTGAACAGTACAACATTCTCAATGCCTTGTAATCTAGCAAATACTTTGTCTTGTTTAGAACAGAAATATTCTTAGACACTTTTGTTTTAACATGTGCTATTTGTGATTCCCATGTCAGGTTTTCATCCAGCGTCACACCTAGGAATCGAAATTCAGAAACCCTTTCAATAAAAACTCCATCAATGGACAGTGAAATGTTTTCATCTTTTTTTCTATTAGCAAAAACCATAAACTTCATTTTATTCAAATTTAGGGTTAACTTATTTTCATCAAACCATCTTTTAAGTTTCACCATTTCATGTCCAATACACTTTGCTAAAATGTTTAAATCATCTCCTGAACAAAATTAATTTGTGTTGTCTGCAAACAACACAAATTGCAATAATGTTGACGTTTCACATATGTCATTGATGTACAAAATAAAATGTTTAGGCCCTAAAACCGAGCCCTGCGGGACACCACATTCTATGTTCATACACTCCGATGTACTACCAGCAAATTCTACATATTGTTGTCCATTCATCCATCCATCTTCTTCCGCTTATCCGTGGTCGGGTCGCGGGGGTAGCAGTTCCAGCAGAGAGCCCCAAACTTCCTTTTCCCTGGCGACATCAACCAGCTCTGACTGGGGGATCCCAAGGCGCTCCCAGGCCAGCGAAGAGATATAATCCCTCCACCTGGTCCTAGGTCTACCCCTTGGTCTCTTCCCAGCTGGACGTGCCTGGAACACCTCCCTAGGGAGGCGCCCAGGTGGCATCCTAACTAGGTGCCCGAACATACATTACATATTGTTGTCTGTTATCTAAATAACTTTTTAACCAATCTAGAACTACTCCTCTCACTCCGTATCTATGTAATTTCGAAATTAATAGGTAGTGGTCTATGGTGTCAAATGCCTTTTTTAAGTCAATAAATACACCTATTGTGTATTTCTTTCTTTCTATAGCTGTTGTAATTTAATCTGTTATTTTCATTAAAGCTAAAGCTGTAGATCGATTTTCGCTAAATCCATTCTGACTCTCAATCAATATCTATTTTTTTTCAATAAAATTATCACATTTTTGGACAAACAATTTCTCGAGGACCTTTGAAAATTGTGAAAGCAATGACACTGGTCTGTAGTTGGTAAATTGGCTTTTGTCCCCTGTTTTAAAAAGTGGGATAACTTTAGCTATTTTCATGCTATCTGGAAAAATACCTGTCTGAAATGAAAGATTAAAGATGTAGCTTAGCGGTTTAATTATACAGTCAATAGTTGTTTTCACTATTGTCATGTCGATCCCATCACTATCAGTCGAAGTCTTATATTTGCATTTGTCTACAACGGATCTAATTTCAATTTCGTTTATCTCTCCCAGAAACATTGACTGCAACACTTTACTTCCCCCAGTTCCGCCATCCTCTTTTTGCCCATCGTGTTGTTTTGGAATAGTCTTTGCGAGATTAGGTCCGACATTTACAAAAAAAGAGTTGAATTCATGTACCACTTCATTTATGTTTTTTACAACCTTATTGTTGTCATCAATGAAGTGACTGGGCAGGCCAGTGGATACAGATTTATTTCCAATAACATTATTTAAGATTTTCCATGTGCCCTTGATATCATTTTTATTTTATTTTAACATATTATTATAATATTCTCTTTTTGCTTGTCTCATTATAACTGTCAACTTATTTTTATATGCCTTGTATTGCTTTTCAATTGCCTTTGTCCTACATTGTATGAAGTCTTTATAAAGGTTATTTTTCTTCTTGCAAGCATTTTGTAAGCCCTTGGTTATCCAAGGCTTTTGATAATAAGTACCTTTATATGTACGGAGTACAGTGGGACAATGTTTGTCATAAAGTGATATGTAGATTTTTAGGAAGAATTCATATGCAGCATTTACATCTTCTACATAAACCCCTCTCCACTCTTCCTTTAAGAGGTCACTCCTAAATGTGTCTTTTGCTTCAGCAGTCCTTACCCTGACATATCTACTGCGAGTCTCTTCCTTCTTTTTCTTTAATTGCCAATCATATACTACAAATACAGGTAACTGGTCGCTTATGTCATTTATTATTAGCCCACTCTTTGCACTGTTTTCCATGACATTTGTAAAGATATTGTCGATCAATGTTGCACAAGTTGATGTTATTCTACTGGGCTTGGTGATCATGACAAGAATCAGACTAAAAACGACTCTCCTTCCGAGTTATTATTTGGAATTCAAAAGAGGTATAGCCTATGATAACTTAAAATTAATAATAACTTAATAATAATTATAACAGACTAATCAGTTTAAACAGAAAAATTAAAATAAAACTATGATAGGCACATGTTAGTGCGACACCTGTGCCTGCTTTTGGGAGTAGTCTCTTTATGTGTGGGGGGATAGTGGACAGCACAACGCGGAGGTCCTGCTCCACTGACAGCCGGGGGAGGGGCTTGTTTTTGACATATGCGAGTGAGTAAACCGCCAGCTCGCACAAGTAGGAGGTTGGAAACGGTAAAAGCACGTTGATAGCACTCTCTGAGAGGGATGGATACTTGTGTCCCACAAGCAGCCAAAAGATATCCAGAAGTAGTCCACCGTGCTTCAGTTTCAGGGAGCGGTCCATAGCTCTGCGAGTTCATCCTGAGCTCTGCTGTTTAAACTAGTGGCTGATATTAATGAGAGAGGATTAAACGGATCCCGCAGCCAATCGCAGTCTTCATTCATAGGAGGGAAATATGACTCAAACCTCTCCTCCAGCACTCTCACTCTCATTACTCTTGTAATATTTTGGCGTGAGGATTGTGAAGCTGACAATTGAGCGGCCCGACCAAGCAAGGAGGCAGAGGCAGAACGTCCAATAATACAACCCGGTGTGGGCATTTATTAACTCATACACATATGATATGACACAGCCTCAATCTGCTGCTCCTGCGCGCCTCTTTTGATCCTTACTATCTCGTCCTCAGGGGCGGGGGTTGGAGAAAGAACATCATTAGTTTCACAGACAATGAAAATTATCGTTACCATAATGGTAATAGGAGGCCCAGGCCTGCTACCATTCTCCAGTGCCCGTACATAATTATGCCGTTAGCTCCAATTCTTCTGGTATCTTTAAACCGTATATTACCAACGGTCAATGCGATCGTACCTTGGTTCCCCAGAATACAAAACGTGCCCCGTGAGGGAGATTGAGACCCAGATATGCCAAAACCCTCTTGAGTACGAGGAGTATTTAAATAGACATCTACCCTCGTCCAGTCATGATAAAAGGGCCTATTTGGAAAGTAAAACAGGAGTTACTCCAAACTTGGTTAGTGATTGATTTTAAGCGATAGGTTGTTAATGGTAAATGCGGGTCCCCACATAAATCAGTAGTCTTCCACCAACTGATCCAAGTTAGCAGGGGTGAGGGAGCTACCCGGGTTTTATTACGGAGGTCTTCTAAGCGCCTCTGAAAGGTACTCGTTTCGCTCGGAGTCTGAAGAGAGATTACTGTGTCTGCCCTAAAAAAAATTCAACATTTCCTGGAACCTTTAACACATATTTCTGTAGAATAAAAATAAACAAATCCCTTAAACAATGGCTACAAATATACAAATCCCTTAAATTATGGGATAAATCAAGTCCCTCAAATAATGGGTTGATAAACAAAGTCCCTCAAATAATGGGTTATTAAAACAAACTCCCTCAAATAATGGGTTATTAAAACAAAGTTCCTCCAAAAATGGGATATTAAAACAAAGTTCCTCCAAAAATGGGTTGTTAAAACAAAGTTCCTCAAATAATGGGATATTAAAACAAAGTTCCTCAAATAATGGGATATTAAAACAAAGTTCACACCGGCTATATCAACCTGTTTCAGCGGAGAGTGGAGTCCCCTGTGCCGTCTTGGCTTGCCGTGTCTTTGTCCCCCCGATCCGCTGACGGCGGCTTCTGGGCTGCCTGCTAGAGAGATGTCTTCTGGATCCTCCTCCTCCGGCCCGCTGATGGCGGCCTCCGGGTCGATGCTGGAGAGATGTCTTCCCGATCCTCCGGCCCACTGATGACACCTCCCGGGTCGACTGCTGGAGAGATTTCCTCCCGATCCTCCGGCCCGCTAGAGATGTCCTCCCGATCCTCCTCCTCCGGCCCGCTGATGGCGCCTCCCGGGTCGACTACTGGAGAGATGTCCTCCCGATCCTCCTCCTCCGGCCCGCTGATGGTGCCTCCCGGGTCGATTTCCTTGACGAGGGCCAGGTCTGTCCTGATGTCGTCTACGGTCCTCGCAGGTGTTTTCCCGACCGCACACTGGCTCCAGTGGTACCAGTTGTCCCCCTTTCCTTCTGGGCGGACGGCATGGGATGTCCTCTGGGTCACTCGGTAGGGGCCGGAAAACCTGGGGTTGAGCCACTTAGGCCTGATGACTTTCAGCCAGACGAACTCTGCTGTGTTGGCCTCGTGCTTCTCGGGTCCCCCTTTGGCGTCCGTAACCTGTGTGGAGAAATCTGATACCAAGCCCTTAAGTTGCCGGTAGTATGGTTTTGAACACATGACCTCTACTTCCTTTCCTACGCTCAAGGCTCCTGGGCCCGGGAATTGGTGGCTATGTGTCAGCTCAAATGGGGAGAAACCTGTCCCTCGGTTAATGGAGCTTCTGATTGACATGAGGGCTAGAGGCAAGGCTCTAGCCAGTTCATGCCTGTCTCCTCACATGCTTTTCTGAGTTTCTGTTTGATGTTCTGGTTCATTCTTTCTACCTTTCCCTGTGATTGTGGATGGTAGACTGCTCCAAAACTGTGTCTTAGTCCTAAGGACTGTTCTACTGTGCGTAGGTCATGGTTCTTGAAATGGCTGCCATTGTCTGACCTCACTTTCCTAGGAAACCCATGTAATGGAATGTAATGTGTGACTAGGAATTTGATCACTGAGTCTGCATCCTCTCTCCTGCATGGCATAGCTTCTGGCCAACCTGTGTATGCACCTACCACAACTAGTAAGTACCTGAACCCTCTCGCTTTGTCAATCATGTCAGTGTAGTCAATTATGATTTCTTCTCCTGCCATCTTAGGTAAAGGGAACTTTCCCTGGTGTGGTTTTACAGTAGCTCTGATGTTGTGGGTTAAGCAAATTACACATTCTTCCAGGTGATTAGCTATCATGTCAGGTAGGTAAGGGTTCCGCCAGTGAGTCAGGTGTCTGCTCATTTGAGCTTTACCGCAATGTGTTGGGCTGTGTGCTTCTTTAAGCATTGATCTTACCCATCCTGGGGGTATCACTGGTCTCCCATCTGGGGAGTACCATATCCCATCTTTGTTGGTAGCTCCTCTGTCTAACCATACTGTTTTATCCTGAGGAGACCCTGCTGCTTGAGCTTCTTTGAGGGTATCATCTGTTACTGCGGGCAGTAAGTCAGCAGATTTTGCAACAAGCATTTGAAACCAGGGTGTATACCCTGCTTTGGCTTTAGCTGCTTTGTCTGCTGCATTGTTACCCCAAGTCAAGTAGTTGTCTGCCATGCTGTGACCTTTGCACTTGAGTAAAGCTAGCTTGTTGGGTAACATTACTGCTTCTGCAAGCCTTTTGATCTCTTTCTCGTGTTTGATGGGGGTATTGGTGGATGTTACAAATCCTGCTCTCATCCACTGGCGCATTTCCACATGTATGAGACCATGGACATATGCTGAGTCAGTATAGATATTTACCTCTTTTTCTTTTGATAGCTCTAATGCTGCAATGACTCCCATTACTTCTGCCAACTGTGCTGAGACTTTCCCTGTTACTTTTCCTGCTGCTCTTTCCTCAAACTGTCCCTCAGCTGTTTGACCCACCACTGCGTAGGCCGCTTGGAGCCCGTTGGTGGGGTGTCTAAAACAACAGCCGTCTGTGAACAGGTTTGCTGCATGTGGCATAGGCTCGTCTCTGAGATCTATTCTTATCTTCACATCCTGGATGATTCTTTCCTCACACCTATGGGGTTCTCTGCTAACCATGGTGTCTGCGCTGTTAACTCCTTCATGTGAGTAGGTGATGTGTGCTTGTGTCAGAGTTTTCTCTAACCTGGTCTGTCTTGTGGAAGTCATTGTGAATGCACTTGAGTTCACAAAAGAGACAATGCTATGTGTTGTCAGTACTGTCAAAGGGTGTCTCATCACAATGTGTGAAATCTTGTTTAAGATACGTGCTGTACCTGCTGTATGTCTCGTGCATGGAGGTTCTCTGTTCTCCACTCTGTCCAGTGTGATACTAATGTGCATCAGTATTGACCTACATCCCCCCTTTTTCTGAAATAGAATACCATTTACTGTGTTTTCACTTTCAGAAATATCAAGGAAAAATGGCAATGCATAGGATGCAGCGGCGAGAGAGGTGACCTGGGACATGGATTGTTTGAGAGAAATGAACGCAGCTTCTGCAGCTTGTGTCCAGTTCAGTGTGGCAGTGCGATTGCGCATGCCTTTCTCATTGATCAGTGTTCTGAGTTCAGCTGTTCTTGGGTTATACTCTGGGATGTAGTGTCTGCTGTAGCCTGTGAGACCCAGAAAAGATAGCATGTCTTTGACTGTCTTGGGTTTGGGGTGGTTTAAAATGTGTTCCTGATGTGCTGCTGACATGCCCGTACCTGCTGGAGAGATTACTCTGCCCAAAAATTTCACCTCTTTACGGGTGCATTGTAGCTTTTTCTTAGAGACTTTGAACCCTGTTGCGTGGAGGCGAACCAGTAGGTTCCTGGTGGCCTCTAAACAAGAGGCTGCGGAGGGTGCTGCAATGAGAAGGTCATCTACATACTGGATCAATACCACCCCCTCTGACAATGAAACGCCGTCTAGCTGTTCCCTGAGTATTTTGTTAAATATTCCTGGAGACAGACTGAAGCCTTGTGGTAGTCTTGTGTACAGCAGTTTTTCCCCGCCCATTGTAAATGAAAAAATAGGTCTCATACTCTCTGCTAGAGGTATGCAGAACAAAGCGTTGGCCAGGTCAATACAGGTGAACCATGTATGTTCAGGTGAGATATTACAGATAGCTGTGTATGGGTTAGGAACTGGTATCAGAGCTGTAGTCGTGATAGCATTAATGGTCCTCAAATCATGAGCCATTCTGTACTCCCCGCTAGGTTTTGATACCGGGAGTATCGGAGTGTTCTACTCGCTTTGTGAGGGTTCCAACACCCCTGCTCTCTTTCGTCCCTCAACTGCCTTGCTGATACCCCCTTTGGCCTGTGGTTTAACAGGGTACTGTGATAGGTTTACAGGCATAAAGCTGCTCACCTCAAATGTTATTGGTGCAGCCTTTGAGCAGAAACCTACGTCATGAGAGTCAGATGACCACAGGTCAGGCGGGAGGTCACGCAACATGTCATCAGTGAATGCATGGTCAGTCTTCTCTCTACCATGATGCCTATCCACTTCGTGTCTTTCCATGAAGATGCGTTCTTGAGTGCAGATTTTTAGAGCATACGCTTTGTGTGAGTATGTGAGTGCTGCTATCTGAGTTGGTTCCCAATCCTCGACTTCTAGCAGTGTTTTGACCATTGGACCAAGTTCTTTAGCTTCATAGCCCTTTCTGATAGCTAATGAAATGTGTGGTGTAGCTTCAGCTGACATACGGTACCAATAGAGTTGTTCATCAGTGAGGTCAGCAGATGCAGCCACCCCCGCTTGTCCCACAAATAAATTGGTTGTGGTTAAATCCCAAACGGACAGACACCTCTGTCTCATACGCATATTCATAACTTTGGTCGTCTTTTCTATCATAATTTAGCGTCAGATGGGGAGGATCTGGAGGGGAACCATAAGGCCTGAGGAGGTTAATCCGCGGCTTCCATTGTTGAAAAATTGAAAATAGTCCTGGTATATTATCTCGGGGCCGGTCGACCAACCCCCAGTATATAGTGGCATACTGAGTTGCTTCTGCTTCAGTGGATTGGGCCAACATCATTTGAGAACCTGACTTTATGTTGAATAATGAACAATTGAGGCGAGTGCCATCTGGGAACGATATTATTAGTCCATCGGGGGAACAGAGGATGGAGGCATTAGCTTTGACAAGAACATCCCTTCCCATGAGGTTAGCCAGGCTTTGGGGTGCCAGAATGTACTGATGGAAAAATATCTGGCCTGCTATTCTGGTGTTTAATGGCGTAGTGAGCGGTACTTGCTCTATTTCTCCCGAAAACCCTATGACTGAGACTGTATTCCTCGAAATGCACGTGTTGAAGATGGGGGAGTTGATAGTTGAATATCTAGCTCCTGAATCAACAAGGAATGGTAGCTTCAAGTTTTTTACAGTCATGTCCATGTACGGATCCGCTAAGCCCATACATTCAGAGTTCTCTGGGCGACCTCATTGTGGTGGGTTATAGTCTTGTTCGTTCTGGACAAACTGGCCATAGGGGGCGGCCCTCGCGTTGGGTGCAATGTGACCTTGGTCTTGGTGTTGGGCCTGTGGGGCTGCCTCATGGTGCTTCTGGAAATATTGCATGTCTGATCGGTTCCCTTGTACACGCCCTCTCTGTCCCCCTTTTCCCCGCCCTCTCTCCGCTGGGAGTCCCTGTGGGCAATCTTTGTACCAGTGGTCGGCTTGTCCACAGGTGAAGCACACCTTCTGCTGATATTGGTTGACTCCAGGAGCTGTTCCAAACCCTCCTCTACCTTTAGCTGTGCCTCTGAACCCGCCCCTCTGTTGCTGAACACCATTATTGTAGCCATATTGGGGCTGGTTATATGACGGATTTGGGTGGGGAAAACCCCCTTGCGGTTTTGCGGTGCTTGCTCTCCTGGCGCCATTGGATGAACAATTAGCTGTTTGACATTCCTTTTCTCATTCTTAACTGTTTTACGGGCTATTTTTAGCTGAGTACGGAGTAGTTGCACTCTCAACTCTTCTTCCTCGGTTTTATTCTTTGTGAGTTGTTTGTTAAATTTGCCTAAATGATGGGCCAAATGACGCTCCTATGTCTGTGTGTTTATGTGATCTATTTCTGGGTTGTCCTCCATAAGAGTTTTAATCTCGGCAGGTACTGCTGCCATTATTGCTTTACGGAACATCTGCACATGTTGGTCATTATTATCGGTACTACAGTCAGTGGCCACTGTGTATTCTTGGCGTGACCTGAGCAACATGGTTGCTGCGGCCTCTCCAGGTGTGAATGTGAAGGACAGTGAACCGTAACCTCCTCCTGTCTGTGGGAAATGTTCTCTCATTGCCATGCTCAGCAAGCTGTGTATGTTGTTGGAAGAGATGGGCTTGTCATCATTCATTTGTTCTGTTCCTGCTCTTTTCTCAACTCTTTCTACCTCATAGTGGGAAGTCAGTTGTACTAATATCCTCCTGAAATCTCCAAGGCAGATTGTTTGTCCTACTGCCATATCAGCAAACCTACTCATCCAATGTCTCCCTCCCTCAGTAGGTCGGGGCATTTTGTCAACTATAGCATGTATGTCTCCTAGTGTGAAAGGGTTGTAAGCGATATTCCCACTGGGGAGAACAACTAAAGGCGCCTGTAATGCTGGGCACATAAAGGCATGAGACGTGGGGTTATCTGAGGTGTGTTGGGATCGTAACATCCTACAGGGGAGTGTAAGAACCTGTTCTTCAGGCAGTTCAGTGATTGTTCCTGTCAGAGATATATTCTTAACCTTGTTCCTAATCTCTTCTCAGCCTGCACCTGTCCGCCGTAACCTTCGTTCCCTCTCCCCCTCTACCTTTGCCTCATCGGTGCTCTCAGCCCTCCCTTCCTCTGATTCGTTTCAACTCCTGCCTCCAAACTCTGCTGCAGAAACTCTCCTCTCCACTCTCTCATCTTCTCTGGACTCTCTCTGTCCTCTCACATCTCGGCAGGCTCGTCAGTCCCCCCCTGCTCCCTGGCTAAATGACGCACTGCGTGCTAATAGAACCGTCCTTCGGGCAGCAGAGCGGAAATGGTGGAAATCCAAACACCGTGACGACCTCCTAACCTACTAGGCTCTCCTCTCCTCTTTCTCTGCCTCGATCTCTCAGGCAAAGAGCACTTTCTTTCAAGATAAGATCCAATCTTCCTATTCCAATCCCAAAAAACTATTTTCCATCTTCTCCACCCTCTTGGACCCTCCCAAAGCCGCTCCCCCCTCCTCACTTCTGTCAAGCGACTTTGTTAACCACTTCGAAAAAAAGGTTGATGATATTCGCTCTTCTTTTTCTGACTCACCTTTACTGACCGCTGGGTCACCAGACCCTCCTTTCACCCACACACTGACCTCCTTTTCCCCTCTCTCTCCAAGTGAGGTTCTTACCCTCATTACCTCTGCCCGCCCTACCACCTGTCCTCTGGACCCTATCCCTTCAAACCTCCTTCAGACTATCGCTCCTGATATTCTACCGTTTCTCACCCATTTCATCAACACTTCTCTAACTTCTGGTCACTTTCCAAACAGTCTCAAGGAGGCAAGAGTAAACCCTCTCCTAAAGAAACCCACTCTCAACCCGTCTGATGTTATAAACTACAGGCCTGTGTCCCTCCTCCCGTTCCTGACTAAAACACTTGAACGCGCTGTCTTTAAACAACTCTCCTGTTATCTCCATCAGAACAACCTTCTGGATCCGCACCAGTCTGGTTTCAAGGCAGGTCACTCCACAGAAACGGCCCTCCTTGCTGTCACTGAGGAACTGCACACTGCTAAAGCAGCATCCCTCTCCTCTGTCATCATCATGTTGGACCTGTCAGCTGCATTCGACACGGTGAACCATCAGATCCTCCTTCGCACTCTCCAAGAACTTGGAGTTTCAGGCTCTGCACTCTCCCTCCTCACCTCATACCTCAAAGACCGTACCTACAGGGTAACTTGGAGAGGGTCTGAGTCCGACCCTTGTCAATTAACTACAGGGGTCCCTCAGGGCTCTGTTCTTGGTCCCCTCCTTTTCTCCCTGTACACAAACTCGCTCGGATCGGTCATTAGCCCGCATGGTTTTCATACCACTGCTATGCTGACGACACCCAATTAATTCTGTCCTTTCCCCGCTCAGAAACTCAGGTCGTCACACGCATCTCTGCTTGTCTAGCTGACATCTCTCAGTGGATGTCTGCTCATCACCTCAAGCTCAACCTTGACAAGACTGAACTGCTTTTCCTTCCGGGAAAAGATTGTCCCACTCTTGACCTGACAATCAACATCGGCACCTCTGTTGTTTCCCCGACTCAGACGGCAAGGAATCTGGGTGTGACCCTAGATAACAACCTGTCCTTCACTGCAAACATCGCTGCTACAACTCGTTGCTGCAGATATACGCTGTACAACATCAGGAAGATTCGTCCCCAGCTGACACAGAAAGCCACCCAGGTTCTGGTCCAGGCTCTCGTCACCTCACGCCTAGACTATTGCAACTCCCTCCTGGCTGGTCTACCTGCATGTGCCATCCGACCTCTGCAGCTCATCCAGAATGCAGCGGCTCGTCTGGTCTTCAACCTTCCAAAATGTTCCCACACCACTCCGCTCCTCCGCTCCCTTCACTGGCTCCCGGTAACTGCTAGAATCCACTTCAAGACACTAGTACTTGCATACCATGCTGCGAATGGATCTGGCCCTTCCTACATCCAGGACATGGTTAAACTGTACACCCCAGCGCGTGCACTCCGCTCTGCATCAGCCAAACGACTCACTGCACCCTCGCTGCGAGGTGGACCCAAGTTCCCATCAGCCAAAACACGTGGGTTTGCTATCCTGGCTCCAAGATGGTGGAATGAGCTCCCCATTGACATCAGGACGGCAGAAAGCCTGCACATCTTCCGGCGCAGACTGAAAACTCATCTCTTTCGACTCCACTTCGAGCGATAGAATTACTAACAAAGCACTTATATACTAACAAAGGACTGGCTTCTCTAAAGCCAGCTGAGTAGCACTTGAAATGTTTGGCTCTATGATACCTGATGTACTTTATGATTCTGTTTTCTTCTGGGTTGTGTCTTCCTGGTCGTATGTACTTATTGTAAGTCGCTTTGGACAAAAGCGTCAGCTAAATGCAATGTAATGTAATGTTCCTACGCTTTCTGCAGTTGTCCTCTTCCTGTTCTATTAGCCCTTGCTGAAGAGTGTCCTGATAGCTATCTCTGTGTCCTGTGTCTTCTGCTCCAGAGTAACACTTATCACTTTCATCTCCAGCTGCTCCTCCTGTACTGACTGGGTAATAGTGGGTCTGGGCTCCTCTACTTCTGAAAGGGTCACTTGTCCCCCCCCCCCTTCAGAGCATCTGTCTTCTGTTCTGCCATGGCTGTCTTGTCTATCTATGCTTCTCCTCTGATTCACTGGCTCCCTCTCAGCGCTCTCCATTCCTCCTATTTGTTCACAGGCTTTTATATAAGCTATTGCTCCAGGGCTTCTACCCTCTCTGTCGCTTCCCTGTTTTTGTCTAATTTGCCTCCCTTGTTCTTCATAATCCTGCTTGTGTTGTCTTTCCCTTTCTTCTAGTTTTTCTGCCATGTGGAGTACTTCTTCCTGTGTGGGGTCTGCGTGGCTTCTTGTAATGTTTTCCAGAATGGAAACAAACTGCTCCCTCTCTCTATCTGCCTTTCTTTCGTCTGATGGGCTTTCCTCCTCGGAGGAAAAGAGCATCTGTTCTGGGGTGGTGCAAGCTGTCTGTAGGGTTTCATTTATTTCCTCCCTTTGTCCTTCATTCCCTCCAAGTGAGGCAGAGTTCCTCTGACCTTCTGGTCTTGTCTTTGTAGTGGGAGTGTTCCTTAAAGGAGTCAATGCTACATTTCCCACTATTTTAAAATGTCCCCCTCTTATAGCAGCTATTTCCTGTTCTGAATCGGATGATGTGCTACCACCATTTGTAAATTAGTCACGTGTGGCGCGCTTGGGGTAGGGAGAGAATAAGGGGGTGGGTTCTTAGATAGATCGGCCAGGTCCGGGTAAATGAGGGTAGACAAGATGGGAGCGGACGGGTCCCCTATAGGTCCTGCTGGAGACCTCTCCTCTGAGCTAGCCTTCTGTGCCATGCACTCCTCATTTACAGCACTGCGGATAGTTTGCCTCCCTATGTCTTCTCTATCAGAGGCAGAGGTTTCATCTTTATTTATATCCCTAAACATTTTGACGCGTTTTGCAATAAAGTCAAATATTTCTCCATCCGTAGGTGCATGTGTTGACACTGGTGTTTCTTTAATGTCTTGAGGGAACAGGAGATTGCCAACGTCACTAGAGCGTTGAAACTCCCCTCCCTGTGTTTGGGCTGCTATCATGGTTGGGGGATTTTTGGCTGGGAGGAGAGTAATAGTTGCTCCTTTCATGGCGAGTGTTGCGTTATGGCAAATCCTCCTTAATTTATCTACTGCCTCTTTCTCTTTGTTTAGTTTCTTACGGCCAAATAATCCGGGCTTTTGCCCGTTTAGGTTTCCAAGTTTCTTTACAAGCTGTCGCTCATAAACATTTAGCGCTGAGCTTAAACTTCCCAAAGTCTCATCTCCTCCTACCCTGTCCACTTCCATCATTTTATTTTTAAGGAACCTCAGCCTTTTTCTTGTCTCTCTGTTTGATTCCACTGAGAATCAATCTCTCAGTCTGTTCCCATTGTTCGCGGAAGCTTCCGGGAATTGGAACGCCTAAATCACTCTTTTCAAACTCTCCTTCCATGATTGACTTCATATCTATTATCTGACTAGGTTGATATGTGTTCACTTGTATTTATTAATATACTGGAGAATTCTTGTCGTTACTCTTAATGTCCATATTCTATTTATTTGAATGCCCTGTCCTTAATTCAGACGTGCACACAGTCTGAATGCATTCAGACACAGTCTGAATGCACTTTGAATTGCCTTGTGTTGAAAGGTGCTATATAAATAAACTTGCCTTGCCTTGCCTTGCCTTGAATCCAAAATTCAAAGTTTCCAGCGTGAAACAACACAGAATATTGTTACACACCCTGTTCGCCACCAGAGGGCAGCAGCTGACCACGAATGAGCTTCCTCTGTCTGATGAAGCTCTCAGCTCTGCAAACTTTGTCTCCTGTCGACACTAAATGATACTTCTGCTCTTTCCTCTCAATTATTACACAGATTTGACGTACAAAAATCACACAGAGTTTATTCCCTTATACATTCTGTCCGGCTTTTTTTGTGCGATGTATTATTTCAACAGATAATTACGGCCTTGAGGGCGCTTCAACACCACTCTTTAGAGATGCGACCCTCACACGGAGTTTAATCCCAAGCCACAAACATCCTTTATCGTCACGTTTAGCCGTTCGGATCTCGCAAACTCTTGCTGTGGGGTTGATCTGGTCATTTCAAATAGATTTTTGAAAGTTGTGTATCTCCTCTTGAATACCCACATATAATATCGACTTCAGCTTTTTGTCAGCCTATAGTCTACAGAATTTCCCCAGCGAGTCAGCCGTGCAGGGGACCTCGCTGGTTCACTTTACTTTCTTTAGTGAGTTAAGGTACGGGAATGCACTACCCGACTCTTACACTCTTTGTGCCTTAGGAACAGGACTGCTCTACCTGACTCTAAGCGCTTCCTTACTTAACTAAAATATGTATTGTATTTTTTACTGTGACTAAGAACACAGAGAACGCCGCTGACAACTCTAAAATGTTGTAGTATAGCCAATTACAGATTTTGGTAACCAACAGGTATCTGCTCACCTTTTGTATCTGGACGTCCTGGTTTAGTTGTCAACGGTATCCGTGGTGTCCTCCCCTGGACTGAATTCCGTCCGCTGGCTGTCGGTGGTCCTTCTAGAGACCAGCACTCATCACGTCGGAGGTCACCAGAATTGTAGGAGCAAACACAGTGGTGGTGGTGGCTTAAAGCCCACCTCCGCGCCGTCCGTTAGATGAGCCTGGTCAGATTAATAAGAGAAGGAGTTCAAAACACCGGAATAAAAGTTATAACAATAATCTTATTTTAATGGTAAAAAACACAAGTTACAGAGTACTCTGGACTCCCAGTTCTACTGCTGTGCGATACAGATATCGGGACCAGCCAGTCAGAAACAGGGGGCATTTTGCATGAATAAACAACAGTGTATATATAGACATATTTGGGAGGCGGAGTTGTGTCTGCTCTTCCGTCCCATTTTACTCCTAAGCGAATCAGAAAGTCTGTGGGGAGGAGTTGCGTCGGCTGTTCACTCCCCTATGTGTTCTTACTGGTTGTATTCACTTCGGGTCGGGCCCCATACAGCGAATCAGAGTTCTGGGAAAAAGTATTTTACTTCTGAACAGAGCGTGACAGCTTCGGAAGTAAACAAGGACAGAGTCAATCTTTATCTTGCACCTGTATTCACTCCTTTACTTTCCCAAGGAATATTTCACACAAACTATTCTTTCCCAGACAATCAAATATTGTACACAGATATATTGGTGCATTACTTCTGAACAGAGCATGACAGCTTCGGAAGTAAACAAGGACAGAGTCAATCTTTATCTTCCACCTGACTTCACTCCTTTACTTTCCCAAGGAATATTTCACACAAACTATTCCTTCCCAGACAATCAAACATTGTACACAGATATATTGGTGCTTGAGATTATATTGGCCCCAGAAAGAACCTTGAAAAGAATATGTGTGTGTGCTGGTGGAAGGAGGTGGATGTGTGTGTAGCAGGGTATCTGGGTCATTGAGTGTAAGTGAGAAGGTTATATATATATATAGGATTACTTTAAAACAGTCTCAAATAATACATGTTTACTTCAATACAGTTCAAGATAATACATGTTTACTTTAATACAGTTTAGGCAAGGCAAGGCAAGTTTATTTATATAGCACCTTTCAACACAAGGCAATTCAAAGTGCTTTACAAAAAATGAAAGACATTAAGACAATGGCATTTAAAAGCAGTCATTAAAAATAAAATATAATAAAATAAACATTACAAAAAAAAAAATACATGGATAAAAGTTACAGTGCAGTTTAGAACAAATATATGGAAGCAATCAAGAGACAGAAGTATTTGAATTGTATTAGACACCGAATTTATAGCATTGAAAATAATTACTTACATTAGCTAGCTAAATGAGTGAAGTAGCCTTGTGCCTTGCTGTTAGCAAGCTCCGTAGTTATCATTAATTGAAGTGAATCACAACGTTACCGTGTCCTTTTGTTTGTGTGTGTGTGTTAGATAAGTCAAGTAGACCATGCTACACTATACGAAATACTCTCTTATATAAGCCCTGCATTTAAACATGTTAATGTTACTTTAGTAAAAGTATGCTAGTATACTTAGGAAAGTGTTGTTAAAGTATTTAAAGTAGACAAGTTATACTATTATATTATATCATTTGATTTATTGTTATTACCGATGCACGAGTTGACTTAACTGTTGTAGTTGGAGCTCAATTTGAACTGTAAAATCATCACGCTATGGTGCCGTTGTACCCCCGGAGGTTTTGTAATTTAATTACACAAGTTCTTAAAAAAGAGGGAGGGGGAAAGAGCATGTGGGAAGGGGACAGGTTCATGAGTGTTTTTTCTCCTTTTTCCTATTTTTGTTTCTTTACAATTATTACTTTCATAATGGTTTAATGTGCTGACTATTTTCTACATTAATAGATGCTTGTCTGGTTTGTTCAAAGTCTCAAAATAGTAGGACATGCTGTCATAATTACCCAGAGTCCGAAGTAACACTTTTACAATGTTAAAGCTGTTAGATAAATGTAGTGACGTAAAAACTAAAGTATTCAAGATAGTGTAGTGGAAAAGAGATTTTTTTTTAAATGTTACTAAAACAAAATCTCTTGTTTTGGACTGACGGTAATGATTCAAGAAATAGTAAATAAATAAATACACACATCAATCTGTGTGCATTTGTTGTGGATGGAACACAACAAATGGGACTCTTACCTATGATGCCTCCTCCAAACATTATAACCAGACTGTATCATTCAAACTATAAGTAACAGTTCTAGCTACTTGACTTTAGACAAACAAATCAAAAGACAAAATCAACACAATTTATTGAAAGACCAATCTTTATTTTACGGTGCCTCAGGACCAGACCTGATGGAGGAGGACCTGCACCAGCTGCACCTACAGAACTTAGCCCATGCTGGGCATAGCTGTTACCACCTGCACAGGCCTAGCCTGTCACTTTATTTGATAAAATGTGTTTACTTAATCAATTAACAGATTAACATTTAGTGTAACTTATGTATATTATTTCGTTTTTATTTATTTTTTTAAATGGTGATGGTTCATGCTTGATAACTTTTAGTTCACATTTCAATAAATTGTATTTGCATTCCTTTTGTCCGTTATTCTTACTGAAAATGTTAGATTACACATTCACATCTGATTGAAGATTGGCACCATTTATTTATGACGTTGCAAACTCGGCGGTACAAGGCACAAGTATTGTGAAGCTCATAAAGTGAGGCAAATGCATTTGATCAGCTGACTTGACGGCGAATTTTTTTCACTTGAATTTTTGTTGTGTTACCGTGGAACATCAAGGCTTTTAGAGATACTTTTGTAACCCTTTCCAGCTTTATGCAAGTCAACAATTCTTAATCGTAGGTCTTCTGAGAGCTCTTTTGTGTGAGGCATGGTTCACATCTGGCAATGCTTCTTAAGAATAGCAAATTCAAAACTGGTGTGTATTTTTTATAGGGCAGGGCAGCTTTAACCAACACCTCCAATCTTGTCTCATTGATTGGACTCCAGGTTGGCTGACACCTGACTCCAATTAACTCTAGAAGAAGTCTTTAGCCTAGGGGTTTACATACTTTTTCCATCCTGCACTGTGAATGTTTACATGGTGTGTTCAATAAAAACATGAAAACATATAATTGTTTGTGTGGTATTAGTTTAAGCAGACTGTGTTTGTCTATATTGTCTTTGTCGGCCAGTAGACAGCATACTGTCATTGGAGGCAGTCGCAATTTCTACAGGCTCGCACTACCTGTTAGCATCTGGCATCTGTTAGCATCTAGCTCTCCTGCTTACAAACTTTTAGCCATCCCTGCTTTTACAAGTAGTAGTTTTAGTTGTCTGCGATCTGCCGAGGCCTACTCCCACCTGTCGAGTATGGCTGTACTGAGGTGTTTTTCCTCCGGAGACGTCGCGAAGAGACGGAGCGGCTCCACCTGTTGCTGCATGCGATCTGCGATTTACGGAGGCCTGCTCGTCGCGAGGAGACGGAGCGGCTCCACCTGTTGCTGCCTGCGATTCTGCGATCTGCGATCTACGGAGGCCTGCTCCCACCTGTAGAATACAGCTGTACTGGAGAGGTTTTTACCCCGGAGTCGTCGCGGAGAGACGGAGTGGATCCACGCTTCGGGCTTGGCCTGCTTCCACCGGGCGTGTGCTGCTGTACGGAGGAGTATTTTACCGCCGCTGGGGCCTGCTTTGCACCTGTCCTGGTTCTGCTGTTGCAGAGGCCTGCTTTCACCCCGGGGATACCACGGAGGGACCGGAGCGCTTCCACGCTGCTGTTTTCGTCTGTCCTTTGCTGCTGTGCTGATTTTGCTCCAGGAACATCGCGGATTCTGTGTGCTGGTCTGGGAAAATGGCCCATATCGGGATTCTGCTGTGCCTGTTAACTGTTTTGGACTATGAGAATATCTCTAGTCATTCTGAGAAGTCTACTGGATTCAGGTCTGTTCTGCCACCCGCAGTGGGCACCCCCTGCAAAGGTTCGGATGTGTTACACAAACAATTACCGGTTGCCTTGTCACAGTCAATCTGCTCGACAAAATATGTTTGTCTTTTTTGTTTTCCTGCGATGATGGTTCTTCAGGACTGCTTCTTAAGCTCAAATCACACTCTCGCAGACTTTTCCGGTGTTTCTAAAGTAGATGACAATGTATGTGTGTCGCTTAAGAGGAAAAGATGCCTGTTTTTGTTGTTGTTATTACTGTCAGGAAATGTCCAACCTAACCCTGGTCCGCCCAGTAGTAGTAGTCAGATTGCTACTCCTGCTGATTTTAAAGCTAGATCTGGGTTGGGTTTCATCCACTTGAATGTGCGCAGTCTGTTAGGTAAACTAGATTTTGTCCGTATCTGGGCGAGCTCGACTGACGCTGACGTCATTGTTTTATCAGAAACATGGCTAAATGAATCTATTGTTCTGACATTGCCTTAAATGGTTATAATGTGTATCGTTCTGACCGGCCTAATAAAGGTGGTGGCGTTGCCATTTATGTTAAGAATAAGTTCAGTGTATCCACATTAGTTTCCAAATCAATCAGTAAGCAATTTGAATTTTTAGCCTTAAATATAGAAGTGGCAAAGGGTCAACAGGTCATGGTCGTGGGCTGTTACAGACCCCCCTCAGCTGTCAAAGACTCCTTGTCTTCGCTAGCAAATCTTTTATCACAACTAGACTACAAGGAAATAGTGCTGCTTGGAGATTTTAACTGGGACTGGTTAACTGCAGTGTCAGAGGATTTTAAAAACCTTTGTATCTCTTTGAATGTTACTCAGATTGTTGACAGTCCTCCTCGCCCTAATATTAAGTCCCCAAATAAATCCTCCCTAATTGATCTCATTTTAACGAATGTTCCCTATAAATGCTCATCTGTGGGAGTATTTGCGAATGATCTGAGTGATCACTGTGCTGTAGCCACAATTAGGGACACAAAAGTCCAAAAAGTTAAACCTCGTATTATCATCAAGAGAGACATAAAACATTTTGTGGAGCAGGGTTTTGTACATGATCTGTTTGGGTTTGATTGGGGAAAAATCGATTTGTGTGCTGATGTTGAGACTGCATGGTCTTATTTTTATCTTGGTTTTATGGAAATTATAGATAGACATGCACCCCTGCGTACATTCATAGTGAAGGGACGAGACAATCCTTGGTTTTCTGCTGAATTATCTAGTCTCCTACATGAGAGAAACGAGGCCTGGGCAAAGGCTAGGAAATCAGGCTCAGAGGTAAAATGGCTGCGTTTTAGGCAGCTAAGAAATAGCTTCACTTCACATGTCAAAAGTGCTAAATCTAAGTATTATCTGTCAGTTACCAGAAAGAACCTGAACAACCCTAGAAAATTCTGGAAAGCTAAAAAATTGATATCCACCGGTGATATCCGTAATGAGCTACCTCCGTGCCTTACCACAGCATCTGGCACTATATCGGATAGGGCTACCATGTTAAATTGTTTTAATGAGCATTTTGTGTCCTGTGGCTCTCTGTTTCATTCTGTTTCTAATTCTGCTTCTGTGAACACCACAGTCGGTAACTCAGAACAATGTGGTCTGGAAAAGCCTTTCAGTTTTACTCCTTTTACTGTTGATGTTGTTCGTGAAGTCTTAACCAAGCTAGATCCTAAAAAGCCGGCTGGTCCGGACAACGTAGAACCTTTCTTTTTAAAGATAGCTGCAGATTTTATTGCTCCACCTCTTACTACTCTATTTAACCTCTCTCTCAGCATGAACAAAATCCCAAAAGTATGGAAGTCAGCGTATGTCCTGCCACTACTAAAAGGAGGGGAGGCCACCTTATTAAACAATTATAGACCTATCTCTAAATTGTCAGTTCTGGCTAAGGTTCTTGAACGCCTAGTGAGTGAACAAGTAAAGGAGTTTTTATGTACAAATGACATCCTGTCTAAACATCAGTCAGGCTTCAGAAAGCAACATAGCACCATCACTGCCACAATGAAAGTGGTAAATGATATTACGAGTATTTTAGATAATAAACAGAGTTGTGCAGCTCTATTTGTTGACCTATCCAAAGCTTTTGATACCGTCGATCATCGCATTTTGAAGCAGAGGCTGGTCAATATTGGCATATCCAGCCATGCAGTGGGGTGGTTTGTGAACTACCTCTCTGAAAGGTCCCAATGTGTTCAGTTTGATGGGCTGTCTTCTGAGTGGTTAAACATCACTAATGGTGTACCACAAGGTTCAGTTTTAGGTCCGCTATTATTCTCTTTCTATATTAATAGTTTAGGTGAAAATGTCGAAGGAGCAACCTTACATTTTTATGCGGACGATACCGTTATGTACTGTGCAGGTCCCTCGATTAACGAGGCTGTTGTTAAATTACAGGCTGTTTTTAACATTATTCAGGCTCAGCTCTCTGAGCTTAAGCTTCTTTTAAATGTGGATAAAACCAAGGTAATGCTCTTTTCTAAAGCTAAAGCTAAAAAATACACCGGAGACTGCTTTGGATATTGTAACCACGCAAGGAATACAACTTGAAGTGGTTACCTGTTACAAATACCTGGGTATCTGGCTTGATGATTGTCTCACTTTTAAATTTCATGTAAATAACCTGCTTAAAAAACTGAGGGTTAGGCTAGGTTTCTTTTATAGAAATAAGTCCTGTTTCTCGCTTGAGGCCAGGAAAAGGCTAGTCACTGTGACCTTTTTACCTGTGCTGGACTATGGTGATTTGTTATATATGAATGCACCTGCCAATTACCTGAGCAAGTTAGATGCTGCGTATCACAGTGCACTGAGATTTTTGACAAATTATAAAGCACTTACGCATCACTGTACCCTGTATACCAAGGCGGTTATGCCATCACGTACTGTACGGAGGCTCAGTCACTGGTACTTTTTCATTTACAAAGCCATGTTGGATAAACTACCATCTTATATCTGCTCCCTGATCTCTCTGCGAATTGAAAGTACTTATTGCCTGAGATCGCATGCTGTGGTTTTATTAAATGTGCCAAGTGCTAGGACTGTCTTAGGGAAGAAAGCTTTTAGATGTGCAGCTCCACTAACATGGAACAGTCTGCAAAAAGAATGGAAAATTACCAAGCTAGTACCACTACATGTTTTTAAAGCTCGGTTGGATGCTACAAAATCAGATGCTGTTGGTACCTGTACATGTGGTTAAATATGTAAAGTGTAATCCCTGTACATTTTGCTGTATGATGTCCTTCTGTTGTTGTGTTGTTTATGTTTTTATGTCTTCTTGTGGAACCTACTGCTGCAGGTCTCCCTTGAAAAAGAGTTCATTGATCTCAATGGGATTTTACCTGGATAAATAAAGGTTTTAAATTTAATTGAAATATTGTTGTGACTTAGATGAGGATCAGAACACATTTTATGACCAATTTATGCAGAAATCCAGGTAATTCCAAAGGGTTCACATACTTTTTCTTGCAACTGTATATAGCGCCTTTCAAGGGACCCAAGGTCGCTTTACAAGTAATAGGGCAAAAACAAACATAACAAAACAACAGATCGATAATGATAATGAGGAATATCAAATTAAGTATAAAGGGTTGCTCATTTTGTTCCTTTGACAATAACATACAAAATAACTATGAAATCACACCTGTATGGTTAAAAGTAACAAGAGAGCAAAACCTCAAAAAACAGATTAACAGCACACAGTTTATATATATTTATATACTGTGTGCTGTTTATCTACAATTATGCACAATTATGCACACATATATATATATATGTATTGTATATGTATGTATATATTATGTGTATACATATATATATATACATGTATTTTTTATGTAAGTCTTCACAAGGTTTTCACACACTGTTGCTGGTATTTTGGCCCATTCCTCCATGCAGATCTCCTCTAGAGCAGTGATGTTTTGGGGCTGTCGCTGGGCAACACAGACTTTCAACTCCCTCCAAAGATTTTCTATGGGGTTGAGATCTGGAGACTGGCTAGGCCACTCCAGGACCTTGAAATGCTTCTTACGAAGCCACTCCTTCGTTGCCCGGGCGGTGTGTTTGGGATCATTGTCATGCTGAAAGACCCAGCCACGTTTCATCTTCAATGCCCTTGCTGATGGAAGGAGGTTGTCACTCAAAATCTCACGATACATGGCCCTATTCATTCTTTCCTTTACACGGATCAGTCGTCCTGGTCCCTTTGCAGAAAAACAGCCCCAAAGCATGATGTTTCCACCCCCATGTTTCACAGTAGGTATGATGTTCTTTGGATGCAACTCAGCATTCTTTCTCCTCCAAACACGTCTAGTTGAGTTTTTACCAAAAAGTTCTATTTTGGCTTCATCTGACCACATGACATTCTCCCAATCCTCTTCTGGATCATCTAAATGCTCTCTAGCAAACTTCAGAGGGGCCTGGACATGTACTGGCTTAAGCAGGGGGACACGTCTGGCACTGCAGGATTTGAGTCCCTGGCGGCGTAGTGTGTTACTGATGGTAGCCTTTGTTACTTTGGTCCCAGCTCTCTGCAGGTCATGGACTAGGTCCTCCCGTGTGGTTCTGGGATTTTTGCTCACCGTTCTTGTGATAATTTTGACCCCACGGGGTGAGATCTTGCGTGGAGCCCCAGATCGAGGGAGATTATCAATGGTCTTGTATGTCTTCCATTTTCTAATAATTGCTCCCACAGTTGATTTCTTCACACCAAGCTGCTTACCTATTGCGGATTCAGTCTTCCCAGCCTGGTGCAGGTCTACAATTTTGTTTCTGGTGTCCTTTGACAGCTCTTTGGTCTTGGCCATAGTAGAGTTTGGAGTGTGACTGTTTGAGGTTGTGGACAGGTGTCTTTTATACTGATAACGAGTTCAAACAGGTGCCATTAATACAGTTAACGAGTGGAGGACAGAGGAGGCTCTTAAAGAAGAAGTTACAGGTCTGTGAGAGCCAGAAATCTTGTTTGTTTGTGGGTGACCAAATACTTATTTTACCGAGGAATTTACCAATTAATTCATTAAAAATCCACATACAATGTGATTTCCTGGATTCTTTCCCCCCCATTCTGTCTCTCATAGTTGAAGTGTACCTAGGATGAAAATTACAGGCCTCTCTCATCTTTTTAAGTGGGAGAACTTGCACAATTGGTGGCTGACTAAATACTTTTTTGCCCCACTATATATATATATATATATGTAAAGTATGTTTGTGTGTAATGTCAACCATCTGAAGTCATGTAAAGTAAGCCAGGACCATCAATTTACAGGTTGTGCAGTTTGGCGTGGAGGAGGTTGCCATCTTCTTTTTTCTTAATGCTGAAAGAAATAAAAATGGTTTAATCAATATAAAAGCACCTTTCTTTTTCTACAGTCATATTTAATTTAATTCACGCAACACTGGCCATATCTCTGCTAGTTTACAAAGTTTAGTTACAAATGACATTTATATTTTAAAAACGGTGAAGCACTTAAAAAGCAATTGTATAGTGTAGGTTCATGAACAGGTTAGCAGGTGCGATGATTGGCTAGCCGGGGCGTAATGCCCCTGATCACTTATTGAGATAACGTGTGACACCCGATGATATTGTCTTCCTGATTGAACTTACGCTGAGCTACATTTCAATCAGGAGAGACGTGATGTATGAGTACATGTTTATTATCGGGACACATGATATGCGGGAATAGTGATTGACGTATTACAACAAGTAACTGTAATGATGTTTTGGCGATTAGGCCCCGGGTTTGCAGGATGATCATTCAGGAGGGAAAGAACCGCTCTGATGAACCCCCAAAAGAAGTGAAGTATGAAGTACGGAGCTGTGAGCAATTCTTACCTTGCGGCTGGCTGCGGAGATTTATGGATGAAATGAGAGATTAACATGGGGACGTGATGAGCGCCGGAATCGCTTCCGGGCTGCGGGGTTAGACAAGCGGACGCTGTGTCCGCAACCTGCACCCGCAGGGTTAAAGTGACGCGGACCCATGTCTGCAACCTGCACTCGCAGGGTTAAAGTGACGCGGACCCACGTCCGCAACCTGCACTGCAGGGTTAACATGACGCAGACCCACTGGCCGCAACCTGCACTGCAAGGTTAACATGACGCGGACCTGTGTCCGCAACCTGCACCCGCAGGGTTAAACCTAACGCGGACCCATGTCCGCAACCTGCACCCGCAGGGTTAAACATAACGCGGACCCATGTCCGCAACCTGCATTCACAGGGTTAAACCTACCGCAGACCCATGTCCGCAACCTGCACTCGCAGGGTTAAAGTGACGCGGACCCACGTCCGCAACCTACCCTTGCAGGATTAGCGTACGCAGACCCGGAGTCATAGCCTGACAGTTACGAGAACAGTAGACACGTATACATGCTGACGTGTTACCACCACCAGTTATAGGCATAATTACCATTTTTATTGTTTGAGGGACCTTTGGATAGCCAGCACGGCACTGATGTCCGGGCGGACGTAGGATGTGAAGGCAGAGGAGGACCATCATCCGAGTTGTTGCAGGGATGAGGATTTTCATTTCATTTCAAACCTTTATTTAACGAGATTGGTCCCATTGAGATCATAGATCTCTTTTTCAAGGGAGACCTGCAGCATATAGGTTCCACATGAACAATAAAACAATAAAGGATATTATATTTACAGGATACATTTACCTAGTTATAGACATTTACAAGTGCCCATAGTATCAACAGCATTTCATTTAGCCTAGCTTTAAAAACATGCAGAGGAATGAAATTGCTCAGTTTCAATTCTTGCTGAAGATTGTTCCGAGCAAGTGGAGCTGCGCACATAAAAGCTGTCTTACCTAAGACAGTCCTTGCTCTTGGCACATCTAACAATACTTCATCATGCGATCTCAGACAATAGCTGCTTGCAACTCTCTGTGTTATCACAGAGCAGATATAATACGGGAGTTTACCCAACAAAGCTTTATAAATAAACGTGTACCAATGACTGAGCCTCTTTACAGTAAGTGATGGCAAACCTGCCTTGGTATACAGGGTACAGTGATGTGTAAGTGCTTTACAATTTGTGACAAATCTCAGTGCGCTGTGATAGGCGGCATCTAACTTGTTCAGGCAATAGGCAAGTGCATTCAACAAATCACCATAGTCCAGTCACAGTGACTAGCCTTTTCCTGGCCTCAAGCGAGAAACCGGACTTGTTTCTGAAAAAGAAACCTAGTCTAACCCTCAGCCTTTGGAGGATGAGACGCCTTGATTAGCAGCGGAGGTAGCTGCGCCTATCCTGAACGAATGCCCCGAGATAATTGGGGTGATAAGCCTGATCTAATGAGAACTTGCTTCAGTAATGTGATGAGGGACGCTAGTGTTAGATCCAGAGAGTGTGATAATAAATTTGTAAGCGATAGTGGAATCTGAGCGGCCGCTATGCGGATGATCTCATGCAGATATCCCCCCTCAAAATGGAGGAAGTGCAATGCACGTCTTTAAGGGACGGGGAAACTGCGGTCGTCGTGAGGCCGGCGGATGCCGCGTCCAGAACGGGAGATGATGGCGTGCCGAAGATTATCCGCATGTAATGTACGGTTGCCCGGTGAGGAAGAGCAATGTCGTTGGAGATGTTTGCTGTATACTTCTTGACGTTTATGTGGATGCACGCAGTTTGGTTACAGGAACATTAATACCATGAGCTTGATGTGATGCCTAGGCACTCCAGGTGTGTGACTAGGCCTATAGTTCTTCATGATTAGGCACGCTGTGCTCCTGGAGGAGTCTCTTCTTGTTTCTTCTTCTCTCTTCTTTCTTCTTTTCTTTTCCCAGTTGAGTGGGGTTATAGGTTAGTAATGTTGTATTTGAACACTAGATGGCGTAAAGCAACGCATAAGGGGATCTCCCTGGGCAGTGGGTGATTGAACTGCGGAGAGACACTATTAATATTATTTACCCGAATAGCCGGTGCACGCGTAGTTTCTCCTTACTTGACTCCCGCTTAAGGCTGAAAGACTTCCGCTGAACGGATGATGGGAACTTAAAGCGCGTCGTTAATATCTGCTTTGAAGAGCCAGCCTTGCCTGCACGCTATTAATATTACATTATCTCCGTGCGTAGAAAGGGGGAACATTGACCTTGTCATCGAGATTGCCCTGAGCAATACCAGTCATGCTAGTAGCCTACGCTAAAGCGAATAGAGTTGTAACGAGCAGTAGCGCTTGAACAAAGTGACTAGAACGCGACCGCACCTTGAAATATTTATACAGTCGGGCAGCACTAAGAATCTGTTATTGTGTAGGAAATGGTTTAATGCCGCAATGATAGTGACAGTAGTCAAGATGACTGATACCTTGGTTGCTAAGCAACATCACCTGTAGGATGCCAGAGAACCTTAATGACGTTGTTGTGATGCCGACGGCGTAAATTCATACTGAAACACATCGCTAACAGATGGGAAATATTTATAGCTGCTTATATGACAGTCGGACAGTGAATGCTTAACGACGACTGCTGCATGTGAGTTAACAGTGGAATAGCTCCGGTGCACAATGCACTGCAGCGGCGTTTATGCCGCTGAACCACGTGATAACCGATACAACACGGCATTCTAGAAAAGTATAGGTTGAAGAAGTAGTTCTGATTGAATCTGGCTTTGTATGATTGAAAACTACCCGACACAATCCTCCATGTTGTTTGACAGCGGTAAGGAAGAAAAAACGGCGAAGTAAACAAACGCAGACGCGATATTACACCTTTGAACCTAATTCACCTCTGTAATGTGTAAGGATTTAGTGGATCAGAGACTGTGAACGGATTTGGACAGTACTGCCGAAAATATGTTGTTGTCGCAGATCCAGCCGTTGGTGCACCGAAAAACGGAATATTCTAGTGGAGAAAAGAAAAACGATTATTAAGTCAATAAATCGTTCAATTAATATTGGGAGTGAATTCCTAATTTATTTAGTATCTGGTCGTGTCATAAACAGGAATGTGCAGTGACTTGGTCATTGAGGAAAAGATACCCTATGAAACACCATTCATTTCAGGTAACACTGTGATGAAGCTTGAAACTGCGTTAGTTACTGAGCATTGTAATGGGTAGTAATACCCGAACTGCATTAGTAATGCATTACGATCTTCGTACGCAAAGAAATACGTTACTGAAACTCCATACTGTAACACGTTAGGCCCAACACTGCCTGGAACTCACCTTAACCCTGAACTAAAGGTAGCAATGCATAGTGTTAAACTTCCTGTCGGCTCCCAGACCGTAGTCGAGGAAACGGGGGGGGGGGGGGGGTGACTCTCTGTCGTCTCCCAGGCAGAAGCAACAGAGATGTTAAGTTATAAATCAAGGGTTTTTATTATTATTTACAGCAGGGGTGGGGAACCTTTTTCTTTTCAATTTTTACAACATCCTCCGAGGGTCGTACAAATTATTGAACTCAACCTCTGCTTAAAAAAACTAAACTCACAGCCTTTCTTTCATGCTGTGCAAAGAAAAAGCAACCAATCCAGATATCTCACCATGACTCACGCATGCATGCATGTGCACGGTGTGGCGTGACCACCAAAACAGAAAGATATGGACACAAGATGTGTGCAAATGTATTTAGTATCCTATCCATGTGAACATGATTTAAGTGTGGGTGGGGGGGGGGACACCTAACCTCCTCTAGGGGGTTCCGGGGGCATGTTCCCTCGGGAAGATTTTTTTTTAAATATTGAAGTTAAAAGCATCAATCTGGTGCACTTTGAGAGCAACATGAAGAGATCTACAGTATGGATACATCTCTCAACACCCATATGAAACAGAACTGTAAGCAGATTTTTCTTTTTGGATATTTTACAAACCACTCCCCTTTTAAACTCTATTCTTGTTGTTTTTAACAACTTTTTTGTTACTGTCATATAGTATGGAGCGCACGGTGCTCTCTGTCAGCACTCCTTTCAGACGAGACATATACCACGTGATGACACGTCACGCTCGTGTTGTGTTAAGTAACCTGTCCTAGGCCAGGAAAAACAGGTACTCACTTGTTTAATTATTTTTGCGGTTCTAGATTTCTTCTTTTTTGTAGTGAGAAGTTGTCCGTCAGTCGGACTGACGGGCGGACTCCCCACCCCCAAAACGAAAACTCTTCGGTTCTCCACGAATTACACAAGTCACCCAAATCAGTGTAAAAAAAGCGGGAAGCGCCGAAAAATCCCCTATTAAGTATTGATTATAGCTCCGGGTCCGTATAGGTCGGCGTCTGGGTCCGGATCCGGGCCGTGGTCCACCTGTTGCCGACCCCTGCTCTAGAATCTAGAGCCACTTGGCTATGGCTATGCTCAAGTAACTTGCGCATAGCCAATTTAAATTAACCTTTGAAATGCATACAGTTCCTACCTACATAATAAAATATCTCTCTAAGTTACAAGGATGACCTTATTTTATCAACCTCAAACAGAAGCCGTTTGTTGTCTATTTCGTTTTAACCTTTATATATACAGTCTATGATTTTAACTTGGAGGCTACGATTAGCATCATTAGTACCGATGTAGCTACCACTTGCTTACACGCTAACCCAAGCCTTAACATTCATTACGTAGCTGATTAAAATCATTAACACATAAATAAAGTACTCGAATTTCACTTACCGCAAAACCGCATTCATGCACCGTCTGTTTTAACCACAGAGCGAGTCACAATATTCCGATATATAAGCATGAAGAACAAACAAACACAGCCGGGGTCAAGTTGTGTTCCCTGGATGAACTGACAAGGCAGAGTCCCTGTAGCTAGCTTCACGGAGCAGCTAGCAGAGAGACAAGAAGCTAGCAGCAACAGTCACTTGACAGAGCTGTCACTCAATAAGACCACGCCCTAATATATGCATAACTTTCAGGCTTAATATTAATTAAACAGATGAGTTGAGAACAAATGTACCCCCCCAATCCGGAGTCATGAAGGGGGGACCTAACTATACAGAGAATATGTTTTTTTTAACCACGATGTAAACATGTTTATTTCTGCTGTAAAATTGGGCATTTTAACATGGGGGTCTATGGAAATTGCTCCATTCTGCAGACTGCTCCTACTGGCCACTAGATGAACTGCAGTTTGAGGCACTTCCGTATTAGCGTCCCGGCTCTTCCCCAGAGTTTGCCACTTGCACTGAAGCCTGTGTTCCATCAGGATAACAGCACACTGTCCGATGAAGCCTGTCGTCCGCACGGGATACGCAGCACACTGTCCGAGGAAGCGCAGCTTCGCACACGATACGCCTGTTGCTTGCAGTAGGATTGAGATCGGCGTTTCACCTCTTTAGCCCGTAGCTTGCAGCAGGATGGAATAGCTTCGCACACTTTAGCCTCTAGCTTGCAGCAGGATTGAGAACAGCATCTCACCTCTTTAGCCTGGAGCTTGCAGCAGGATGGGGAACAGCGTAGCACACTTTAGCCTGTAGCTTGCAGCAGGATTGAGAGCAGCGTCTCACCTCTTTAGCCTGGAGCTTGCAGCAGGATGGGGAACAGCGTAGCACACTTTAGCCTGTAGCTTGCAGCAGGATTGAGAACAGCGTCTCAGCTCATTAGCCTGGAACTTGCAGCAGGATGGGGAACAGTGTAGCACACTTTAGCCTGTAGCTTGCACAGGATCGAATACCTCGATCGGATGGATTAGGTTACGTTTTCAGTGTAACTATTCTGGTCTTGAAAGAACGTTACGCATCGAACTGATGTCCACAATCACGTTTATTTTCTTCTTTGTACAATTATGAAACACCTTGAAAACGTGTTCACCTAGTAGACCAGCAGTAGAATTATGTTATTACATCGTTGACACTTTTAGCGCCCTTTTACTCTCTCACAAACACAATATAAACATCCGGGGCTAGAGGTCACATTACATGAAAGTTAACTCTTATAATTTCAACAAAATAAAACAAAGTTCAAGCACTCTTCAAAAAATAATGAAACAATAAATAAGGGCACTTGAGCGTCTGCTACATGTACTGAATAAATAAAAACAATTAAAAAATATATATATTTACATCTTCATCAGCAGAGTTGGCTCTAAATCACAATAAGTAGCTGGAGAAAAAAACGTAGTATGATTTGCATCTGAATTGGTTCTGTATCTTCATCTCAGATTGTATTGGACTGCCTGTTGAAAGAGGAGCCATCCCCAAAGAGCTGCTGTGTTTTCAGGGCCATAATCTGTTGGTCTCTTGGACCATTCTGCATCTCTAGTTGTGTGTCCAGCAGTGTTGGGCAAGTTACTTCCAACATGTAATACATTACATATTACTTATTGTGGGGGAAACTTCTGTTTAGCAATGCAGTGGGAGTCACCGACTCAGGAAAGAGACACGGGAAGAGCAGGAGCTTTGATGTCAAACACTGATGGTTTATTTGGAGCTTCGGCCGGAGAATTCACATCACAAGTCACAGCAGCCACGGTCTGACTGCACGGGAGAGTTGCCACGTCAATTCTGGAGCGCCTCTCTCTCGTTAGCCCATTTAACTGGTTTCTGTTGGAGTCTGAGTGGTCTGAAACCCACCTCGGCTCCGTGTGTCCTTTGATGAGCTGGTCAGATTATAAAAGAAGGAATTCAAAACACCAGGATAAGGATTAAACAATAATCTGTTTTAATGATAAAAGATAACAATTGTTGGGTTATGGAGGTTTTTAGAACCCACCTTGCCACTGCATGTCGTTTGGCGAGCTGGATACAATCATAACAGGAGGGAAAACTCAAAACAGCCAGGATGAGGGTTAAACAATAATCTGTTTTAATGATAAACGGTAAGAATACATTACACTTTCAAAGGGGTGGGCCCACCCCCTGCTCTGGTTCTGACTGCCAGGAGAGCCTTTCATCTTGTCGGCAGGAGTAAAAGAGAGATAACTAAAAGCCACAACAGGCTTATATGCAAAAAAGGAGGAGCTGTGGTCAGTTTCTCATTCGGAGATGCAAAAAAGATGGCTTCTCTTAGCGAATCAGCGCGTCCCAACAGAGATGATCCGGAAACAGTCCCTTGGTTTGAAGCAAAACAACCACATCTGGTGTTCGCTGTCCCATTCTGTTGCTTTCACACACACACATTCTTTCGACTTCCCTCTCTGCTCCCCTCCCCCAGAGTAATAAAACCTTCAGGAATGTTCATGCAGTTTCAGTCCTCACATTTATGAAAGGATAAAACAGAGAAATCAATACAAAACACAAACACAGGTATTGTTTGAACAGTATTCACTTAACTGCTACTATTGATAAACACAGGTATTGTTTGAACAGTATTCACTTAACTGCTACTATTGATAAACACAGGTATTGTTTGAACAGTATTCACTTAACTGCTACTATTGATAATTACCAGAGAAACTCCAGGGGCCTCTTTCAATATCTGGAAATTGCAACAAGACTTTCTGCCTTTTTAAATGTAACACTCTTCCCAAATATCAGATTATATAATCTTTACAATACAATACAAAGGAGTACTCCTGCTCTTCTTCCCCTCTCTGAGATCTTACTATCTGGACCGCCTGAAGGAAAAAAGAGACTGGACTAAGGATTCAACAGGCTTATATGCAAAAACAACAGGAGGAGTTGTGTGGATGCTCCTCCCATACAGGTCATCTATTGGGCGATATAAAAACGACAGCCTGTCGCAGCGAATCAGCGCGAGCCAGCCTGGAGAAAGAGTCTCTTCATTTGGCATTTTAAAGATATGTCTGTTTGTTTGGTTTGTCCACCATGTACAGCGACCTTGGGTCCCTTGAATGGCGCTATATAAATATAATTTATTATTATTATTATGTCTAAGATATAGTTGTTTATAGCTGACTAATAGAAGTAATACATGTAAGTTACTTCAATATCAATAATAACGAGGAAAACATTACCTCTGATTTCAAGCAGTTAACGTTTAATTTACACTGAGCGAAAAGTTTAACCACAAGAATCAAGAGTAGACTATATGAGCTACCACTAAGCGACTCACAGTCATTGTTTTAAGGTCTTAACGTTTCCTTTACAAATGCGCGTTCCCGTGACAAGGGGTGCATTTCATGATGGCGGTGCATAATTTGACACAACACCGGCACTTTGGCACTTCACACATTGCATTACCCATCAGGAGCTGTACAAATGCCGCAGTTTTTGCGTGGCTGTGTCTTTTTTATTTTATTACTTTATTTATTTACTTTTTTTAGTGAGTTTATTGAACATGTCAGAAACAAAAACATACAACAATAATATATATATATATATATATATATATATATATATATATATATATATATATATATATATATATATATATATATATATTCTCTTTTTTTTCTCACTCAAATTAATAATTATAACAAAGTACCAAAAACAAATAATAACAAAAAAAACAATAATAATTCTCAGATAGTCTCTGTCATGTTCAACAGGGGCAAGAAGAAGCTTTAAAAAAACTTTTCTGATCCTACCCCCTCTGGCATATATTTTTCTTATAAATAAAACATTAGGTCATTGTAATCAGACATGTTTGTCTTATTAATTTGTTTGCTTTTTGTTTTTTTACAAAACAATCAGAAATAAATTACTTTTACAATTACAAGAAATAACAACAAATGGGATTTTACAGGTCCTGTTCATAACCATTAATGATTTGACTCCTAAATAATACTTTCAGTTTAGATTGTACAATATTTCAGTGCATCATTACAGTTATTCCACAGACTAACACCTTTTGATGAGATGCAATGAAGTTTGGCATTTGTTCGTACAGGTGGTTTTTTGAAAATGCAGTTTCCTCTCAACATGTGTTGAAAGCCCAGTGGCGATCGAAAATAATACACAGGGGCGGACTGGTCATCTGTGTGTTCTGGAGAATCACAGAACGGACGGCCGTCATTATTATTATGCCGTTTTAACCGCATCATGTAGGCCAAGTTGCGCTGACACACACTGCTTCCCAGCAGCGAGGCTCCCCCGCCCTCCTGTTGACAGTTTACGATTGTCGGCACACTGATCACACTTTCTTTTTTTAAATGGCACTTCATATCAAAAAGGTTGCCGACCCCTGGTTTAGCTGATCAAAAACTCAGTTTACCGTGGGGAATCTGCTAGGGAGACCATTAGACAAGGATGCAGTCTGTTAACAAATGTACTGACGAGCAACCATAATTATAGAGAGCATTTTGTGTTTAAAAAAATGAAGTTTATTTTTCACTCCGGTCTACTGCTCAGCACTCCTGTCCGATAGATGGCGGTAATGCACCTATTCGTTGTTTGCTAACCGCCATTAAAGCTCATAGAAGACGAAGACAGCGAAGACCCACTCGGCTGCTACAGTGCACGCCGCAAAAGGCATCTTTATGATATATCCCACCATAACGTTAACGACACCGAAGTCTGAAAAACGGAGCATGCCTCTGCCCGTGCAAGTTTTTAACTTTCAGGTAAGTCTTAACCGTCGCTTTATTAATCATTTACAACCAGCCAGTCGCACTGGAGACTGAACATGATCGATCTTCATTGGCTATGGTGTAACCTTAGCTAGCTAAAGCTAAACTGTAAGCTACGTTCCAGTTCATGTTTAAATTAATCATTTAAGAGCTCGCAATACCACCATCATTATGCGGGATGATATGTATGATTTATATGCAGAAATTAATTTATTAATAACCTTAATGTTAACATTTAAATGTATTGCTAACTTCCAGTGCATTCTAATATGACGCTCAGTTGAGAAACAAGAATAAATAATAACGTTAACATTATTTACTACTGTGGGCTAGTTTGAGGAATTACCCTTACACTTCTGTAAAACGATAAATCATCTATGTATTTTGGTAAAACATTTGCGATTGAGTTTAGAACGGCAGGCTTAATAGCCGACTGAAGGCCTCCATTGGTTTATAACATAATGACGAATTTAGCATTTTTGTTCACTTCACCTGCAAAACAACTAATAAAGCTAACCTGTAGTTACTGATGTACACGTATCCTACATTTGGTTCGTCAGCAAAACATAAGATAGACTGAAGAACAGTTTGTGTTTATCATTGTAGCCTGTAGCTAACGAAAGCTAGCATTGACAAGCCAACTTCCTGTTGTTAGCAGTTTGTCACATTAGCTTTAAGCTAGCTGTACAATAGAGAACCGCAGTGACGCGTCGTAAAACCCGGAAGTAAGTTAGCATTTTTAGCACTTCCGGTGCCTTCGTCAAAAAGCAATGCATTTTCTCAATAGGGTTTTGGAAAATAGCTCGAAATAAGGTCTGTGGTTGACACAAATTTAAGAGATAAATCACGTTTTGTTCTACGACATTAAATACATAAGCAGTGACCCCACTGGTGATTTTTGAAGAGTTTACGTGCCTGACTATAGCATAAGCAAGAGCTACTAAGAGTTTACCGAGTGGCTGAATAGGACTACAGAAATTGTCGAGGCCGTTGTACGTCATTACGCCTAACACGTAAACAATCCCGCTAAATTTGTTTTCCCCCGTGTTCTGCTTGAAAGCAAGTACCTGCCTATCTCAGGGTTGCCAACTCTCACGCATCTGGCGTGTGACACACGCTTTCACTCTCAATCTCAGGCTCTCACGCTGCCCACACTATTCTCACGCCAAAAACAAGAATACTGAAGACTAGAAACGGTTTTGAAAACTTTTGTCAGGTAGTGATCGTCTTCTCAATAGAACATCTTTGATACTTCTGGCCAATCAGAATCAAGATAACGGCGTGGTGTTGTTGCAGGAAGTCCCCACAGAGAATACTTTTGCTGTAGTACATCTCTATACATCGATACAACATTACGTGTTGATAGAAATCAACACGTAATGAAATAAGACCCCACGGTTTGATGATTGATAGGTGTGTGGGCTGTCTTTCATTTTGACACACAGAACAATGGGGGCTATCCGCCCTTATCCACAATGTAAAATCATTCACAGCCTCTTCCCTCTTCTCTCTGTGAGGAGCAGCAGGTTCAGCTTTCAGAACAAAGTAACAACAAACTAAAATGGCATTCATTTTTTTAAATATGTCGTAATAGATGTATTTATTGTTCTTCTCAAGAGAGTACCAGAATGTGTATGTTATGTTAGTATTTAAAAAGAAAAGAAAAAAGAATCCCCCCGGACCCCCCTGCAGGGGTTGGGCTTTCAGCAGGTCAACTCTTTCACCTGTGGGGAAATTGCAGGATTGGCTCCAGGTCGCCCTTTTTATTTACTACAAGACAAATGTGCCTTTTTATTTGATACAGTTCAATTTGGATTGAGACAGGGAAATAATCTAAACCTCACGCGTGGCGTTTCACTGTCAAGGGGAGCATGTATGTAATTACAATGCAAATACTGACTTCACCCCACCACTGTATGGGTTAGCCCTACCAGAGATTACCCAACACAAATACTCTCTGGCAACTGCCGACCCGTATTGCGCAAGTGCAGATCTAAGAACCAGTAGAAATGATAAAAAAGTAAAAGTCTGCTGCTTATTGTTCTACTAGGCCAAAATAGAGTCAAAGAGTATATGAGAGTGAGAGTGTGTTAATTAATATGTTTGGCAGTTTGGAGTAAGTCTGTAGATTTGTTTGTGTGTGTGTGTGTGTTTCATGTATAGGCCTCTCACGATAATTAATTTTGTTGGATACATTTTCCAGGAAATTATTGCGATAAACGATAATATTGTCGGCACCGTTGTATGACCATTTTAGACCCCTGACATAATGATAATATATAATAATAATTCAAGTACATCCTTTCAAACTGCTAGTCACATCCTCATGTAAATGGCAATTTATGGAGTTCATTTTTATTCAAATAATTTCTCACACCACCATTCTCCAATGTATTGACAGCTATTATTACCAAACAAGCTCTTGAAGCAGTTTTATAGTTGTACTTAATTATTTGGAGCACTCATCTAAAACTGACTTGAAGTTTCTATTTTTTTTTTCTCTATCTTTTAAATCTATGAAACATTTTATATTTAATCCTAGTATTATTTGGAATTATTTTTATATATAATGTGGATCGTGTATTGTATTGTGATATGTGCTAACCTCTGCTGTGTTCCTCAGGGGTCTGTGGAACCCATGCAGATAGACGCCGACCCCCAGGATGACCAGCAGAATGCTCCAGACACCAACTACATTGTGGAGAACCCAACACTGGTACTGATCTGAAACACTTGTATTTAAATACTCTTAGAGTCTGGGACCCTTCACATTTGAGCCTACAATTCTGGTACCTGGAATGTTAATACTGGAACCAAAAGGGCTCTGTACTCTGCTCTCTGTAAAGAAAATGTGTTTAAAAAAGTTTTCCAACCTTCTCAATTTCAACATTATTTATTGAGAACATTTTGTTATCAATTTAGAATATTGAATCACCGATATATCGGCCATTGTTAGCCCTTTTTTCTCTCAAAGGCACATCAGCCAATTAGGTGAAATGCGCCAATGGCGGTAACCAATGTTTAATTGTTTTGCTGGTCCATGCGACTAAGTACTGTTGGAGAGGTTTTGTAATTTTTTAATTAATGACCATGACCTTGTTTAAGATCTTTCCCCTGTCACTCCCTGTGTAGGACCTGGAGCAGTATGCCACCAGCTACAGTGGGTTGATGCGCATCGAGAGGCTTCAGTTCATCGCTGAGCACTGTCCTCAGCTGAGAGTGGAGGCCCTGAAGATGGCCCTCACCTTCGTCCAGAGGACCTTCAATGTGGACACCTATGAAGAGATCCACCGCAAACTCATAGAGGCCACTAGGTATTTCAGTCATTGATCCTCCTCTGATCCAGACCAATGTTTTTGAAGAGGGCCTTTTTTTAACAATAATAATAATAGATTTATTTTGTTAGCGCTTTTACAGGTGCTCAAAGACGCTATACAGATATAGTGAAAAGAACAAATCAATATTTAAAGTTAAAGACAAATAATACAAAAACAATCACACATTAAAAGCCAGATTGAAGAGGCGAGTTTTTTGAAGGTGGTGAGGTCAGTGCAGTCTCTGATGGGTTGTGGGAGTGAGTTCCAGAGGGAGGGGGCAGCAACGGAGAAGGCTCTGTCCCCCCAGGTCCAGTGATTGATGCGGGTGGGGATGGATAGGAGGTTGGCTTCTGATGAGCGGAGGCAGCGGGAAGGGGTGTGGTGGTGCAGCAAGTCTGTGAGGTAGGGGGAAGGGGTGTGGTGGTGCAGCAGGTCTGTGAGGTAGGGGGAAGGGGTGTGGTGGTACAGCAAGTCTGTGAGGCAGCGGGAAGAGGTGTGGTGGTGCAGCAGGTCTGTGTGGTAGTGGGGGGCCCTGATTGTTGAGGGCTTTGTGAGTAATGAGGAGGACTTTGAAGTTGATTCTTTGACGGACGGGGAGCCAGTGGAGGTTCTGGAGGACGGGAGTGATGTGGTCTCGGGAGGGGGTGTGGGTGAGGAGGCGGGCAGCAGAGTTCTGGATATGTTGTAGTTTATTGAGGAGGTTGGGTGGTATACCGTAGATCAGGGGTGCCCAACCTTTTTTGAACCGAGAGCTACTTTTAAAGTTGCCAGTCTGCCGAGATCTACCAGTCCAAATAGAGAGGCGTATTACTGACAGCCTACTACCAGGTAAATACACACTTCTACTTGTATAAAACTGACCTTTGTACGATGAATACTTCATAAAATACTGCAGATGCTTTATCTTACCTCTTTCTAATCTACACACATACAAGTATTTAACTGAAGTTACACAACAGTGTTGTTGATACAGAGTTGGAGTTTATGCACACGTCACTACAGCGGGTCATGTTTTCAAGAAACATTGAACAGTGCTGCCACATGTGAAAAGACTCTGAACCCTTTCTTTGCCATTATTTAAAATAGTGTTGCTACAAAAGTATAAATTAGGCTTACTAATAAGACGACTCAGATCTGAAGCTACTCAGGAATCTGCTGCAACAGTGCAATAAAAAAGACAACATTAATAGAATCAAACCCTTTTTTTGTTGCATTTTAGTAGATTATAAAAAGAAATGCCTTTTTTAAAACAGGATGCCAGCAACACTAGTTTCTTAACCTGAATTGATGATAGACTATAATCAATTTAAGATTGCATTCTTATACCATTGTGTACATTAATTATAATGAATAAGTTCAAACAAACTAAAACTTACAGCTGATTAATAACGGTATCTAACTTGAGTTTTTATTATATCAAAAACCTGTTGAAATGCTACTGTTATTTTTACTGTCCCCAAAAAGCACGTCGGCAGCCTCCAGGATGCTTCTTTCACAACTTCGCCGTCTTTGAAAGACTTCATGTGTTTCGCAAGGACGTGACTGACCCGATGAAATGCTCTGGAGCAGCCTTGCTCTGACACGATAAGATGCTCTGGAGCAGCCTTGCTCTGACACGATGAGATGCTCTGGTAGCAGCCTTGCTCTGACACGATAAGATGCTATGGTAGCAGCCTTGCTCTGACACGATGAGATGCTATGGTAGCAGCCTTGCTCTGACCCGATGAGATGCTATGGTAGCAGCCTTGCTCTGACCCGATGAGATGCTATGGTAGCAGCCTTGCTCTGACCCGATGAGATGCTCTGGAGCAGCCTTGCTCTGACACGATAAGATGCTATGGTAGCAGCCTTGCTCTGACCCGATGAGATGCTATGGTAGAAGCCTTGCTCTGACCCGATGAGATGCTCTGGTAGCAGCCTTGCTCTGACACGATAAGATGCTATGGTAGCAGCCTTGCTCTGACACGATGAGATGCTATGGTAGCAGCCTTGCTCTGACCCGATGAGATGCTATGGTAGCAGCCTTGCTCTGACCCGATGAGATGCTCTGGAGCAGCCTTGCTCTGACACGATGAGATGCTATGGAGCAGCCTTGCTCTGACACGATAAGATGCTCTGGAGCAGCCTTGCTCTGACACGATGAGATGCTATGGAGCAGCCTTGCTCTGACCCGATGAGATGCTCTGGAGCAGCCTTGCTCTGACACGATGAGATGCTCTGGAGCAGCCTTGCTCTGACCTGATGAGATGCTCTGGAGCAGCCTTGCTCTGACCTGATGAGATGCTCTGGTAGCAGCTTTGCTCTGACCCGATAAGATGCTCTGGAGCAGCCTTGCTCTTGTTGTTGGGCCTGGTGAAAATGGACTGCTGGGCATTTAGCGGTCCTTTCAGGCCCCTCCCCTTTTGGGAGCGCAGGGCAGAATTAGGAGGGAATTCCGTCTCGTAGCGTTTGTGCACTGTTTTGAAATGCCGCTCCTAAATGACTCTTCTTCGATAAAGCCACGCTCGCATTGCAGATGAGAGACGGATGAGAGACAGATGAGACAGATGAGACAGATGGACTTTGAATTGGAATAGATACAAAAATAATCATCCTCCCACTCGGAGTGAAAATTATATATGTTTTTCTTCTGCCATAATTGCGGTCTTGTGTGTGTGCGGACTGTCACTCCTGTTGACACGGACAATGTCAGCGAACTAGTTCCCACTGCCCACCAGCCACGCCCCGACACAGGGGTCACGCCGGCCAATCACAAAGCTTTGATGCGTTCAAGTGCATTATTCTGGCACTATGTTATAGGACATTAACAATAAAACAGAATATTGTTGTTCTATTTTTAGACACATCTCGCGATCGACTGGGAATCTCCGGTCGATCGTGATCGACTGGTTGGGCACCCCTGCCGTAGAGGATGCTATTGCAGTAGTTGAGTCGTGATGAATGCATGAATCTGGGTTTCAGCAGCAGAGGAGGAGAGTGATGGGCGGAGACGGGCAATGTTTTTGAGGTGGAAAAAGGCGGCCCTGGTGATGTGATTGATGTGGTGGTTGAATTTGAGCTGACTGTCGAAGATGACTCCGAGGTTGCGGATGTGAGGGGGGGGGGGATAGAGTATGGCTGTCAATGGTGAAGTTGAAATTCTGGATGAGTGCAATCCTGAAATCACCATGTGAGCAGCCTAACAGTATTCTCTTACCACATAGATTGTGGTAGTTACTATTCACAAACCCACACTCTTTTAAAACAAAATTGTTTAACATTATTGTATATTTTGTTCCCCTGTAGGGAGGTGCAGGGTGTGCCTGACACAGTCCCTGAGGGTGGGGTTGTCCCTCCCCCCCTGGACTCTGCCTGGGCTGAGTCCACCAGGAAGAAGGCTCTGCTCAAACTGGAGAAACTGGACACTGATCTGAAGAACTACAAGGGAAACTCCATTAAAGAGAGCATCAGGTACAAGGCACAAGGACTTGTTTTAACATCAATATTAAGGGCAGAACCGTTTTTGAGTAACAAATTGCAATTATTTTGAATGCTTTCGAACTGCCATATGGTTCCATAATACTTGATTCAGATATGTAGCCTTCACCAAATATTGTGCTAACTGCGCTTTGGATATCGCACAAGTCCATACTATGATTTTTTTTATTAGAAATGAATAATGTAGCCCTATCAATATTCTTACCAGTTTTTCTAGTATGGTCATATCAAAAAGCTTAGATACAATTATTCTTATTCCGCTTGGTCTTTTTCCCTTAATCTCCCACCTATATCTGCATCTAACCTGGCTTCTGTTATCACACACACACACACACACACACACACACACACACACACACACACACACACACACACACACACACACACACACACACACACACACACACACACACACACACACACACACACACAGGAGAGGCCATGATGACCTGGGGGATCATTACCTGGACTGTGGAGACCTCAGTAATGCCCTGAAGTGCTACTCCAGAGCCAGAGACTACTGCACCAGTGCCAAGCATGTCATTAACATGTGTCTAAATGTCATCAAGGTACATGCATACACATCATATGGCAGTAACCATGGTAATAGCCAGTATTCTGAGTTATTGATGCTTGCGATGCTTCACTGGTTCAATATGGATACAGGGCTCGACATTAAGGACTGCCCGATGGCCCGGGGCCATCTAGTATTTAGCTCGGGCAATGAAGCCTCACCTGCCGGTTGCCCGATCGGGCAATCTATTATGCCAGTATCATGCAGCTCGCGGATCCAGTAATGAGTGACCCGACAGTAAAACTAAACTTATCTATAACTAGTTTAGGTAGTTTGAGAGGTTATTAAAATAGCTACGTGTGATATTCTAATCTGAAGTGTGTGTTTTGTCCGCTCACCGCTGCAGTTGATTATGCAGAGCTGCGTGTCGACTCGTCAGCAGCTGATCTCTCTCTCTCCCGTCAGACTTCACTCGCGTTTATGTCCATATCGATCAGATCCAGCTAGTTCTAGCTAATGATATGACTACCTGCTTATTAAAAGACACCTAAACAATAAGTGTCGCTATGCAACTGGGTGAGGCCACAAAGTATAGCGCAGCATTATGCATTTGTTTACATGCCCACCGGAACCCCGAGGCATTACCAACAGATCAACGCACAATCAACCCATACAGGACATCTCTTTCTCCACATTAAGTGTTAGACATTATAATTGACTATTCTTGTCTGTCACATACTTTCTTGTCTGTCACATAAGTGGCGCAACTGAAGCGGTATTGGGCTAAAGGGAAATTATTTTGAACCGACACTTTGACCGGAGAGATTTAGATTTGCCGGCTAACGGGAACTCTGACGTTGCCATGTTGTGTGCTTCGCGGATGCGCTCGGCCCCTCTCGACTGCTGCTCGCGTCTGCTCGGTCAGCTTCCGGATGAGGAGGCATTCCTTCGACCAACTTACAGTAGATAACATTACAAACATTTTGAACAGGGGCCATAATCGTGTAAATAATGTTTGTTTTGGCAGTTATAACTGAATGTAATGCTTTCTACTTGTTTACATCTGGGAAGGCATTTGCCTTCATCAGATGGAAAGTGTCTTGACCAACAACTTAAGTATTTCTTATAGCTATGCAGGGCATGCAAGCGAGCAAACACAAACAAGAACAAACAAGTGAAATGAAGAATAAAATTGAAATTATACAATATAATATTGTGGTGGTCATCTTATAATTCAGTCTAGAGAATGCACCAGACAGCATCGAAGACCTGCACAAATCTAAATGTTCTAGGGGGAGGCCCCCCAAACCCTTCGTGCGTCATTATGTCCACGCGCATTTTTCAGGGCAATCTCCTTTGGGCTCAGGGCCATCTGTAAATTAGCTTAGACGGCCCACAGGGCCATCTCCCAAAATCCTTAATGTCATGCACTGGCATATATTCTGTACCCTATGGATATATTCTGTACTGCCGTTTTGTGGAGTATTAAGCACGCTAAACCTGGGTTTCAGGTTAAAGTTTTAGTGCTTTCTGCAACATAACAAGAAAGCAGTGTGGGGTGGAAACCACTAGAACCCCTTTCCCACAAAAGCGGTTCCAGTTCAGAGCTAGTGCCTGATTTAAGAATCAGTTCTTCCTGTTTCACCCACAGCGGGGCCGGCTCTTTGCAGAACCAAATCAATACATGGGCTACATAGGTTGCCATGTCAGAATATCATCAGTAATATCAAAAGGAAAAATATGCCTGTAGAAAACGCTTTTTACAATAATAGGATGGCAACAAACAGTCAAGATAGTCAGATGAGCTTCAGTTGCTATGATAACATCACACATCCAATACCAGAGAAACTGTATTAACGCTGTTGTGATGCCAAACGGTGTCCATTCAGACCGAAACACATCCACTTATGGAGTTACTGCTTTCCAGCGGCCGCTGCCATCAGTCACCGCTGAACACCGGTGGACGAACAGCGTATCACTCCAGTGGTATGAACCACATTGGTAAACAATGAAGCACTGCACTCTGGGAAAGAGTATAACATTAGAGAAGTCGTACTTTAATTTAATCTGGCTTCTAAATTTAAAGCAACATAAGCCGCGGCCCGACAGTCCGCCATTGTGGTTGTTGAGAGCGGATGTGTCAAAAATCAGAAACAATGATGTCATAACCTCGCTCCATTCGGGCTCTGGGCGGTGGAAACAGAACTGGGGCCAAAAAGGAGAACCGGTTTGAAACCAGAAGAGCCCTAACACGGAGCTAGAACTGGAACGGGTTTGGTGGGAAAGGGGTATTGGAGCAGTTTCAACAATTAGAGTACAGAAACAAAGATGGACTAAAGCCTGTCCTCGCTGCCCACAGGTTAGTGTCTACCTCCAGAACTGGTCTCATGTTCTGAGCTACGTCAACAAAGCAGAATCCACGCCAGAGATAGCAGAGGTGAGCCCTCACACAGCACATTCCGGGACAGTGTTTAATGTGAAACTCACACAAACATTCATTTTGAGAAACAGCAAGCCCTTCTTTGTTACCCAAAGTTCCTCACTGTGATGTCACCTGTTTTGATCTGTCTCTGTTTCTTTTAGCAAAGAGGAGAGCGCGATAGCCAAAATCAAGCGGTCCTCACCAAATTAAAGTGTGCTGCAGGTAAGACAGCCTTGTACAATCTTAGTAAGTAGTTGCTTCAGAGGATATAGAGGGGTCGAGTGATGTCATATTTTTCTAGGCCAACCCAAGAGTTAGCATCACAAGGGCTCCCTGGAATAGAATCAATGAGATGTTTCCATTAGATTTCAGAATATTGCAGAAAATACTAATTTTGGCAAAACCATGTTTATGATACTTACACATTTTATTCAGAAAGGCAAGTTTATTTATACTGCACCTTTCAACACAAGGCAATTCAAAGTGCTTTACAAAAATGAAATACACTGAACAAAAATATAAACGCAACACTTTTGTTTTTGCTCCCATTTTTCATGAGATGAACTCAAAGATCTAAAATATTTTCTATAAACACAAAATAACCATTTCTCTCAAATATTGTTCACAAATCTGAAAATATCTGTGATAGTGAGCACTTCTCCTTTGCCGAGATAATCCATCCCACCTCACAGGTATGGCATATCAAGATGCTGATTAGACAACATGATTATTGCACAGGTGTGCCTTAGGCTGGCCACAATAAAAGGCCACTCTGAAACGTGCAGTTTTGAGTGGCCCATGGTGGTGGTGGGGTTACGGTATGGGCAGGCGTATGGTATGGACGACGAACACAGGCCACTCGATTCACAACATTACCCTACCCCTACCCCTCACACCAGATACTGACTGGTTTTCGGACCCCCCCCAGACCCCCCCAATAAAGCAAAACTGCACGTTTCAGAGTGGCCTTTTATTGTGGCCAGCCTAAGGCACACCTGTGCAATAATCATGCTGTCTAATCAGCATCTTGATATGCCACACCTGTGAGGTGGGATGGATTATCTCGGCAAAGGAGAAGTGCTCACTATCACAGATTTTTTCAGATTTCTGAATAATATTTGAGAGAAATGATTATTTTGTGTTTATAGAAAATGTTTTAGATCTTTGAGTTCATCTCATGAAAAATGGGAGCAAAAACAAAAGCGTTACGTTTATATTTTTGTTCCGTGTAGATTAAGAGCATTTAGAAATAGTGCAGCGGAAACACAACACAATTGGCATTTCAAAACAGTCATTAAAAAGCAAACATAATCAAATATACATAAAACAAGCTAGTATAGAATGATACAGCTAAAATACATGAATAAAAGTTGCAGTGTAATATGAGTAGTCCAATAAATGTCTTCAGCCTGGATTTAAATGTAGTCATTCACAGCAGACCTGCAGGATTCTGGTAGTTAGTTCCAGATGTTTGGAGCATAATAACTGAACGCTGCTGCTTCTCCATGTTTAGTTCTGACTCTGTGGCAGAAGGCAGAGCCGTGCTTCCTCATTTTTGAAGCGCAAATGAATCGCAAGAAGTAGAATGATAACATTAGTATGTAAAGGAACTACATACTGTAACTACATACTGTACGCTGTGGCTCAGTGGATAGTGTGCTGGACTTCGAATCAGGGGGTAGCAAGTTCGAGTCCCACTGCAGTCAGCATGTCGTTGTGTCCCTAAGACACTTCACCCCAAAGTACTCCTGTGGGGATTGTCCACAGTATTGAGTATGTAAGTCGCTTTGGATAAAAGCGTCTAACAAATGTCATGTAATGTAGTCACTTGTTTGCCACCTTTGTTTTTATGACATGTAGAATTTTCAGACATTCACCAGAGATATTTACTGATGTATTTTATGTTGTAAAACAAAACTTCAAAATCTCTTCAGCTTGCGGCATCTAACAAAAACAGGTTCAACAGGCTGTTGTCTTCAGGACAAGGGAACAGGGAGGTCCTGCACCGCTCTACAGTAGTTATCTAACCTTGTTTATTGTTTCAAGGACTGGCAGAGTTGGCCTCTCGAAAATATAAACCAGCTGCCAAGTGCTTCCTGCAGGCTTCCTTTGACCACTGTGACTGTCCTGAGGTGAGTGATGTAAGCCAATGAACTCTCCACTAGATCCACTAAAGCAACTTCATCCATTGGATCCAAAATATCCAGTGTTCTCTGCAATAACACCTTCCGAAGGCCAACAGAAGCTGATGTCATGCTTCAGCTATCTCTCAAGTCCTAATTATGGATATAATCCACTAACATGCATGTGCAGAAGGGTTCCTTCATCCATCATCTGTGTAAGCAGACATTACTCAGATATTTCTTAACTGGCATATAGTTGATTGCTGCTATGTTAATGGTCCTAATACTAAATTTAGAACTTTTTTGACAAAAGCTTTGCAGAAAGATGTTCAATAAAAAAATGGAGAACTTTTGATGATTGAACAGTGAATGAAGATCTACCCTACTTTACAGGAACGCTGTTGCTGCTAATATAATTTCACAGTGATCTGTAGACTTCAGCTCCCGTCTTGTTATTTAACCTGGTTTTGCTAATAACTCAGTTTGACATTCTGGATACTTCCGTTTACTTCATATTAAAGACACTTCTGTCTTCTTCTTTTTGAAATTGCTTGTTTGTTTCTTCCAGTAAGTAGCTCTGGGCTCCATGCTAGCTCCAACAGCTTGACTGAGTCACAGCAGGGTAGAACATAGCTTAAGGTCAATCGTGTTATGAATAGAATACTTTTTGATTCTTCTTACTTGGACTGCTGCCTCACACCATCCACGGCTGTAGGTTAAAATCACTATTACGATACCTACATCAAAACCCTAAACTCTAAATTGTGTGTGTGTGTTCCTGCAGCTCCTGTCCCCCAGTAATGTAGCTGTGTACGGAGGCATGTGTGCTTTGGCCACATTTGACAGACAGGAGCTCCAGCGCAACGTCATCTCCAGCAGGTAGGTGGTGTTTTATTAACTATAACTGAAAATGTCTAAAAATAAAATAAAATCTAAACTAATATTTTGTCCGTCCTCAGCTCCTTTAAGTTATTTCTAGAGTTGGAACCTCAGATCCGGGACATCATCTTCAAGTTCTATGAGTCCAAGTATGCATCCTGTCTCAAGCTGCTGGACGAAATGAAGGTGAGCAGGAAACTAAGCTGAGGCGTCACGCAGTGAAGCGGTGATGATGTAATAATTGTGATGATTTTTTAGTTGATGTGTTGGGTTGAGTGACTTGAGGTTGAGTGTGTGTGTGTGTGTGTGTGTGTGTGTGTATATATCCCCTAGGATAACCTCCTTTTGGACATGTACCTGGCCCCACATGTCAAGACACTGTACAGCCAGATCAGGAACAGGGCCCTTATTCAGGTGAGACATGCTTTTCAACATCAGGAAAAAATACATTTGTATCACTTTGCTGAGAAGAAAAGTATTTATAAAAATAAATACTAGATCTGTGTGGAGTGATGAGTATACTGTGACCTTCCTCACAATATATACACCAAACAAAAAGGAAAGTCATAATGTTCCACATTTGAATGTCACATCATTGTGTCCCCTGGACTGCACTGTTAGTTCTGGAGCTCTCCAGGGTTCTGAAACACTCGACTACGTTGCAGGGGGGGTGTATAATCCGGGAACTGCTCAGAAACCTCCTTTATTGTCAATGTATGCTTTTTCCTTGTGTACGTTTTTCAATAATCTTAGATTTTGGCCAACTTTGACCCACAGCAAGCAAAGAATAGATAAAAATGAAAAGAACCAATGAAATAAATAAATTGTATATTCAACATACTGTATACATATAATAAAGGCTAAATGAAACCAGGGTGCAATAAAAGTTGTTTTAAGCTTACACAAAAAAAACAAGACACTGACCGCTTCAAAAGCTCTGTTCAGCTAAATCAAATAAAAACAAGAACAAGTACCATCTATTAGTATAATGACCGACATGTAACAGTTATGTTTGTTCAGTATTTCAGCCCCTACGTGTCAGCTGACATGACTAAGATGGCGCAGGCCTTCAACACCACAGTAGCCGCTCTGGAGGACGAGCTCACTCAGCTCATACTGGAGGGGCTCATCAACGCACGCATCGACTCCCACAGCAAGGTGACACACTTATACAATTTATATGTTGACCAGTTAGTCATTTTCCATATGAAATATCACTGACTGGTACTGTCTGATAGATCCTGTATGCGAGGGATGTGGACCAGAGGAGCACCACCTTTGAGAAGTCGATCCACATGGGCAAAGAGTTCCAGAGACGAGCCAAAGCCATGATCCTCCGAGCGGCCGTGCTCCGCAACCAGATCCACGTCAAGGTACAAACATCTCTACATCATATAACGTCTACGTTAATGTTAACACACTCACGGATGACAATGCAAAAAGCTTAATGTGAATATTTTAGCTAAGGTTAGTTTGCTAACAACATTAGCATAGCTAGCTAACTTAAGCAAACTCATGTAGGCAAATGATTGGCTGCTTGACGTTTTGCAACTTCATTTTATAAGTTACAGTTATATCACAATATGTAGGTTGCATTGTTGACTATGATGTAATGGATGGAAGTGGCTTATCCTAACAAATGAATGCATGCTGTCGTATCCTGACGTTCAGCTCTGGCGTAGGAGTGGGGGGGATTGGGTTGGCTTCCCATCAAGTTCCTCCTTACACAGCGACATCAGTGTACTGCTGTAATTCAGTATTGCACTCTCATGAGAGACAGATGAAGAAAGACAGGCAGCTGATCCTCACCGTAATATCTATTGATTATTTTAGATGAAACTCTGGGACATTAAACGGAGAGCATGTTAACTTAACTGGTGTGTCTCCTCCTCAGTCCCCCCCCAGAGAAGGCAGCCAGGGAGAATTGACACCTGCCAACAGCCAGACCAGGATGAGCACCAACATGTGAGGAGGGGAGGCTCACCCACCCATTCATCCACACCAACCCCCAGCCCCGCCCACTTCCTGTTTCTGTCAGGCTGCTCATCCGGAGGTCTGGACAAGAGGAAAGCTCAGCACGTACGCTGTGTGTGACTTGTAGGAGGTGCTCTGCTTACACATAAACAGGAACATGGTTTTCAAATAAAAACACTTCCCAAACCATAAACTCACTGGTTTTTATTATAATAAGCTCTGTTGTCACGTGAAACTTTATCTGTATAACACATTTAAACATTGACCAAGGTGCTGAGAATACAATGCAAAAAATTATAATAAACGAATATATAACATGATTAAAATTATAATAAAATAATTACAGCACAACATATAATGAAGACCAGGAAAGTTTCCCATTTCTCTAATTCCCCTCCTTGACTCCTATCCTCGTGTCTTAGTCCCGCCCACAGGAGATGCGAGCCGAGGAGGGGAACCGAGGAGAGAGGAGGGGAACCGAGGAGAGAGGAGGGGAAGCAGCAGGCGGTTAGAGAAAGGAGAACTCCTCTCCTCTGAGTGGTCATTTTAAAGAGACGTCCATTAATGATGACAGGCTGCAGAGGGCTGCTCTAAGTCGTCATGTGTTCATGACGACTTAGAGCAGCCCTCTGTCTGATGGACAGATGTGTTCATGACGACTTATATATTTACTTTGATTCATTCACAGTGCGGTATAATGAGACAATAACAGGCTGCAGATACGGAAATATACACACACATATATTCATATATATATATATATATATATATATTTGCAAACCACGCCCCGTAAAACTCCCAAAAGGTTTTGTGAAGCCGCCATTTTATTATCCTCACATTATTAGCATTAGCCCAGCGCACAAACATAGAGAGACTAACGTATGGCAACACAAAAGAAAACATGGGAGCGGTGGAGATGAGGAGGTGTCGGCGTTCTGGCGATTTACTCGGAAGGCTTCAGTAGAAGCTGCTGGGAGTCCCAGCAGCTTCTACTGAAGCCAGTCCCGACTTCGGGCGTCAGTAACGCCGTGAAGTTGTTTGCGGCCTGCTATGGAGCTATTTCAGGGTCATAAGTTTTGATCATTCAAAAAAATAAAATATATTTGAAAGTTCAAGTTTTTATCCTGAACTTTGAAATATACAATGATGTATTTAAAAATAAGTATTTGAAATCATTTTTCAGGTTGAATATTATTTTGATTCAGTTCAGCAATTTTTTTGAATAAAATATTTATTTTCAGATTTCACTTTTATACATATTTTGATATTTGAATCCTTATTTTTTTCCGTTGCAGATTTTTTGTTTTCAGATTTAAAAGAATAATTTTTTCAGTTTCAAATCTTGTTTTTTCAGGTTTCACATCGTTTTTCACTTTCAGATCGTTTTTCACTTTCAGATCGTTTTTCACTTTCAGATCGTTTTTCACTTTCAGATCGTTTTCTTTCACCTTCAGATCGCTGCAGGAAGGACCTGCGGTATGTCTCCGTGAGACAGCGGGGGATGGCGTCAGGTCCACCAGAACAACCTGCTGGCTCGTTGCGGATACGTAATTTCACATTCTAGCACAGTTTATTGCTCTTATACCTTGATATTTGCCAAATACGATGCTCAACAGCTCGCTTAACAGAACTTTGACGCTGGTATCAGTTTTGTTTCCCGCCAATCACGGGAGTATTGTGTATAGAAATGATTGAGTTATATTTCTCGCGCTACCTAACATCCATGAAGGCAACATGACAGAGGGAGGCCTGCCACCAACCTGTCACTCAGGATGCCAAACTACTCTTTGCTAAGCCCCGCCCCCCCAAGCAATATCAGGGCCAAAAGTTTGAAAGTGAAAAATGATCTGAAAGCGAAAAGCGATGAGAAACCTGAAAAAACACGATTTGAAACTGAAAAAATAATTGTTTTCAATCTGAAAACGAAAAATCTGCAACTGAAAAAAATAAGGATTCAAATATCAAAATATGTATAAAAGTGAAATCTGAAAATATTTTATTCAAAAAAATTGCTGAACTGAATCAAAATAATATTCAACCTGAAAAATTATTTCAAATACATCATTGTATTTTTCAAAGTTCAGGATAAAACTTGAACTTTCAAATAAATTCTAAACTCTTTTTATTGGGTTCTTTTATTTGGGGTTAAGTACATTGTCAGAATAAGTGAGAAATGGATTTAACTTCTGTTTGACAGCTATCATACTGAAGAAATATTTACTCTGAATGTGTGCAAAAATGTATGGCATAGCTGTCTAACAGAAGTTAAATTCATTTCTCACTTATTCTGACAATGTACTTAACCCCAAATAAAAGAACCTATAAACTATAAAGCTTATAGTTAGGGCTGATTAGATTCAGCCCCTAGTTTTGCTGATATAGGCTTAGTTTGTCGGGGGACATCTTACTTCTTCCTTCTCTCTGTCTATACCTGTGTACTCCCATGTTCCGATTAACCCAGCTTCCCCAAATTTCTTTCTTTTTGGTGTCTATATACGCTGGGATCCGGAGTCATGGATGATCCTGCGGTCCTGTGTCCTGCATCGCGAGCCCTGGATCTTGAGTCGTGGCTGTGGTCCTGGATCATAGGTCCTGGATGGATATCCTTGTGGATCCATCTTCCTATTATACACACATGCATTTCCAAACATTTGGACTACCTGAGGTTTCTCCCATGTTCCCTTTAAACTGTGGGTTTTCTTCGGAAGTTTTTCCTTGTACGATGTGAGGGTCTAAGGACAGAGGGTCTAAAGGCAGAGGGTCTAAGGACAGAGGGTGTCATATTGTCATACTGATATTTTGTACAAACTGTGAAGTCCACTGAGACAAATGTAACATTTGTGATATTGGGCTATATAAATAAACATTGATTGATTGATTGATTGATATCACTAGATCCTGTTACAGCGTAATATAAGTACATAATGATTGATGTGCACATTAGCATAATTACTAGCTAGCCGCTACTCGCTTTTTATTTGTATTTAACCTTTATTTAACCAGATAAAAGCATTGAGATAGAATCTCATTTGCATTGCTGACCTGGCCAAGAAGGCAGCAACGTTACACAAAACACACACATAAAATACAGAGAACATAACTAAGAAAACAAAAGACAAAAAAGCAGTCACTACATGGAGCACATTAGGACAGTAAGAAAGGTGCACTACTTATTACTGCAAGAGCAGCTGGTAGTAAGGACTTCAGACAACTTCATTTAAAACATGCTATTGAGACGAGTGCCCTCAGTTTGAGGCTTGATTGAAGGTCATTCCAAGACCAAGGACCATAATAAAAAAAGACTCCTTTTCCCAGCCTCAGTCCGCACAGCAGGAACCTGGAACCGTATCCAGGCACTGGATCTGAGGTTGTAAGAGTCACAAACTGGAGCGAATCTGCTAACTGCCGCCTCGTTAATATCAAATCCATCATAATAACAAATCATTACCATGCTGTCATGAACGTGCGGTGTTGTTACGTGTACGCAAATTGACGTGCTTGATGTGAACGAGCATTTTGGTTAAAGTTGCGCTATGAGTGCACATACGGGTACTTCTCAGGCATGCCGGGTAATCTGTGACGTTTCGCTCTCTCAAAAGTTGGGCCATTTTATCATCATGAGCTAATGAGCAACTCTCATAGGAATGAATGAGGCCCCGCCTCCCACGCTGTATCCAGTTCTTATTATACATCCATGTAGTGACCATGGAATTGTCAGAATAAGTGAGAAATGGATTTAACTTCTGTTAGACAGCTATCATACTGAATAAATATTTACTGTGAATGTATGCAAAAATGTATGGCATATGGCTGTCTAACAGAAGTTAAATTCATTCCTCACATTCTGACAATGTACTTAACCCCAAATAAAATAACCCAATAAAAATAATGTTAAATAATAGTGAAGTCACGTTGTAATAATAATAACTCATCTCTCTCGAGTTTTCTTTTTGAGCTTTGCTAAAAGCCACTGTGTCAAGTGTCCATCTTGGGTTGCCGTCCGGAGTTGTCCAATATGGCGGACCATCTCGCACATGCGCAGTATCGATCGGGCAGGGGGAGGGATCCATGGATGTATAATAAGAACTGGATACAGCGTGGGAGGCGGGGCCTCATTCATTCCTATGAGAGTTGCTCATTAGCGCATGATGATGAAATGGCCCAACTTTTGAGAGAGCGAAACGTCACAGATTACCCGGCATGCCTGAGAAGTACCCGTATGTGTGCTCATAGCGCATACGCAACTTTAACCAAAATGCTCGTTCACATCAAGCACGTCAATTTGCGCACACGTAACAGCACCGCACGTTCATGACAGCATGGTAATGGTTTGTTATTATGATGGATTTGATATTAACGAGGCGGCAGCTAGCGGCTAGCTAGTAATTATGCTAATGTAAACATCAATCGTTATGTACTTATATTACGCTGTAACAGGATCTAGTGATATCCAAGCAACAGAGCTTCATTTAGCATGAAAGAATGATTGCACTGTATATATATATATATATATATATATATATATATATATATATATATATACTTATAATAATAAGTAATATTAACTTTATTTAATACAACATTTACGGTACAAGATTTAATCATACAGCCCATGTAGTATGATAATGAATTACAGCAAACATGTGCAATATATCTATTATTACAGCTCCGTGGGGTGGCAGTAATGGAGCCTACACACGGCGGCGTGCGTTGCCGCTTCAACGCTTCTGCCCATTCACTTTGAATGGGGTGACGTCACGATTCGCCGAACTGCATTGTGAGAGCAAAGCGTAGCTTCTCTCGCGGTGCTCGCTGCAAAAGTAGAGCAATGTTCTACTTTTGCCGCCTCGACGGAGGCGTCAGCCAATCGAATCATATGCCAGTGCAAGCTCTAGCCAATCAAACCACATGCTTGTGTGTCTGGGGCGGGAGATTCATGTGATTGGTTGTTGGTCGAGTTTCAGCCCCCCCCACCGGCAGGCGACAAAGCACGCCGCCGTGTGTAGGAGCCATAAGACGATATGGGTCCGTTCTCCATGGGTAAAGATAAACGCAACTCACATTGGTTTCTCACAGCATCTCTGTAAACTACGTGTATTCACTGAATTTCACTCTCTGCCTTTAACGGCTCGTTGTAGCTCCAATAGCTCCAGCCCCCACCTATGGAGTCAGATTTGGGTCAATATTCTAGCGCGTAAAACAAGCTACTCACGAGCGGAAAATGTGCTTTTACACGCGTATAAAATGACCCTCGTGCACAGATTAAACCCCCGCGAGCGGCTCTGCGCGAGAGAGACAGCCCTCTTGCTCGCTCGCGGGAGTGTCAGCCTCGCGGAGTCGGTCTACGCGCGCGTGTAAAGTTTCTGGCACTTTGGGGCGGAGCCACTGGACTTTGATTGACAGCTGCAAGGAAACCTGGAGTTGCCAGGTTTGATAAATGCCTGAACTACCAAGAGCCGAGGAGTGACGGCAGCAAAATCAGTTGGACGAGATTGAATGGTAAAGTTGTCCATAAAAAACTATTATATTCGTAAAGTGTACAGCTTAATTGATTAATTTGATATAAAACAATATATTTTTGAGTGGGCTGTATCTGTCGAAAATTGCTAGCTACTGTCTGCTGTACACTCTTAGTCAAAAATGACACAACACGTGTTGTCCCTGAGCACACTCTGTAGGTGTGTTGAAATTCAACACATGTTGTGTGATTTTTGACAGCCCACTCAAAAATATATTGTTTTATATCAAATTAATTTATATACAGTGGGGCAAAAAAGTATTTAGTCAGCCACCAATTGTGCAAGTTCTCCCACTTAAAAAGATGAGAGAGGACTGTAATTTTCATCCTAGGTACACTTCAACTATGAGAGACAGAATCGGGGGAAAGAATCCAGGAAATCACATTGTAGGATTTTTAATGAATTAATTGGTAAATTCCTCGGTAAAATAAGTATTTGGTCACCTACAAACAAACAAGACTTCTGGCTCTCACAGACATGTAACTTCTTCTTTAAGAGCCTCCTCTGTCCTCCACTCGTTAACTGTATTAATGGCACCTGTTTGAACTCGTTATCAGTATAAAAGACACCTGTCCACAACCTCAAACAGTCACACTCCAAACTCCACTATAGCCAAGACCAAAGAGCTGTCAAAGGACACGAGAAACAAAATTGTAGACCTGCACCAGGCTGGGAAGACTGCATCTGCAATAGGTAAGCAGCTTGGTGTGAAGAAATCAACTGTGGGAGCAATTATTAGAAAATGGAAGACATACAAGACCACTGATAATCTCCCTCGATCTGGGGCTCCACGCAAGATCTCACCCCGTGGGGTCAAAATTATCACAAGAACGGTGAGCAAAGATCCCAGAACCACACGGGGGGACCGAGTCAATGACCTGCAGAGAGCTGGGACCAAAGTAACAAAGGCTACCATCAGTAACACACTACGCCGCCAGGGACTCAAATCCTGCAGTGCCAGACGTGTCCCCCTGCTTAAGCCAGTACATGTCCAGGCCCGTCTGAAGTTTGCTCGAGAGCATTTAGATGATCCAGAAGAGGATTGGGAGAATGTCATATGGTCAGATGAAACCAAAATAGAACTTTTTGGTAAAAACTCAACTGGATGTGTTTGGAGGAGAAAGAATGCTGAGTTGCATCCAAAGAACACCATACCTACTGTGAAACATGGGGGTGGAAACATCATGCTTTGGGGCTGTTTTTCTGCAAAGGGACCAGGACGACTGATCCGTGTAAAGGAAAGAATGAATGGGGCCATGTATCGTGAGATTTTGAGTGACAACCTCCTTCCATCAGCAAGGGCATTGAAGATGAACGTGGCTGGGTCTTTCAGCATGACAATGATCCCAAACACACCGCCCGGGCAACGAAGGAGTGGCTTCGTAAGAAGCATTTCAAGGTCCTGGAGTGGCCTAGCCAGTCTCCAGATCTCAACCCCATAGAAAATCTTTGGAGGGAGTTGAAAGTCCGTGTTGCCCAGCGACAGCCCCAAAACATCACTGCTCTAGAGGAGATCTGCATGGAGGAATGGGCCAAAATACCAGCAACAGTGTGTGAAAACCTGTGAAGACTTACAGAAAACGTTTGACCTCTGTCATTGCCAACAAAGGGTATATAACAAAGTATTGAGATTAACTTTTGTTATTGACCAAATACTTATTTTCCAGCATAATTTGCAAATAAATTCTTTAAAAATGTGATTTTCGGGATATTCTCATTTTGTCTCTCATAGTTGAAGTATTCCTAGGATGAAAATTACAGGCCTCTCTCATCTTTTTAAGTGGGAGAACTTGCACAATTGGTGGCTGACTAAATACTTTTTTGCCCCCACTTCTTATCCCCCCCACTTTATTTGCCCCCACTTCTTATCTTTCTTACAGTGCAGACGCTTTTCTGCTTGCTCCTGCCTCTGCTTACTTTTTATGCTGATTTTCCTATTCTTATTCTCTGAAAACTTTGAGCAGCGGCTCCTGGACATTAACTTATCACTGGGACAGTTCATCTTCGTAAATAGACGGAGGGTTTCAGCCATATTTCAACATTTTTACGACGACCTCAGTCTTACAGTAGCGTGGCCTAGCAACAGCTAAAGCCTGGTAGGCTACTGCATGCTAGTTGGTAGCAAAATGCCTCCGTTCTCTACAGATGACTTCCACAAACTTATACAGAAGATCGATGTGTTGGAAATGAAAATGCAACGGTTGGAAGTTAACGTGGAAGTGAATGGACTATGTCGTGGGAATGACACCACTTTACCCATGTTGCAAAATAATGGAGAAGGGTATGCTAACTCACAGCTAGTTAGCAGCTACAAGGATTCCAAGGAACAGGGGGCCTGTGTACTGGTTAATAAATCTACAAGTGGTAGTCCTCCCTGGAACTCTCTGGGTGCAAAGCCGAAGAGTAAATCATTTCCATGGGATTTGGGAGGACGGATAACAGGCAGAGCCCAGCGCTCTGAAATCTGTGATGCGACCGGCTGGCCTGCATTGTTATCACCCAGGAAGAGCGCCTCTTCAACCCCTGTTCCAACCAGGAAACCGCAGTGGACAGCTGCTAAAGGGAGAATTACAAACAATCCTCCTAAACCACCAAGTGTGCCAATCCAGAACAGATACGTTCCGCTGACCGAGAACCGGAGATCTCTTTCTGATGACCTGGATAACCCGTCCTCTTCACATAGCAGGGTAAGGACCAATAGCTACTCCAAAAGTAAAAGGCTAGACGGAAAGCTAACGACTGGGCCTGAAACTCTGATTGTGGGTGACTCTGCTGTGAGAGATGTAAAAGGTCTGTGTAATAAGAACAACACCAAAGTACTCTGTTTTCCCAAGGATATGGTTTCTGACTTGGCTGAGAAGATCCTGCATATTGGGGCTGAATATCCAAATCCAACTGTGAAGAATGTGGTACTACACATTGGAACAAATGATGTTGTGAAACAAGAGTCAGAAGTGCTGAAAGAAGACTTTAAATGTTGGTTGGAAACTGTCAGCTCTCTAAATGCGGAGGTGTTCATCAGTGGCCCTCTACCGCCAGTCAGAAGAGGAGTGGAGAGATTCAGCAGATTGTTTGCACTGAACACCTGGCTTTCAACCGCCTGTACTGACCATTCTGTCCATTTTATTGACAATTTTAACTTTTTCTGGGATCGCAGACATCTTTTCAAGGCAAATGGAGTTTGTCTGAACAAGTCAGGAGTGAAATTGTTTATCTCTAACATTTTCAACTGCCTGCGTCATCAATCTGTTCCCTCTGCCAAGGACAAGCAACAAGAGGAATCAAAACAGGAGAAAGACACAACACATCGCGCAGAAAACCCTGAAGAATTATCACTGCACCCGCCTGAGGAATGTTCTGATTATGGGAGACCTATGAGACACATGGAGGAGTCTCCACTGCCCGTCACCCCCCCCCCCCTGACAACACCTTTGAACACATGAAGGCGATACAGAGGGTTGGCACCGATTCCTTCCTGGAGTTCAATAACCAAACTAAGGCGATACGCAGGGCTGGCAGCATGTCCTTTACCCCCGCTCCTCAACGACGCCCACCAAAATCACCGCGGAGACGCGCACCATCTCCCCCGTCTTCATCACCGAGCCTACGTCAACCACCTCCCCCCCTGGCAGCATGTCTTCTACCCCCGCACCATCTCCCCCGTCTCCATCACCGTGCCTACGTCAACCACATCCCCTCCCTTCAAGAAAGCATCTGCAGTCTCCGAAGCCTGATAAGGATGTGTGTGTGTACAAAATGCTTACTGATGTGTGCTGGGTCTAGGCTCAAGGGCGTATGGCACTCTCAACTCTTTCCAGGACATGCTGGGGCCCTGCCTGCCTATAACTTTGCCGATATCTGTGTTGATAGGTAATAGATTAAGAGCGGTGAATCATCTTAGATACAGGAAGCGCTCAAACGTTTGTGTGAGTTTATCTAATTTAGCAGTGATTCCATGTCAGCCACAGCTTGTTACAAAAAACATGACTGATAGTGTGTTTAACAAACTTAAACTAGCTTTATTAAATGTCAGGTCTTTGGCAGGAAAAACATTTTTAATCAATGATTTTATCACTGAGCACAATCTCGATTTTATGTTTTTAACAGAAACTTGGATTGAACAAAATAACAGTGCAGCTGTTCTTATCGAATCAACCCCTCCCAACTTTAGTTTTATGAGTCAGGAAAGAATGCATAGGAAAGGGGGTGGAGTTGCTATTCTGTTCAATGATTCCCTTCAATGCAGGAAGACATCTTATGGGAACTTTGCTTCTTTTGAATATGTGGCCCTTCAGCTGAAATGCTCCTCTCGAGCTCTGTTCCTAAATATCTATAGACCACCCAAATACTGTGCAAGCTTTTATGATGACTTTACTGAACTGCTGTCTATAGTGTGTATTGACTTTGACCGTTTAGTCATTGTTGGTGATTTTAACATCCATGTTGACAACCCCCAGGACAGAGGGGCAAAAGAACTGTTTTGTGTTCTTGATAGCCATGGACTGACTCAGCATGTGACGGAGCCCACGCACAATAAGGGGCACACTCTGGACTTAATTATCTCAAAGGGTCTGAATATCTCTAAGGTTGTGGTGACTGATGTTGCGCTCTCTGATCATTCCTGTGTTTCCTTTGGGAGCTCTATTTCTGTTCACAAAAAGGTTCAGAAAGAGGTAACCACAAAGCGATATTTAACTGAAAATATTAGGGAAATGTTTACTCAGAATTTTTCTTCCACACTTGCCCCTGCTAACATCTCAGTAAATGAGCTAGTAGATCATTTTAATTCAAAAATTAAAAATATTATAGATGCCATTGCTCCAACTAAGGTAAAGGAAGTATCTGGTAAGAAAATATCTCCATGGAGAAAGGCCATGACCGTGAAAACAGAAAAAAGAGATTGTCGAAAAGCTGAACGCAGGTGGCGAAAAACAAATCTCCAGGTTCACTTTGAAATCTATAAAGAGAGACTTGGCCTTTATAATTTGGAATTGAAAAACGCACGACAATCGTTCTTCTCTGACATCATTACCAAAAACAAAAACAACGCACGTGCCTTGTTTGCTACCGTCGTCAGACTAACCAAGTGTCAGTAGCCTCTGAATTTCTATCCACCAGGGCGTGCAATGATTTTGCTTCCTTTTTCACTGACAAAATTCAGAAAATCAGACAAGCAGTCAGTGCCTCTGCATCAGGAACAGCAAATGTGTTGTCTCTGTGTCCACTTAACATCAATTCAAACACCATGACACAATTCCATCAGATTAATGATAAAAACCTAGAGGACATTATACAACTTCTGAAATCCTCCTCCTGCTACCTTGATATTATTCCAACGGGATTTTATAAAGATGTTTTGCCTTGCATGGCCTCAGATCTACTTCATATAGTAAACAAATCTCTTCACTCAGGTATTTTTCCACAGGCCCTGAAAACTGCAGTCATTAAACCGCTCTTAAAAAAGAATAATCTAGATGCTTCAGTAATGAACAATTACAGGCCCATATCAAACCTGCCATTTCTAGGTAAAATCATTGAAAAAGTTCTTTTTCAACAGTTGAGTAATTTTTTGCATTTAAATGACTGTTTCGATGTGTTCCAGTCAGGCTTTCGTCCAAACCACAGCACTGAGACTGCTCTTGTAAAGGTCTTTAATGACATCCACTTAAACACAGACAGTGGCAGAACTTCAGTGTTAGTATTATTAGATCTCAGTGCTGCGTTTGACACTGTTGACCACAGCATATTACTAGACCGACTGGAAAACTGGGTGGGACTTTCGGAAACAGTCCTAAATTGGTTTTAATCCTACTTAAAGGACAGAAACAACTTTGTTTCTATAGGTAAATACACATCTGAGTTGACAAATATGACATGTGGGGTTCCTCAAGGCTCCATCTTGGGGCCTCTTCTCTTTAACATCTACATGCTACCACTGGCTCAGATAATGAAAAACAACAACATAAGTTACCATAGCTATGCAGATGACAGACACATTTACGTAACAGTTTCAACAGGAGACTATGCTCCAATTCAAACACTGAGTAAGTGCATTGAACAAATCAATGACTGGATGTGTCAGAACTTTCTCCAATTAAACAAAGATAAAACTGAGGTAATGGTTTTTGGAGCCAAGGCAGAACGTATAAAAGTTAGCGCTGAGCTTCAGTCTGCAATGTTCAAAACAACAGATAAAGCCAGAAATCTAGGTGTAGTCATGGACTCTGACATGAGTTTCAACAGCCACATTAAAACAGTTACTAAATCAGCCTACTATCACCTACAGAACATATCTAGGATTAAAAGACTAATGTCGCAGCAGGATTTGGAAAAACTTGTCCATGCATTTATCTTCAGTAGACTGGACTACTGCAATGGTGTCTTCACAGGTCTCACTAAAACATCTATTAGAAAGCTGCAGCTGATTCAGAACGCTGCTGCTCGTGTACTAACCAGAGTTAGGAAAAGGGACCACATTACTCCTGTTCTGGCTGCCTTACACTGGCTCCCTATAGAACACAGGATAGAATTAAAAATTCTTCTTCTCGCCTACAAAGCCCTTAATGGGCAGGCGCCATCTTACCTTAAAGAACTCATTATACCCTACTGTCCTACTAGGGCATTGCGTTCCAAGAATGCAGGGTTGTTGGTTGTTCCTAGAGTCTCTAAAAGTACAATGGGAGCCAGAGCCTTTTCTTATCAAGCTCCACATTTGTGGAATCAGCTTCCAGTTTGTGTTCGGGCGGCAGACACCCTATCCGTTTTTAAGAGTGCGCTTAAGACCTTCCTTTTTGATAAAGCTTATAGTTAGGGCTGATTAGATTCAGCCCCTAGTTTTGCTGATAAAGGCTTAGTTTGTCGGGGGACATCTTACTTCTTCCTTCTCTCTGTCTATACCTGTGTACTCCCATGTTCCGATTAACCCAGCTTCCCCAAATTTCTTTCTTTTTGGTGTCTATATACGCTGGGATCCGGAGTCATGGATGATCCTGCGGTCCTGTGTCCTGCATCACGAGCCCTGGATCTTGAGTCGTGGCTGTGGTCCTGGATCATAGGTCCTGGATGGATATCCTCGTGGATTCATCTTCCTATTATACACACATGCATTTCCAAACATTTGGACTACCTATGTTGCAAATGTATTATCTTTTCAATTTACACACGGCATCTATTGCACGTCTGTCTGTCCTGGGAGAGGGATCCCTCCTCTGTTGCTCTCCCTGAGGTTTCTCCCATTTTTCCCTTTAAACTGTGGGTTTTCTTCGGAAGTTTTTCCTTGTACGATGTGAGGGTCTAAGGACAGAGGGTGTCGTATTGTCATACTGATATTTTGTACAAACTGTGAAGTCCACTGAGACAAATGTAACATTTGTGATATTGGGCTATATAAATAAACATTGATTGATTGATTGATTGATTGAAAGTGGATCACATCACTCCTGTTCTGAAGTCTTTACACTGGCTTCCTGTGTGTCAAAGAATAGATTTCTAAATACTGCTGCTGGTTTATAAAGCTTTGAATGGTTTAGGCCCAAAATACATTTCTGATCTACTGCTAAATTATGAACCATCCAGATCTCTCAGGTCTTCAGGGACTGGTCAGCTTTCTGTCCACAGAGTCAGAACTAAACATGGTAAAGCAGCGTTCAGTTATTATGCTCCAAATATCTGGAACAAACTCCCAGAAACCTGCAGGTCCGCTGCAACTCTGACTACTTTTAAATCCAGGCTGAAGACTTTTCTTTTTGTCGCTGCTTTTAATTGAACTATTCATATCTTAGACTGCACTGTAACTTTTATCCATGTATTTTTTCTTTTAATGTTTATCCATGTATTTCTTCTTTTAATGTTTATTTTATTAGCTTTTCTTTTTAATGACTGATTTTAAATGCCATTTTCTTAATGTCTATCATTTTTTGTAAAGCACTTTGAATTGCCTTGTGTTGAAAAGTGCGATATAAATAAACTTGCCTTGCCTTGCCTTGCCTTGCCACTGTATATATATATATGCAATTTTCGACAGATACAGCCCACTCAAAAATATATTGTTTTATATAAAATTAATGTATATATATATATATAAGCTGTACACTTTACGAATATAATAGTTTTTTATGGATAACTTTACCATTCAATCTCGTCCAACTGATTTTGCTGCCGTCACTCCTCGGCTCTTGGTAGTTCAGGCATTTATCAAACCTGGCAACTCCGGGTTTCCTTGCAGCTGTCAATCAAAGTCCAGTGGCTCCGCCCCAAAGTGCCAGAAACTTTTCACGAGTGTAGACAGACTCCGCAAGGCTGACACTCCCGCGAGCGAGCGCAGAGCGGCTCGCGGGGGTTTAATCTGCGCGCGAGGGCCATTTTATGCGCGTGTAAAAGAACATTTTTCGCTCGTGAGTAGCTTGTTTTATGCGCTAGAATATTGACCCAAATCTGACTCCATACCCACCCTCCCTGTGAGCACAGTGTGCTCTGATTGGTCGGGACACGTAACATGAACGTGCCGGGTGGTGAGGTCCCGTGGGTTAGATGCACGTTCATAATGCCGAGGGAAATAACTCTCAGAATAACGTTATTAGCACATTATTACAACTTGAGGAACGAATGTTTTTAATAAGGGCTATACAAGTTTTCATACTGGGTAGTTTATTTAGTTTAAAAAAAATTATCCAACGATTTACAGACCATTCTTTCCCCATGTAAGTCAATGGGAAAAAGTGTTTCCGGGCCTGGCAACCAAACGGAAGTGTAGTACCGCCGTTTGGCCAGCACGAATATTTTCATCTGAGTCCAGCGCACTTCCTGGGGGCTTGGTAAACACACACCCAATAGCATGATGCTAGCGGTTTGTTCATCCACCACGTGGCTAGGTTAGCATGACTAATAACTGAGAACTGTATCACCGTAGCTTACTCATTGGGTGATTGTTTTTCATACTTACCAAGCGGATGATAATGCATGCAACATCTTAGTTGTGGAATCAAGGCTAAGTCAAGATGGAGGTTAAGCTCACCACAAATGTGACGTCTCCTCAAGTCCTCATCAGCGCCGGAAAAGACTGCGCATAATACAACATCGCACACAAGGCGATCTCTACCAGAAGGTCATGGTCAAGTCCCTCCCCTTCCGGTGGAGCTCACGGGACCTTATTTCTGAAAAAATTATGTATTGAAGTCAATGGAGAGAGAAAAGTTATCTTTCGATCCCGTTTGAATTGTGCCATGAATTACACATATGATGTTTGTCAATTTAAAAAATATATTTTGAAACCGCTCAATGAACTACATCTCCCATCTCGCACAAACACCAAGACGTCATGTTGGCACATTTCACTTCTTTCTTTCAGAATGAGGCGAAAAGTATTAAACGAGGTGAAAATCACTCCAAGTCTGGGCATGTTGAGAGCTGTACGTACACACAAGGGGAGTTAGTCGGTTCCGTTTAGAACCAGCATGCGGGACCGGGATTCTGGGATTTGTAGTCTTTCTAGTTGCATATTTTTCATAGTCTTGTATTTCAACAGTTTTACGACAAACTGTGACTTTTTTGACACGGAAATGATTTTTTTAAATTGACAAACATCATATGTGTAATTCGTGGCACAATTATAACGGGATCAAAAGATAATCTTTCTCTCTCCATTGTCTTCAATACATCATTTTTCAGAAATAAGGTCCCATGAGCTCCACCAGAAAGGGAGGGACTTCGCCACTCTATTCTTACACAATTAAGATTACAGTGTGTAAAAAGTAGATATATCAAATGAATCAATCAAATGAAATATAAAAATTAAAAGTAAAAAATAAATAGTATCTAAACATATTAACCTTTCTGTCGTGTTCGGGTCAAATCTGACCGATTTCCTACTTTCATCAATCATAATTATTGTGTTTTACATTTGATTCTCTCAAGGCCTTATGATATCCTCCACACTAGGCATTTGCACCTATTCATGTAAACCAGTAGTCTGAGACGATATGTTTACAGCTCAAAAGGGAGTTAAAGAAAATGTGGTCATGATCAATGGTTTTTGTGTTAATGTAAGAGCAGTTAAAACAGGCCGGCCAAATTTGACCGGGAGCACCAAAGTAAGGGGGGAGAAATGAACACGACACAAAGGTTAAATGAAAAATATTTATTTTTAGTTTTAGTTTAGTTTTTTTTTCTTTTTTCGAGCGTGTAAAACCAAAGAAAATACAAATGAAACAAAAGATGATACTGACATGATACAGTACTATACAAATGAATGCAATAACAAAACGAATTATTTAATTAATAATTGAATAATCTGTAGTATCATTGTCTGATAACAATAAACAACAAAACTTTAGCTAATGACACGTCCGCAAATGTATCTTCATCTTAATCAGGGGCTACAGAAAATTGTTCTTTGTGATGTCATGTCACGTGCGCATGTTGCTCAGCTTTTTTCCCAAAAACATTTGTACATTTCAAGGTAATGTCACCCGCAACCTTAATGAGCAAATAAAAGTCTTTAGAAAAATAATGTTGTAACTTGTATGGAATTGTTGGCAAATGAGTGTTGCTGAGACCAGACCCTAAACCCTAACTAACACTGCAATACAATAAAGGGGAACATGTAATGGTAATTATTTATATATACACACACACACACACACACACACACACACACACACACACACACACACACACACACACACACACACACACACACACACACACACACACACACACATACAACCTGTGTTACTTACTTTACAATGTTTGTGATAAAACTAGGTGTAAGTATGTTTTCAAAATATCTCTGTTGCGCACACACACACACACACACACTAATGAAACCAACACGTTCTCACTCCCATCCCGTCACATATTGACGGACGGTCAGGGCCCCTCCCCGTCGCAATATTACGTACAGGGTACCCCGTGACCGTCAGGCTTCTACGGGCAGGGCGTCCCATAGACCTTCATAGACCACGTGATCAACAACAATGGCCGACCTTCGTGTTATTCTTGGTGGAAAATGCCTATTTTAAGGTTCATGTGGTCATTAAAATGCGTTTTTATTTTTATTTTGAAATTCAGTTCCTGACGGACGCCAAAAAAGCCAGAGATTATGGAATTAAACCAATAAATAAAAACAAGGATAATTGTGTGTTATTGGTGAGTAAATAACAGTGTGTTATTTTGAAAAGAATAACAAATTAGAAGGAAAAAATATTTAAAAAATACAGATTTCAGTATCCTGAGGCTCTGAGCCATTTATTTTCCTCACAGACGGCAACACTAAAGGTCTAAAACAAAGACCTAAATGAATATTTGAGATGTTCTTGCCTTTAGATTCTCCCAATAAGTCCAAGTACAGAGGGTGACTTTGCTGTGAAAAAACACATTTCCACCAAAAAAACATTAGCAACCATGAATGTGTACACATTCATGAAATAATCTTCGTCATAACTAGCAAACTAAACATCATGTACATGTACTGCACAAATAATCAGAAATAAAAACTCATTACTCGCATAAAATGACATCAAAACGCATTTTAATGGCCAAATGAACCTTAAAATAGGCATTTTCCACCGAGAATAACACGAAGGTCGGCCATTGTTGTTGATCACGTGGTCTGGGAGCTGTTGCAGCGTCCATAGCAACCACCTTAGCAACCATGAATGTGTACACATTCATGAAGTAATCTTCGTCATAACTAGCAAACTAAACATCATGTACATCTACTGCACAAATAATCAGAAATAACAACTCATATTAATCGCATAAAATGACATCAAAACGAATTATTAAATTCAGAAAATCAGACAAGCAGTCAGCAGTTGTTTTATGCAAATGAACGAGGCGTGGTTAGCTCACAGATCCAGAGACCCAGACCAAAGCAACAGCACCACACTGACTATTCGAGAAGAGGAAGAAAATGGAGGAGAAGAACTATAAGGCAAACTACTAAATTCTCAGAGTCAGACATCGCATGTAATCTTATACTCTAATTCCTAATTTCACCCGCCAGAAATGTTCGCTTCTCCTTCTTCGGTGTAAATTGTCCATTGGCAAACCAGTTGACTTCTTCTTCTCTCGGTTTTTTGGCGGATTGCAAACAACTTTAAGGTGCATACCGCCACCTACTGTACATGAGTGTGAATCATCATATCATTCCATCTCTTAACTCATGGACGTATCTATGATATAATCCAAAAATAAATAAATAAAAAACATAATAAGTAAAACAAAACAACAATCTACAATCTTTCCTGAACTAATGTTAGATAATTTTACCTACCCCAGTTTCACTAAAGGTAAACAGTGCCTTTCTGGTAGCTCTTTCTCCCTCTCCTTTTGTTCCCAGAATACCAACCACACTCCATTCCCTATCTGCCTCTAAAACGTTATCCTTTAGTTTTTCTCTTTCAGCTTTATAGATGTTCCACATTTTCTTTAACTCCACAGTTCCTACACTTGTCACTGTTACTTTCCCCCATGACATGCAGCGTACCCTTCAATGCTCTGTGATTTATTCTGAGTCTAGCTATCATCATTTCCTCCCTTCTGTTTCTTTCTTTATAAATATCTGTCTGCTGGCAGACCAGCATTTATCTATCACCAGCTTATGTTAGTATTAACTATACAATGTGTTCTGGTAACTATCAAAATAAAGACATTGTATAGTGTTCATAACAGTATCTTTATTTAATAAATTATACTTAATATAATATTACAAAAAAAACCTACATCTAATTAAATATATCATCTAAAATAGATGCATTTGATTTAAAAATAACAAATATAATTCAAAATGTAAACAGCAACAAAGAAATTAAACATTTTTTTATCTGATAATGATGTTTCATTTTTAGCAGCAAAGTAACATTACTCAAGGTATATGTTGGACCCAACTCATGTACAGTATGTTTTGCATCTCCTCAATAATGGTCTGTATAGTTGAGTAGAAACAAACTGTCCCCACAGTTTCAGGTAGATTAACAAAGAACAGTTTGCAATGAAGCACAAACCCCCTCTTTGTATTAAGCTAGCTGCCACAGAAAGTACAGCTTAACATGCTAACCTGGTAGAGTTAGCTAACGTTAGCTAACTTCATGTCCAACTAAAAACCTCTAACGTGCATTACATTGACGATTTTAAACACAACTTAACTCTCTCAACTTGTAAAATAACCTTAATTTAACATACCTTAAATAACTACATCACGTTTTTCAGGGGCAACACAAACTGCAGAAAACGTTAGCTGCTAACTGTTGTTAGCTAAGACAGCTAGCTCGTAACAATAGCCTCCTAGAAAACTTAAGGTTACGTTAACATTAACTTAACGTTGTAAGAAAGCAAAACGAACCTTCGAGAACTATTTTACTCTCAGACTGGGTGTAATTGTGTAGCGTTGCTTACCTCCAGAAGGACTTTTAGCTGTTTCCCAGTAGAGACTAGAGAGAGCTGCCAGAGCGGTTGCTCTCAGAAGAGCAGTATTGGGCGGACCAGATAAGACCAGAGAAGAACCAGTTAAGCACTAGAAAAGCACAAGAATGGTTCTTGAACCGGTTTGGTTTATTGGCAGTTTGCAAACCACTTAAGAGTACTGGAGTGTGAAACAAAAACTATTGAGTCAGTGTTGTGGTGCTGTTGCTTTGGTCTGGATCTGTGAGCTAACCACGCCCCGTTCATTTGCATATAAGGAATGGAAATGTCTCATCATGAAATACAAGTCATCTGAAGTAAATACATGTGTCATTATGAAATAAAAGTCTCTTAAAATAAATAAATGTGTCATTATGAAATACAAGTCTCTTGAAATAAATAAATGTGTCATTATGAAATAAAAGTCCCATGAAATAAATAAATGTGTATTTAAATGTACATGTATACATATTTATTGCCTCATTTATTTATTTCAGAATTTATTTCATAGGCATATTTATATATATATGTATTTATTTAATTATTTATTTATTTAATTTTGGCTTAAATGGCATTCCATAGTTAACTGCATCAGTCTGCCATGACCGGAATAAGGAGCACATCTCAGGTATGTGGCATATTTTATGAATGTATGGATATAGAGTATAATAATGACTCTCAGCTAGCTCAAATACAATATATGTATTGAAAAAAAAGCAACAGCACCAGATAGGTGGCGTTATTGATTAGCGTGTTACAGGGCAGGGCACTTCTGCTTTGTAAATTGCAGTAAATGTGACCTCAGTGAGATTGATCTATAATAACGCTTACGGTACGTCCACACAGCAGAAACAAATTTTCCAACGCTTCCAACGCTTCTCTGCCCATTGACTTTGAATGGGGATGACGTCACTTTGCCTCGCTTTTTGTCGAACTGCATTGTGGGGAAGCGAAGCGAAGATTTCCAGGATTTTCAGGATTCAAAAGTTGAGCAATGTTCAACTTTTGAAGCTGAGCTTGAAGCGTCAGTCAATCAAATCCCGTTTATGCAAATCTGACAGTAGAAGCGCTAGCCAATCAAACCGCGTGTAAGCTGGGAGAACCATCATTTCCTCATATTCCAAACGAGAAATTACGGTAGCAAATCACCCGGTTCTTTACGACCAGAACTATTAACGGCATACAAACCGGAGGAACCAGGCATGGAGGGAGGTGGCAGAGACAGTGGGTGAAACTGGTAGGTTTTCGCCTGTTTGGGGAGTTTATATATATATATTGCTCGCATAAAATCCCCGGGGTTTTTTGCTTTCTATGTCGGGGGCGGGAGATTCATGTGATTGGTTGTTTGTCGCGTTGCTCGCAAAAAATCCCCAAGATTTCAGACAAGCCCAGCTCCAAGATTTTCAAGATTTTTGAAAAGCTGCTGTGTGGACGTACCGTTACTAGCTGATTCTTGGAAATATTATGTTTTAATTAGATTAGATTACTCGCTAGCTATAGCGCTTGTTCCGGCACACAAAGCTACGTTAGTATAGCTATACATATATATATATATATATAGAGATTGAGTAACATTAGCAATTAGCCAGCAAGCTAAATAAGGTAGCCCACTGATATCAGTTTGGTTGGTGTTTGAGAGAGCAGGGGGCCCGGCCCACCCCTTTGAAAGTGTAATGTATAATTACCGTTTATCATTAAAACAGATTATTGTTTAACCCCCATCCTGGCTGTTTTGGGTTTTCCCTCCTGTTATGATTGTATCCAGCTCGCCAAACGACATGCAGAGGCAAGGTGGGTTCTAAAAACCTCCCTAACCCAACAAGTGGTGACCCCGACGTGAGGCGAGTTGGAGTACAGAGGAGGTCACATGAGCAGCCAGCGGATGGAGGGAGATACCTGGAATAATCTGACAACTAAGGTTCCTAAAACTAAAAGGTAAAACGGACGCCTGTTTCTATCGAAGGTCTGTAAATTGGCTAAGCTAAAAGTTAGAGTTGTCAAGGATATTTCCAGGTGTCATTGACGGTATAATGCAATACATATTTTAGCATAGATAGGTAAGTTATAAATAAATAAAGCAACGAGGTGTTAAGAGTAAGGTGAAAGGCCCCGTAGATTTTTCAGAATCATACGGCTAAACTCGTTAGCTACACGTGAAGCGATGAGGAGTGTAAGACGAAGGTGAAATGCCCCGTGGGTTTTTTCAGAAATCGAGACGGCTAACTCATCGGGGATGTTCAGTGGTTTTCTAAAGACTCCATCCAGAACAAAATAGAATAATGCTTTCCAGTTTTCATAGGAATCTGCAGTTGCATTATATGTAAGAATCCAAGAGTAGAAACGCGAACTTCAAAAGCCATTGAAAGTAACGGATTTCTCTTGTTCTGTTGGGTTTAACGCCCATTCTGTTGAAAGAAATATCGCATCTTAAAAGCTGAACAGACAGCGTGGAGGATATATTTATGTGCATATATATATATATATATATATATATATATATATTATTGAACATAGGAAAGCCTTAGTCAGATAAAGAAATGCGAAGTCATAATGGAAGCACCTGGTTTCAAGAAAGCCCCCCTTTCTCTCCCCATTTTTCCTCTAATTGCTGAAGCAGCAGCTCCAAGTGTGACTGCTTGTTCTTTTTCTCTAATGCCTGGACAATGGCTGCTGAGCTTGAATTTAAAACAAGGGGTGAATAATCAACAAGTGATCTGAAGTTGGAATGAATAACAGTGAAAACTAATACATCAATGTGTGATTTGATGTAGTAAGATATATTGAAATAAATAAGAAACTATAATTTGTTGTTTTTGGCATAGTTTTGTAGGATACAGTTACGTCACATTGTGGTTTTATGAGAGGTTTGAGAACTGCTTGTTACCATTGCATTGCATTGTGAATTTCGTGGTATTTGTCATTAACTGAGAATTGTACTTAATTAGATTTCAGAGGAACTTAATTGCATACAGTAACGTTGAGGGAAAGTAAAAAGAGGTTTACTGAGTATATGAAGTACATTCAAATTAAATATAATAGTGGATTATTCTACCTAGATTAGACATACAAAGAGGACAATTTGTTAAACATTAAATAACAAACTCACTGTACGAAATATACATTGTAATGTTATTTATGAGTTGTATTGATCATGCCACAGTGACTCTGAGTTGGTGGTTGTTTAATGTAGATAGGAAACTGAAAACGCAAATTATTCACCACAATTGTGTTTTTAAGTTTGTGAAGAAAGAGTAGAAAGTAAACAGAAGGTTTTGTAAGTTTGTCAGTCAGAGAGAAGCTGTTAAAGGTTTAAACATTACAGAGGTGCTGCACGAAGACAAAAGCCATCTCACACGGTTGGATAAACACAGAGGTGATTGATGAGAGAAGCTTGTGGACAGGAGCAGGCAGCCCAGAGAGAGAGACTAAGAACTATGATCAAATGATAGGACAAGAGATGTTGGGAAATTTAGGCTCACCTCTGTTATTGTGTGTTATGAACTGGCCTTGTCTTGTTACATTTTTATTGAAGCCAGACTACAAGTCGTATGGTTTAATTTTTATTGAACTCAGTCTCCAAGCAGTGTGGTTTCTATCTGCACATGGTTGAGTCTTCCTCTCCCCTTCCCCCGGTCATCCAAGTTATTTGACCCCATGAGGTCAAGAGTCATTCTGTTAGACCACAATCTTGTGTAAGACAAATCATTGTTCTTTTGTCACATTTTGAATTACATAAGAGTTCATTTTGCTAAATCAATTTATCTTTAATTTGTAGTTGGTGTTTGTGGTTGCTAACATTTTTAGGAACGACATAGGCCTACACTTGAGTCAAATTACATTACTCAAATCAAATCAAATCCCGTTTATGCAAATCTGACAGTAGAAGCGCTAGCCAATCAAACCGCGTGTAAGCTGGGAGAACCATCATTTCCTCATATTCCAAACGAGAAATTACGGTAGCAAATCACCCGGTTCTTTACGACCAGAACTATTAATGGCATACAAACCGGAGGAACCAGGCATGGAGGGAGGTGGCAGAGACAGTGGGTGAAACTGGTAGGTTTTCGCCTGTTTGGGGAGTTTATATATATATATTGTGTTTGTGGTTGCTAACATTTTTAGGAACGACATAGGCCTACACTTGAGTCAAATTACATTACTGTGATCGGATTAGTGTGCTCTGCATGGTTACTATTGTTAAGTATGGAGGGGTTCTTTCATAGTGTGTGAAATATGTGGTGCTTGAAACATCTAGGTATTTAAATGTATAGAAGAAAATGGTTTCCTGAAAGAATTAATTGGAGTAAACATGTTACAGTGGGTGGTGAAAAACTTAGTTTGGGTAAATATGTCACAATGGATGAAACGATTATTAGAGGGAGTTTTTGTAATATCATTAGTAGACATTAATTGTGTTGTTTAGATGACATTTAACATCTAAGACAGATAGTAAGATTAGGAAAATAGAGTGGAAAGGATTGGATTTATTTTACCTCAGTGTGTTAGAATTAACTATAGGTAATGCGTCCCGAGATCTCTCCCTCTCTCTCTCTGCCTGTCATACGGCTAAGACCCCGACCCTCCAAGCAGACAGAGGACCTATCCCAACCAGGAGACTCCTCCTCCATCGAACAGACAGAGAACCCAAGCTGAACCAACAACAACAATAAGAACTGCATCCAGAACTATCTCCACCTGTGGCATCCAGAACCAAACAGCTTGCTGACAGGCAGAGATCTACTCTCATCAGTCCCTCAGACAGGGCATGAAGTTCCAAGCTGAGCCACGAGATTTGGCACAAGAGCAAAGTGTGGGTTATGAGAGCAGAATCCGCCCTCCATAAAGCAGCAGAGAGACTGTGAGTTGGTCGAGAATGTGAGGAGGCCGGGGTCACGGCTTGAGATAAACCAGAGGAGAGGAGAAGGGAATCAACGGGAATGAGTGAGTTTACACATAAACACACTTATTATATGCGCACATTTAAAGAACTTGAATTGACTTAATAAATAAGTGAAGGTAAAAAGTTGTATTAACCATGAATTAATCAATTGGTAAATTAAAAATAGCAGTAAAGAGGAAACTATTAAGGTAAAATGAGAATCATCCTAAAACACACTGAGGGATAAAGGGGGTATATGACAGAATAGAACCATATTCTTCAATCTTTTCATCATGTTAACAAATCATTCTTCAAGAGATTTTGATTAACACTATTAAAGGGATAGTTTTAGGAATTGCTCTATAAGACAAACCTTTATTTGAATGGATAATGTTAGAGGGAGAGCTAGTGCAAAGCCAAATATAATTCCAATCTATAGAGCAGGGATCACCAACTACATTTGTCCAAGGGCCAAAATGTATCCAATAGATACTATCGCGGGCCAGCGGGGGGGGGGGGGGGGGGGGGGGGGGGGGGGGGGGGGGGGGGGGGGGCATGAATACATGCTCTGAAAGTAATCAGAATACAGTTACAGTAACGTGTTCAGGTTACTTTTAGAATACTTTTGAAATACTTTCTTTTTCCATAACAGATGGGTATGTTTTGGTAAACAGGAGACACTTGTTTTACTGTTTTAATGGCTTATCAAGAACTCAAACACAACATCTTGGTGTCATTCTGGACAGCTCCCTCTCATCTGCACCCCACATAACATCACCCGGACTGCATTCTCCTACTGTAAACCTTTCCTTAGAATATGTTATGAATTGTAAGGTGTCCTTGGGTGCTTTGAAAGGCGCCCCTAAATAGAATGAATTATCATTATTATTTATTATTATTATTATTATTATTATCTGAAACGATGTAATAACTTTTAAAACATTTTCCAGTCACTTGCCCCATGCATTCAGCAGCAGCAGGCCATTCACTTTGATTTTATCCCGTTATAAATGTCATAATTTCGACAATAAAGAAATGCTACATCAACGTTATCTTACACATTTTATCTAACCATCTCCGTTTCTAACTTTCAATATATTTTAAAAGAGATCTCTCTCTCTCTCATCTGCGTGCGGGGGCGGGCCTCACAGACACGCTGCATCTCTCTCTCTCTCACAGACAAGCTGCAGGGCTGTGCAGTGTGCACACAGTTCTGCCGGTAATGAATATTACATTTTGTGAGGAAACTTTTCTACCAATAATTCCAATAAGTATTCCAAAATGTATTCACTTCAGGTTTACGAAAGTAACTGTATTCAGATTACTCGTTTTTCAAATGTAACGCCAGCTGAATACAGTTAGCTTACTTGATTTTTGTATTCTGATTACGTAACATCGTTACATATATTCCGTTACAACCCAACCCTGCTTCTAGGCTACTGTCCCGCAGCTCCTGCCTCTCTGTTGCCGGGCTGCTGCTGTGGTGCGGAGCGCACAAAGCAGACTCTTCACAACGAAGGCTCACTTCTTCTTTTTCAAGGAAGGGAAGGTTTCGCAGTAGCAGTCTACTGTCCCGCAGCTGCTGCCTCTCTGTTGGACTCCGGTACTGCACCTTACTCACGAGACGTTGTAAAAAAAAAATGGGTGGGGGGCGAACGCAGTAACCACTCCGCCAACGCCACAGTCACCCCCGTCTGCGGGCCGGATGAGAATGTCTGGCGGGCCGGATGTGGCCCGCGGGCCGCCAGTTGGTGGTCACTGCTATAGAGTATTGATTTCACCATTGTGGCATGGTTATTACCATAGGAGGGCTTTAGGATGGAAATATGAAATGACTTCTGTTTTTGGATCCTTGATAAAGTAGGGAGTAATTGTTGCGTGTTCTGACACCCTGGGTTCCACACACTGCTAAAGAATTTAACATTGTTTTTAAGTAGACCAGAATTGAAGATAAATGGGTTTAATGAGCTATGAAATGCAGAGCTACACAGATCCTAGTAATGTTTTGACACAAGATAATAGTTAAGTACAGAAGTTTCTGAAATAGATCTATTAGACATTTTAATATAGATTAGGTGTTAATAAACTGCAGTAGTAGTACTATAAGGAAGTGACATTTTTTGGCTAACACTTTTCAGGGGATGTGCGGAACAGCTGTTCCGATGAAAAGTTAGATATATCTTGAACATTATAGTTGTAATCGTGAATTAATTAATGATGGCGCTCCATATATGACAGATTTTTGTAGACAAAGGATACTGGCCTATGCTGAAATATCAAAGTCTCTGCAGAGCACGACACATGGCCAAAAAGACTGAGACCAACTGACCTTTGACCCTGACCGACAGTGTAACTTGAGAAGACACTGTCAATGACTGACTCTGGGGTGACTCTGACCAAACTTGACTTTACAACCTGACAGTGTGAGTGTGAGCGTGAGTGTATGTCTGCATGTGATCAGTGCAACTGCATGATTTAAAACAATGACTAATCAAGCATGCTTTTGGACTAACACATTATTCTGGGGCTCCGTGGGAAATGAGAGGTTTCCTACAATTCCACAAAAATTGGAAAACCGTACAGGTGACCCGTTTCTAATCTACTTGATATTTCACTCCCACAGGAGGTGGCAGTTTGCAGAATGTGAAACTCAAACTAAAACATGAAGATTCTGTTTCTTTTAGGACTGAATGATGGAGAGAAACACTTCATTTCACTGAAGTGTTTACTGTGGAAAATGATTGATGTACATTTGGGAAAAATGTTGGGTATTTTTTATAATCCCTTATTACCTGAAGGTTTTCTTCCCATACAGGATTTTGGTTACACATGAGTTATGTGTAAAAAGGGGGAGTGTAAACTTTACAATGTACATTTTTCATTTAGGGACTGAAGGGAACCTGCTGCCCCAACTCGATTGTTCAATCTGACCATTGATTGACAGTTTTAGAATTGACCTGCTCCATATCTGGGGATAAGATACTGTTTGATGAATGTTGACATGTTTCTAATATTGATTGAGTTATAACAGGTAACACAGATGCAGAATCAGTGGCCAAGGGGCTACTGTGAGAGATGTAATTCCAGAATGGAATACTGAGGAAGTTGACCGGTGAGTAATGTTTCAACAGGTATTAAAGTAACTGAGGTTTGAAATGTACAAAGAACATATTACAGTTAAAGCTAAAACATAGTAATGTAATGAGACAGAATGTAATTTAGACAACATCGTAACTAGCCTGGTAAAGAAGTAAAAGCCATAGACTTTATTGTTTAGGTCATTATGGGGATATACATTTCAACTAAATTCATAATGGAAAGACATTTGATGACAGTTTGTTGGAATTCTGTATTCATTTTTTCAGCTTGATAATATCTAAGCACTGACAGGTAGAAGCAGTATCACCAGGAAATCATTCACTTTGTCAGTATCAGGATTTTGGTTGTTTTTTGAATCCATAACATTAGTGTGTTTCTTTACCAGAAACATTAACAGTTCATATTATATTTAGATTTTAAATGGGATCTCAGGGATTTCATTAAGAATAACACAGACGCTTGTCAGAAATTCAGAGCTATTGAAATATGTTATTTGGTTCACCTAGAGATGTTGGAGTTTGTTTTGTTGCCATAGGCCAAGTATTAAGATTCTGAAGCTGCACTGGCAGATAGGAGGTCTACAATTAATTTAGAAAACCTGTTCACAGACGTCTGTTATTTTTAAGAGACCCCACCAACAGGCTCCAAGCGACTTACGCAGGGGTGGGTCAAACAGCGGAGGGCCCCGGAGCCCTGAGCGTAGGCTTGAGGGATTTGTATCAGATTTCTCCACACAGGTTGGTGATGCAAAAAGGGGGACTCGAGACGCAGGAGGCGGACACAGCAGAGTTCGTCTGGCTGAAGGTCATCAGGACAAAGTGGCTCAACCCCAGGCTCTCCGACCCCGACCGAGTGACCCAGCGGATCTCTCATGCCGTCCGCGTGGGAGGAAAGGGGGACAGCTCGTACCACGGGAGCCAGTGTGCGGCGGGGAAACCACCTGCTAGGACCGGGGACGACATCAGGACGGACGTGACCCTCACAGAGGAGGTCGACTCGGAAGCAGCCATCAGTGGACGGGAGGAGCAGGATCCTGAGGACATCCCTACAGCAGACGACTCGGAAGCTGTCATCAGTGGACTGGACGAGAACGATCCTGAAGACATCCTTACAGCAGACTACTCGGAAGCGGCTGTCAGCGGGCTGGGAGACTTGTCGAGGCAGCAGAGGAGTCTACTTCTCTCTGATCAGTTCCACCAGTGAAGGGAAAGCCGCATCTCCCCCTCCCTATCAGCTGCCCCTTGTTGGCGTATTCCTCTGAGGGGGGGGGGGGGGGGCTGATGATTCACCACACAAGGAGACTGCTTTCTCGTACTCAGATTGCCCTCTAATGGTTCCTTCACTGCCATGGAAGGTGGTGTTCTGTTCCCAAACGTTCAAGTACTTTGGGTCTCAGTTTCTCCGGGAGAAGGCAGGACGGGAGTCGCAGGTACAGAACGGGTCAGGAAGCAGGCGAGGCAGGCTGGTCAGGGACAGGCAGGGTCGAAACCGGGAGAGCAATCTGAAGAGTAATGCGGGAAAGACTGGCATGCTGCAAAGTACGATCTGGCACTGAGGTGAAAGTGAAGTGGGCCTAAATACTAATGGAGCTGATGGGTGTAACAGAGTGAGAGAGAGACAGGGTGTGACTACCAGGTGACTAAGGAATGATAATGCAGAAAATAGGTGAGTGAGAAAGCAGACTGTGACAGAACCCCCCCCTTAATGGACAGCTCCAGACGTCTAAAAAAATAAATAAATAATATAACCACCTGATAACGACCACCTGGCTTGCCGAGAATTAAGTCTTTGTGCCGACCTGATGTATTCCAGGTTCTTATGGTCGGTCCAAACCTGAAATGGTTGTTCTGTCCCCTCAAGCCAGTGTCGCCACTCCTCCAACGCCAACTTGACTGCTCGAAGCTCCCGATTCCCCACGTCATAGTTTCTCTCTGCCGGACTCAATCTCATAAAGCACAGGGGTGGAGCTTCTGGTTCTCACCAGAACATTGCGACAGGATGGCCCCCACCCCTACGTCAGAAGCATCCACCTCCACCACCAACTGACCAGCGGGGTCTGGTACTTTCAGGATAGGAGCCGACGTAAACCGGCCCTTGAGGTCCTGAAAAACCTCCTCGGCTGCAGGGGACCATCGGAACGTCACCTTGGACGAGGTCAGGGCGGTGAGCGGGGCGGCCACGGTGCTGTAGCCACGGATGAACCGTCTGTAGAAGTTGGCGAATCCCAGGAAACGCTGCAGCTCCCTCCGGGAATCAGGGGCCCGCCACGAGGTAACTGCTGAAACCTTAGAAGGATCCATCTCCACACTTCCTTGACCCACGATGTAGCCAAGAAAGGCGACCGAAGAAGTGTGAAACTCGCACTTCTCCGTCTTAACGAACAGCGAGTTCTCCAGAAGTCTCTGGAGGACTGTCTGGACATGATGGACGTGTTCCTTGAGGTTCTTTGAAAAAATCAAGATGTCGTCCAGATAAACAAAAACATAACGATCCAACATGTCCCGGAGTACGTCGTTCACCAACGCCTGGAAAACTGCAGGGGCGTTGGTAAGTCCAAATGGCATCACCAGGTACTCGTAATGTCCCGAAGAGGTGTTGAAGGCGGTCTTCCATTCGTCCCCCTCCCGGATTCGTACCAGGTGATAAGCGTTTCGTAGATCCAGCTTAGTGAAGATTGTAGCCCCCTGTAGTAACTCAAATGCTGACGAGATGAGTGGCAAGGGATAACGATTCTTCACCGTGACGTCGTTCAGGCCCCGATAGTCAATGCAGGGTCTCAGGGTCTTGTCCTTCTTCGCCATAAAAAAAACCCCTACTCCTGCGGGTGATGTGGAAGGACGAATAATTCCCGCAGCCAGAGAGTCATTGACGTAAGTCTCCATGGCCTTCCTCTCCGGTGCCGAAAGCGAGTACAACCGGGCCTTGGGTGAGAATGCGTCTGGATGTAGCTCAATGGCGCAGTCATAGGGCCGATGAGGTGGGAGAGATGTCGCCTTAGCCTTGCTAAAAACCTCCTTAAAGTCCAAATATTCCGCCGGAACCCCTGTGACATCCGGAACCAGGTTCATATCCACAGATAGTTGAGGTGCGGCGGCCTGCTTGAGGCAAACCTGATGACAGGAGGAACTCCAACCTAGGATGGACCCAGTTGCCCAGTCAATGTTCGGGTTGTGGCGGCGGAGCCACGGATAACCCAAAATCAGAGGGATTTGGGGGGACCGTAGCACATGAAACTGGATTGTCTCATGGTGGTTCCCCGACATGAGCATATGGACCGGTGTCGTCTGGTGTGTCACTGTTCCCAGTAGGTGACCATCCAAAGCATTAGCCGGTACCGGCTGGAGCAGCCGAACCTGTTGGATGCCCAGCTGTAGTGCGAGCTCCTCGTCAATGATGCTAACATCTTATCCGGAGTCGATAAAAACAGCCAGAGCCTGAGATTTGCCTGTCAGGAGGAGTCGAGCATGGCACAAGGGTCTTAGATTGGGGATCAGCTCAGAGGTTTGGCCCACCAGTATACTCCCCATTACTGATGGGCTCTGCCTTTTACCGGACAACGGGAAACCCTATGTCCAGCCTGACCACAGTAAAGGCAAAGATTACCTCTTCGACGTAATTCCCTCTCCTCAGAGGTAAGACTGGTACGACCCACTTGCATGGGCTCGACCTCGTACCGTGAGTCAGAGTAGGAATGGGAATTCTCCGCCGAAACCGGAAGTCGAAATCTCCCGGAAACCGGAAGTTGTTGTCGCGAGCAGCGGCCCGCCGCTCGCGTCTGTTGCTCTCCTCTCCGAGTCTGGATTCGTCTGTCAACCCGAGAGGTGAGCTCAATCAACCCATCCAAGGAAGCAGGGAGATCATAGGAAACCAGCTCATCTCTCATATAATCCGCTAATCCTCTCAGATATGCGTCACACTGCGCCGGCTCATTCCAGCTGCTGCGACGGCTGCTGGTGCGGAAGTCAATAGCGTAATCCACCACCGTGCCGGAACCCTGGCACAAACTCAGCAGACCTCCAGCAGCGTCGGGACCCAGACGAACGGAACCGAACACCTTCCGCATCTCCGCGGAAAATGCAGCAAAAGAGGCGCAGGCTGGTGTCTGCTGCTCCCACTCTGCAGTTCCCCATAAACGGGCTCTCCCCGTCCGATGATTAACGGTGAAAGCTACACGAGCCGCCTCGGAGGCGAAGGTGTGTGGCTGCAGTGAAAACAATATGGAACAGTTTGTGAGAAAAGGACTGCATCCCTCCGGCTCACCAGCGTAGCGTTCAGGCGTTCCCACACGAGGCTCCGGAGCGTATCCCGTCGACCCAGGGGCTGGAGCGAGCATCGGAGCTGCGGGCGGAGGGATGGTAGCAGCCATGGTAGCGGCTAGCTGTTGTACGGTGGCGGCCATCTGTTGCATCTGGGAGGTAAGGTAAGCCAGCGTTTGTCCCTGGGTTGAGGTTGCCTGGTGGGTCTCGACAGCTAAGGTAGCTATCGTGACCTCCTGTCTTTGGATGGCATCCTCAACCCTCTCAAAGCGGTCTCTAGGAGACCCGGTGTTTGCTTGGTCCATTTCTGGCCAGATCGTTCTGTCACAAACGAGCTGAGGACCAAAATGCAGAACACGGGAAACCAGAGATAGTCGGTAACCAGCTTTATTGGAGGCAATAGGCTGGTAGGAGACAAAACGGCAGATAGTAGGCAAAGGGCTGGTCGGGGACAGGCGAGGGTTCCGGGAGAAGGCAGGACGGGAGTCGCAGGTACAGAACGGGTCAGGGAGCAGGCGAGGCAGGCTGGTCAGGGACAGGCGAGGGTTCCGGGAGAAGGCAGGACGGGAGTCGCAGGTACAGAACGGGTCAGGAAGCAGGCGAGGCAGGCTGGTCAGGGACAGGCAGGGTCGAAACCGGGAGAGCAATCTGAAGAGTAATGCGGGAAAGACTGGCATGCTGCAAAGTACGATCTGGCACTGAGGTGAAAGTGAAGTGGGCCTAAATACTAATGGAGCTGATGGGTGTAACAGAGTGAGAGAGAGACAGGGTGTGACTACCAGGTGACTAAGGAATGACAATGCAGAAAATAGGTGAGTGAGAAAGCAGACTGTGACAGTACCTCTCAGTTGTTTTGTGTCATGTAGGATGTGGCGTTCCAGTGGCTCCTGACTGACAGCCTTTAACTGAACTAGATAGATGCAGAGGACACTAAGGGGAGTTGGCATATACTGTACATTCTGAGCTGCTGTTTCACTTTTTAACTCTAACAATTACACTGACCCTTCTGTGCTCTGTCTCGATCACAGATTTCAACCATTCTACCAGACAAAGGCTGCCTGTCCGAACGACTCTGGGCTTGCAAGAGGGAGATGAAAACCCTAGAGTCTTCACCTCTTCACCGATGTCACCGCTGAAGTTATCCACACTTTGCCTCAGTTATTGGGTGAGCGCTTTTTATTGTTATTCAACAGGATATGTAATGGTTTATTGCACCCGAACCCATCCCACCCCCGTGCCCCACCCCGGACCCCGTCACAGTTGAGACACTTGCACATGATGACAACCGAATGTACTGCACATAGGACACACTACTCCCATATCACACACCATATACACACTACACATACACATTAGACTATACACACTTACTGTATATACACTGACCATACTTCCCTTTGTATATCGTTTTTTTATCTTATCTTATTTTGCACTAGTATTTTGTACTTGTACTTTTTACTGTCCTGTCTTTGCACAGTCCTGTCTCGTCCCTGCACCCTGTCCAATGTGGTCTCCATGTTATGCACCATGCTCAAAAGCAATTCCTAGTATGTTGAAAAATGGCAATGAAACGTATTCAGATTAAATATATTGTTCCTCTTGTCCAGGTGTGAAAAGGCAATGTAACATACCGGTAATATGTTAATGTCTAAAACATGGAACCGGTTTTGACATGTACTGTTTCCTTTCTGGTCCATATCAGGTCCATTCAGTCTCCAAACTCAATAGCCACTGATGCTGGTCCCTGGGAGCTGCTCTGCTCCTCCTGTGCTTCCTGGCTGTCATCATCATGGCACACAAGAAAATAGCTAGTAAGTTAATCTTCATTTATGTCCAATAAATAAGCTGTATGTTTATTTTTCTCTTTTTTGGTCAGGTATTGATGGATGCTTGTTGAATCATCTTTCAGAGAACAAAATCATAAGATAATATTCATTGTAAGTGTGTAGGATCAGACCACAGGCAATGTTACCAACACCACAGGAAACCAGCCCAACCCACCAACCAGCACAGACAAGGTTAGAGAAAAGTACCAGTCATATCAGTCAAATAATATCAGTCATTTCATATTAGTAACTCCAGTAGAACAGGAAATATTACTCCATGAGTATGCAAGATCAAGTATATAAATGTCAAGTTTCAACTGATTAGAGTAACGTTACAGATGACCTGTTTTTAACGTTTCAATTATACCTTCCACACCTGCAGGATGAACCTGATGACATCATCACCTATGCCTCCATCAACCACTCAGTCAACATGAGACTTCTCCAAAAGCTGATGTAAGTGAAGCTTTTGCAGTATGAGTACACAGCAAAATTATAGGCGTGTTCACACCAAGTACTTTTTCCCCACAATAGTTCATATGAACTAAATTCATAGGAACTAAATAGTTCTATGAACTAAGTACAGATCGCGTTCACACCGGAATAAGTTCCTGTTTGGGGATTAGGCAAATGAAGCCGCTCACGGCACTTCTTCTTCTGCTTTGAGTTTTCACGGCGTATACTGCCACACGAAGTCCCCGGAGTTGGGGACTGGCTTCAGTAGAAGCTGCTGGGACTCACAGCAGCTTCTACTGAAGCCTTCCGAGTAAATCGCCAGAACGCCGACACCTCCTCATCACGCCACTGCTCCCATGTTATTTGTGTGTTGCCATAAGTTAGTCTCTCTCCCTTGGTGCACGGGGCTAATGCTAATACTGCTAATGTGAGGAAAAACAATGGCGGCTTCAGAAACCTTTTTTGGAGTTTTACGGGGCGTGGTTTGCATTCCGCACAGCCAATCAGACGTATGAACCTTTTTCTCACACGAAAGTCTCTGCTCTCTAGCAGGGACTGAAAACGGGGTAAAAATGATTCTGATGAACTAATTTAGTTCAGGGGGCTTTTTGGTGTGAACGCAAATATATCGTAGTTCTGATGAACTATTGTGTGAAAAGGTACTTGGTGTGAACGCGGCTTATGTCATCCCCATGCTATCCACTGTCTAAAGCTTTATTGTGTTCTCAGACGTATGATACTGTGGTGATCTATGCCTCGGTTAACACCTCTGCCAGAGGGCAGCAGCCAGAGGGGGACCCTGCTGACTACAAGGCCATCTGCATTATCTATGCCGAATTGCCCACTTCAAGGAGGATGGCATATCCCTTAAAGCTGATGTGAGTATAACTCGCATGTACACACTAGTGCTGTCAAATAAATACTCGAACTTCGACTAGCCATTAACTTTGGGGGAAAAAAGTTGGGGTACGCAGAATCTTATCTGGGAAAAACTGAAAATGTTTAGTTCTACCTTAACGCCCTCCTGTTGTCTTTGCGGTTAAATCTGACCGATTTACAATTTCTCGCTCTAAAAAATGTAGTTAACTTAATCTGTTTGTCATAAGGTTCCTTGACTTTGTTCACACATGGCATCTGAACACTCAGCAACATTTTGAGATTTAAAATAAAATAAAATAGTGTTTTATTGACCACCCTCTGCACCCTCTGTCAGACAAGCAAATGGATGTTCAGAACTGGAAATGATTCACAATAATTTGAGTTGATAAAACACTGAAACACAACATTAGGTGATAATATCTATATTATTATGGATTTACAATTAGTTATAAGGGAACGGTCAATGGGAAGGTACAGGTAGTTAACAGGAAACGAATGCACAAGGGATAAGTAGCTTGTGAGGGGTCAAACCAGGGGTTCTTCATGATTCTGAATTGATTGCAATCATTTTACACCAAAACCACTCCTTGGCGGTAAACGGCCAGGGTGGTGGGGGGGGGGCGGTACACCTCAGGTGCAGGAGGAAACCCAAGTGAGCATGGGGAGAACAAACTCCACACCGAAAGGCCCCAGCGAGATAGCCCATCTGGGAACAGGGTACCTGACCCACCGTACCACACAGTATGAATATAGTATATCATTTTGAATCCAGCCAAAGTCCTGGGGGCTTGGTGTCCAGAGTTGTGAATCCATGTCTTCCTTCTGTTGGTGATTCAAATTGTTCTGATGGGGTATTTTATTGCTAAACATTTAACAACTAGCACTCTCAAAGCTGACAGTACTCTGCGTTCACATTTCCCAAATGTGTAATAGTGGCAAATATCGGTACAGACTATTTAAATTAAGTTTGTTTAAAGCAATGGTCATCATACCTTTAAGGACTTTTCAGTGAATCATAGTGTCCTTTTTTCCTGTTTTTTGTTCCACCCCAGATGCACCAAGGATCCAGCTGATTACTGCCAATTTGGAGGATTGTTGTCCGGTGATTGATTTCATTCATTGAACTTTAGTGGTGTGGTATGTTTTGATTTTACTTAGTAATACACTGTATCACACACACACACACACACACACACACACACACACACACACACACACACACACACACACACACACACACACACACACACACTAGTTAGTTTACATATTAAAAGTTGTTTCATTTAAGGTCTGTACTGTAATTCTTCAAAAAATGAATCATTAAATGTTGTGTTTAGATTGTACTTCTATAGGTTTAACATTACATACTGTCTTTAAACATTAAATCTAAACAAACACTGCAAGCTAAAGTTTGAAATGATTTAATCTGTTTTAGCTGTTTACAGCACTTGCTTCCAAAATAAAACTTATTTTACAACCTTGAGCAAGTGTTAACACTTTATTGAAGGCGTTTGGTCTTCTGTGAAATAACAGGGTTTCTCTGCTGAGTTTTTGGTGTGTCACTTTATTGAAGGTGTTTGACCGTAATAATTGAGGGAAAACCTGTAAAATAACAGTGTTTGTCACTCCCCTTTTAAACTGTTTTTTCTTTTTTTACTGTCCTATACTCCGGGTTGGGAGGGTTACTTTGTAAATGTAATCAGTTACTGAATACTGAATACATGGCTCTGAAAGTAATCCGAACGTATTCAAATGACTTTTAGAATACTTTTTCTTTTTCCATTTTTCAAACACAACATCTTGGTGTCATTCTGGTCAGCTCCCTCTCATCTGCACCCCACATAAAACACATCACCCGGACTGCATTCTTTGTACTGTCTTAAAACCTTTCCTTGGAATATTTTATGAATTGTAAGGTGTCCTTGGGTGCTTTGAAAGGCGCCCCTAAATAGAATGAATTATCCTTATTATTTATTATCTGAAACTATGTAATAACTTTTAAAACTGTTTCCATTCACTTTGATTTGATCCCGTTATGAAATGTCATCATTTCGACAATAAAGAAATGCTACATAAACGTTATCTTGCACACGTTATCTAACCATCTCCGTTTCTAACTTTGAATATATTTTAAAAGAGACCTCTCTCTCTCATCGGCGTGCGGGGGCGGGGCCTCACAGACACGCTGCATCTCTCTCTCGCTCACAGACACGCAGCAGCGCTGTGCAGTGTGCACACAGTTCTGCCGGTAATGAATATTACATTTTGTGAGTAAACTTTTCCACCAATAATTCCAATAAGTATTCGACAATGTATTCACTTCAGGTTTACGAAAGTAACTGTAATCAGATTACTCGTTTTTCAAATGTAACACCAGCTGAATACAGTTACTTGTTTTTTGTATTCTGATTACGTAACACCGTTACATGTATTCCATTACAACCCAACCCTGTCTATAGCACACATTGGAATGATTTCTTACTTTATTTTTTACAATACATTAAATAGATAAAGGTGTGCTCTTTCGCTCGCTCTCTCACAGAAGCTGTGTGGTCCTCCGTGGCGATGACGGCTTGCGTTCAAAAATAATAATAAACATATTTGTATAAAGTGGGGGGACACAAACGGGATTTCGAAAAGTGTCACGGTTAAACTCCTTTATTATGAAGTGGTGAGGTGCCTCTCCACATTGCTTTTCTTCCCGACTGCAATGTGTGTGTGTGTGTGTGTGTGTGTGTGTGGCCTAGCATTACTATACTTGTGGGGACCTAAATCTGTTTACACAGTCACGTGTGGGGACTGGCTTCCCTTATGGGGACAAATTGGAGGTCCCCATGAGGGGAATCATTAATTTTAGGGTGAAGACTTGGTTAGGTTTAGGATTATGGTTAGGGTAAGGTTAAAGGTTAGGGTCAGGGTTAGGCATGTGTTGGTTATGGTTAAGGTTAGGATAAGTCTCCATGAAATGTATGTAAGTCAATGTAATGTCCCCTGAAGTGATGTATACATGGTATGTGTGTGTGTGTGTGTGTGTGTGTGTGTGTGTGGGGCCGCTGGCTCTGGTATAGGTGGACTTTCACAGCGCAGGTACCGCATCCGCTGCCGCAAACACCCGTTGCGAGTCTCCGGGTGTAACAGTCCACTACCGCCCGCGAGGACCAAGGTTCGATTCCGGCCTGAGGTCCAAAAAATGTATTTAAAAAATAATAATAATCTCCCGTTCATCGCGTCCATTCGCGACCCACCTATCACATCTCTCCGCCCCACACTTTGAGAAACGCTGGAGTACAGTGACTGTAAGCCATAAGAAGAAGTGTCAACATGACGGGGGGGGGGGGGCATCATTAGGTTGGACGCATTAGGGAAAGGGGGTAAAGGTTCACAGGTTTGGATGTGGTTTGGAACATCCATGTTATGTTTCTTAATGTTTTTTAAATGTATTTCTTTTTTTTATGTACATGTGGGTAACCTAATCTGTGTCAAAAGTCATGTCGCAGGGTGTGGAGGTTAAATTTACTTCCTGGAATTGCAGGGGCCTGCAAAAACTTAAAATAATTAAACAGGTTATGAATAGAGTTAAAAGTCTGCAATCTAAAATAGTTTTTTTGCAGGAGACACATTTACTTCCAAAGGATGATATTAGAATTAGGAGGAGGTGGGCGGGATGTATTCAGCAACATTTTCTACTCAGGCTAGTGGTGTTATGACGCTAATTCATAAATCAGTACCATTTCAGGTAACAAATCTAATCAAGGACAAGGCTGGTAGATACTTAATTGTTCAGGGTACTCTACTAATCAAGAACTTGAATCTAGTTAATGTATATATGTCCCCAATAATGATGATCCAAAGTTTTTTAGGGACCTGTTTTATACGCTTTCAACATTTACTGGTAATTACATCATAGCAGGGGATTTTAATTGTGTATTGGATCCAACAAAGGATCGGTCAGGGGGCATAGATAAATCACACACCAAAAGCAGGGAAGTCTTACTTAGTATTATGAAAGATTTAAATGTAAAGGACATCTGGAGAGAATTAAATCCTGATGCTGTAGAGTATTCTTGCTACTCTGCTTCTTACAAATCTTATTCCCGCATTGATTACTTTTTGATATCAGCAAATGTGGCTTCTAAAATCAAAGACGGCACTTATGATGGAATCCTTATTTCGGATCATTCACCAAACTCACTGCTTTATGTAGACTCAAGGCTGGTGAGAGATCCTTCTAAAGGAGATTTTGTTACCTATCTTGGCAAACAAATTGATTTATATTTTTGAAACAAATACATCGGAAACATCAGCATCTATAAGATGGGAAGCTTTTAAAGCATTTATTAGAGGCCAAATTATCAACTACACAAGTTCTAAATCCAAAAAAGCTCGTCAGAAAATGACAATGTTGGAATCAAAAATAAAAACCCTGGAGAGTGAGGCCTTTCAGAAACCCTGCCCTAAATTACAACAACAACTGCTGGTACTGAGGTCCCAGTACAATGAATGATCAGCTTCTAAAGCAGTGGCAAGTCTACTAAGACTCAAACAAACATTTTACAATCAAGGAGAGAAGCCTGGAAAGATATTAGCGTGGCGCATTAAACAATTACAAATTGAAAGATCTATTACGTCAATACAGAATAACAAGGGAGATAATATAGTTGATCCTTTAGAAATAAATGAGGCTTTTAAAAATGTCTATGGAAAGCTATACGACTGACACAAATTCAGATCTGGTGGGTCAAAATAGCTTCTTAGACTCTCTCAATATACCGAGTATCCCAGCAGAAATCCGATCTAGTTTGGAAGGGGAATTATCACTAGAAAAGATCTCAAATGCAATTGATGACATGAAATCTGGGAAAGCTGCAGGACCGGATGGCTTACCCATAGATATCAACAAAAAGTTGAAATGTAAAATACAATCTCCCCTCTTAAATATGTTGTTGGAATCTTTTAAAAATGAAGTCCTTCCGCCATCACTGAGAGAAGCCTTGATTACATTGTTATCAAAACCAGGTAAACCCTGCAATAGATGCGAAAATCTGAGACCAATAAGCCTTCTTAACTCGGATGTAAAGGTGTTATGTAAAATCCTTGCGAAAAGGCTGGAAGGCCTGCTCCCAGGGATAATTAAGGAAGATCAGTAGTAATACACATGCCGCTTTCGTCTCATTAGTATGCATACAAAGTGACAGGTCACACCTATACTACTTATGCAAATGAGCTAAGTCCCGCCTCCCATTTGGTCGAGGTGTGAAATCCCAAGTAGGTGTGATATCCCAAGTAATATTAATAATAATATATTTTATTTCTATAGCGCTTTTCTTGAACCCAAAGACGCTTTACATTTGGGAGGGAGGGTAGACAAACAAAACAAAAACAAAAACAAAGACAAAGCCAAAAAGTAACAAAACAAAACAGAAAAGCAGTCAGGAGGAAGTTGATTGAGAGGGGGGGGGCTTATGGATACAGAGTTGAAGAGGTGGGTTTTGAGGCGGGACTGGAACAGGGTGAGGGACTCAGACTCACGGAGGTCTTGGGGGAGGGAGTTCCAGAGCTTCGGGGCTGCCACAGAGCTCTGTCCCCGAAGCTCCGGAGTTTGGCCTTGGGGATGGAAAGCAAACCGGCTGAGGTGGATCTGAGGGACCGGGGTGGTTGGTAGAGGATGAGAAGGTCAGTGAGGTAGGGGGGGGCCAGATGGTGGAGGGCTTTGAAAGTGAGGACCAGGAGTTTGTAATGGATGCGGTGTGAAACGGGGAGCCAGTGGAGTTCTTTGAGGACCGGGGTGATGTGATGCCATGATTTGGTGTGGGTGAGGAGTCTGGTGGCTCTGGACACGCTGGAGTCTATTGAGGGATGTAGTGCTGATGCTGTAGAGGAGGGAGTTGCAATAGTCAAGGCGGGAGGAGATGACGGCGTGAATGAGTCGCTCAGCTGCAGGGCGGGTGAGAGAGGGACGGAGTTTGGCAATATTGCGGAGGTGGAAGAATTTGGTTTTTACAACTTGACGGATGTGGGGCTCGAGGGAGAGGGTGGGGTCAAATATAACGCCAAGGTTGCATGCCTGGGTGGAGTAGGTGTGAGATCTGTCGATAGGAGGGGGGTGATGTATATTCACAGGTGTGAAAAGCCCCCACTGTTGTGCCTTATGGTGCCTAATAAAAAAAATAAAAAAAATAAAATGCTGCTTCAATCACATTAGTATGCATAGAAACTGACAGGTGGGCCCGCCCCATTATGCTGATGATGTCCCCCACCGTCCCCCTCACACCCCTTCCTGTCTCCCCCCGTCCCCTCACCCCCCTTCCTTTGACTGTGATGTCAGAAGACAGTGGGTGGTGGAGTGAGATAAAAAAATAAAAAGCCAGTCGTTTCCACTCACCAAGTCACCTTTCAGAAAAGAAAAATGGCCAAGAGACGCCTCGATATGGGTTTAATCAGCGAGACGCCTGTGACAACTTACAGCCATCCTTCTGGAGCGCCAATCAAGAAACGAATGCAGTATATGTGGTTCAGACGCCTCCAGCCGAAGAACTTCATCAAGAATGGACTCTGAAAAATGGTGATGTTTGGGGTTATGTTGAACTGCATTTCTACAATCTGAAGAATGGAGAAACGTAAGGACCCCGCAGTGTTAAAGCGACACTGACCTCAACAGATTGGGCTGTGTTAACTCTGGTGTCTTCCAGAGATCTCCACGCAACCACTGTATCGGAAGAAGTAGTGCATCAAGAAACCATAGTGGAACCAGCGGTGTACAAGATATTTGCAAAGAAAAGCAAAAAAACGCAGACAGCATGCGAGATCAAAGAAGAGTTTTCACCGCTACCCCTTAAGGTGGAGGAAGAAGAAGGAGATATCCCCCCGCCGCCAGAAGTGAGAAGAGTCCTGACAAGCACCGTATGGGAAACTAAAAGCGGACCATCGGGGCGATGGTATTACCGCGCAAGCCGGTTGGTGACGCTGGGGAAGGACCCCTCTGATGATTTTATTTTGGAGTATTTCAACTCTACATGCGGGGTTTTTCAAACATCCTTGCGGGTGCCTCTGACTGCTTGGCTGAAAATGATTGATGAGAAATCTACAAAGCTTAAAGAACTTTTTAAACAGAGTCAGACATCGATGGACATTATACTGGTGAAAAATACTCACTTTTGCAGATGACTCCTCCTCCCACTCAGCATAACAAGGCCCACCCCCCTCACCAGATCATTTAAAACTAAGGACCCCTCAAAGACATTCGCTGAACACTAACCATGGATCTGAGAAAAAACAAGTCTCTCCTCGCGAGTTGCTGCCTGGAACAAACGCCTGGAGGACCCCCATCATCTCCAACAATCTGCACACCCGAGCTGATGGCTGGCTGGATATGTATCTACCTCCATCTACTCCACCCGAGTCTCAACCCAAGTCTCCAGGGGAATCAACAACTTATCCCGTAGCAGGCGTTGATTCGCCATACGTTCCTTATGCTCCAGAGGGTGATGCTACAGAAGGTGCTAGGACAGCTTCGTTCCTGAATACAGTAAAAGCTGTAGTGATTCATCTGCTGGATAGGGTCTTGCATCTGTACAGAAAGGAAAAATGTTACGGATGTCAAGTCGATCATCCCAGTCAACTGCAACACGAGTGTTTGTTTCCATTACATTACATTACATTGCATTTAGCTGACGCTTTTATCCAAAGCGACTTACAATAAGTACATACGACCAGGAAGACACAACCCTGAAGAAAACAGAATCATATAAGTACATCAGGTTTCATAGAGCCAAACATTTCAAGTGCTACTCAACTGGCTATAGATAAGCCAGTCCTTTATTAGTATATAAGTGCCTTGTTAGTAATTCTATCGTTCGAAGTGGAGTCGAAAGAGATGAGTTTTCAGTCTGGCCAGAAGATGTTCAGGCTATCTGCTGTCCTGATGTCAATGGGGAGCTCATTCCACCATTTTGGAGCCAGGATAGCAAACCCACGTGTTTTTGCTGATGGGAACTTGGGTCCCCCTCGCAGCGAGGGTGCACCGACCGAAGAATACTATCTGGATCGAAACTATGATGAAGTGGTAAAGAGACTGTGGACCGTTCGTTTCATTCCAGCCATTCGGGATGCTCTACGCTCTATGAAAACTAAAATGTGGCGGTATTTTACAGCTAAAAACACATATATATAGATATATAGACGTCTTACCTGAACTAATTGAAAGTTACAATAATAGTTATCATCGAAGTATTAAAATGACACCAATGCAGGTGACCAAGGAAAATGCGGCTCAAGTGTTTCGTAACCTGTATGCCCCCTCTAGCCATCGTAAAAAAGCTGCTACGAAAATGAACTTTAAGGAGGGGGATCTTGTGAGAATATCCAAATTGAGAGGGGTTTTTTATAAAAAATATGAGCAGAGTTATACGGACGAATTATTTACGGTGTCTGAAGGCTTACCTCGGCAGCCACCTGTTTACAAACTCCAAGATTATGATGGAGAAGAGATCAAGGGGACTTTTTATGAGAAAGAGTTACAAAAAGTGAAGGTATCCAGTGACAAGGCTTTTCAGGTGGAGAAAATTCTGAAAAGGCGTGTGGTGAGAGGGAAAAAACAAATGTTTGTATGCTGGAAGAACTGGCCCGAGAAATTCAACAGCTGGGTTGATGCTGGCGAAATCAAAGATGTATAACAACAAACAGACTCAACGCTCAGTCCTTCATTACAGCCATGGAGATAAATAAAGGGTTCTACATTACGCTGCCGTCCAATGCCAGCCTTGATGTATAGGTAAACCTAGCACAACCTTTACACTTGGATGGTTCGTGGCAGGTCGCCATGACAGAAATGTCATTCCCCCACACCTGGTATAACATACCTTTGGAAGTAGCCTGTTTTTAATGGATAAAGAAATCAAAACCCCCCGCGATAGTGAGCAAAGTAAGGATTCAAATGTTTCGGGGTGGTTACTATAGTACCATAAGGCAGCTCAAGGAGGAACTGGAGTCCTGCTTCAGAAAAATGTACTCTGATGTCAATTTGTACTATAGTCCAATTCAGGGAGGTGGACAATGTCGTTTTCGCTTTCCAAAGCCCGTCGCTTATATGCTTGGAATAAAACCAGACCAGTGGCTCAAATTTGATGATAAATCAGCAGCCTACCCAGCGGATATAAATGCAGGCGTAACTCATCTCTACTGCTATAGTAACGTGGTCAGTCACCAGCGGGTAGGTGACGCTTTTGCTCCTCTCCTGAGAACCGTAGATATAAAAGGAACATTCGGCGACACCATCACCCAGTATTTTAGTCCTGCGTATTACTTGCCGGTAACAAAAACGCACATCGAGAATATACAGATAGAGATAAAAAACGATCAGAACGAACCAATAAAGTTTACCTACGGTAAGAGTGTAGTGAAACTTCATTTCCGACCTTCAAAAGCAGGGCAATCTTTTGCAAAACGATGATTCATCACGATCCACAACGTTTTGTGAGTTACTATGAAAATCAAGCTGGAGGATTATTGCCTGGTTTTTATGGAACACCGGTTATGTACTTGCCGTGGTATTGGCTCTATATTCTCAAGATTATTTCGTTTTGTAGCACCTCTGGTGAGAAAGGGGTTCGCCATAGCTAAACCTCATCTGAAATCGGCGGCCAAAAATATTGCATCAGATGTTATCAGTAAGGCGGTCCATACATTTGGCCGCCAATCAGATCAAGGGTCTCAAGAAGGAGCCGGGGGTCTGATGGTTTTAGCAACAAGGGCCAGGAAGAGGCCTCCAGGCAAACGGGTTCCGGCAGGTGTTAAAAAAGGAAAGCACTCAGCCAAGAGAAAATCATTAGGGAAAAAACACCCTCGAAGAAGGAACGTATTGGGGAGAGATATATTTTAGAGTGTTAAATATGGCTCTTTTACATCACAAATCTGCTGAATGCAGCATGGCAGAGCTGGATTTATTTTCTGCTCCCATGACGCAGCTTTCCATCAATGAAAAACACTACACAGAGGTCCTTCCGTTGTCTGCCATTACAGAGGACGGACCCATTGAATTTTTCATTCCCGGGGACGGGGATAAATACCTAGATATGAATGACACCTTGCATCTCAGGATCAAAATAACCAACGCCGATGGGACTAATCTGGCAGCTGATGCCCCCGTGGCCCTCGTTAATTATCCTCTGAATACAATTTTTAGTCAATGCGACGTTATTCTAGGGGACAGGCTGATTTCTCAGTCCAGCTCGACTCATCCTTACAGAGCGATGATTGAAACGCTATTGAATTACTCTGATTCTACTTTAAAAACTCAGTTCACCGCCGGCTTATTTTATAAAGTCACCGCGGGAGCTATGGACTCTGTAGTGATCGCCAATGGGCCAAACAAGGGTCTAGTAAAGAGAGCTATATTCACAGCTGAATCTCGAGAGCTTCATCTGATGGGGGCCCTACACACCGATATATTTATCAGCGAGAGGCTTCTCCTGAACGCTGTAGATTTGAGAATCAAACTCACCAGATCTAACGATGCTTTTACTCTCATGTGTGCAAATGACTCTACATACCGTCTAAAAATACTGGGGGCTTTACTTTTTATCAAGAAAGCCACCATCTCCCCTGCAGTGCGTTTAGGTCATGCTGCGGCCCTGATGAGAGGTAATGCCTTCTACCCTTTATCTTGCGTGAATATCAAAACATACAGCATCCCGGTGAATTCCAGAATATGCAACCAAGAAAATCTCTTTCTGGGTAATATGCCTAAATACATAGTATTGGGTATGGTAAATCACGAAGCCTTCACCGGAAGGAGAACGCTTTCACCTTTTAATTTCCTTCATAATGATATGGAATATGTGGCAGACAAGTACCGGCCAAAGCATTCCAACCTCAATTTAACCGGGGGTCTTCAGTCAGAGAGTTTTACAACATGTTCACTGCTACAGGGAGACACATGAAAGACTTACCTCTGAGTATTGACAGAGAGGATTTCGAACAAGGATACTTATTATTCATATTTAATCTCATTGCAGCGGAAGATGCTGATGTAGTGTCCCCCATTACAAGCGGTAGTTTAAGACTGGAAATGAGATTCAGAGTACCGCTACCACAGACTACCACTTTAATCGTATATTCTTGTTTTGATTAGATTCTGGAGATTAATTGAAAACGTCAAGTGTTGGTAGATTATTACTAAAAAGATTACAATATGAATAATCATCAATTGGACAGTCTCCTGCGTCATATGGTGGGGGACTATTTTGGTGGAGTGTGGGCGTCAGATCAGCTACCCCGAGTAAAACAATTATTTAGATACCCTGTATACATGATTGTAAACACCCACCCCTCCCACATGCCCGGAGAACACTGGCTAGCAGTGACTTTAGAGCAGGGGTTGGCAACCCCTGGCACGCGTGCCAGCATTGGCACGCGGCACCGTAACCAGTGGCACGCTAGGAATAAGTGGAATAAGTGTGCAAAAATATTTAAATTCTATTTTCGGATCCTGAACGAGACCGCCACCAGAGCGGAAGCCATGCACGCAACGCAGCCCCGCTCTCTTTAACTCCAGGTGACTTTCTGCCGCTTTCCTCCGTGGTGCTGATCGTTTCACCACAGAGAGGAAAGCACTTCATCAATTGCAGTACCCATAAGGAGCTGTACAAATGCCGCAGTTTTTGCGTGGCTGTGTATTTAGTTGAAAGCCCAGTGGCGATCTGCTCATCTCTCATCGAAATAATATGCTACAAAGGGGCGGACAGGTGTGTTGAACTTTCCTGTCGGCTCCCAGACCGTAGTCGAGGAGGGCAGAAGCAACAAGCTTCAGGTTCAATAACCCACTTTAGCTTCAATGGCTGGAGAGAGGCGAGCTCTTCTTGGGAGGCCGTTGCATTTATTTAGCTGTTCTGTTTCACAAAATACATCACAGACCTCTGTTTCTCTGCTTCCTCGTTTCACTTCCAGAAACATACACACGTTCTCTCACTGTTGCTCTACCATCCACAAATACACATGCACAAGCCACATCCCTCTATCTCTCTCTATCTCTCTCTTAAAGGGACAGCGATCTCATCTCACTCTGCATGACCCTAATATCATAACATGTGTGCTCTGGAGTATCACAGAACGGACGATCGTCCTTATTATTATGCCGTTTAAAGCAATTATTTAAAGGTGTTTGTTAAATTCGGCATCATGTAAATTGCGCTGACAGGTCCACACACTGCTTTCCCGCAGCGAGGCTCCCCCGCCCTCCTGCTGATAGTTGACGAGCGTCATTAATTAATTCAGGTGACTCTGTCTTTATTAGGAAAACAAAATATAATACAACTTTAAGGGGTACAATGTAACCAGCTGGGGCTTAATATTCTATCTTTCCTTATTCTTTTCTTCTTAAGCGGGGCACTCGGAGGTTCTTCCTCCTCTGTGGGGTCTGAGGTTCCTGCCACCTCCCAGCTGAGGGTCGTAGGAGATGATTTATTATTTCTTCTTCTTCTTCTTTTTTGGGGAATATTTTCTCCATTTAGTTCGCCCTCTCTGATTATACGATATTGTTCACGAGTGTGTAGGTTTTGAAAAGCTGTTAAAGGAATGTTGAGCTCATTCAGACTATTTAAAAAAAACCCGCCAGCCTTTAGGCTCCCGGACATTTGTTTTATAGGAGCAGGATAAATGTTTAAATAAATCTAACATGTGTGAACCTTTTACAGCTGTACCCTTTTTTACAAATTCCCCAGTCGGTGTCCATCCATCTGTACTCGTGATTAATTTACTCATAATGTACTCTGCATTCTTACGGTAACGCGTAGGGAGGTTTTGAAGTACCTCGTTCTTTATTTTATCAATGGACATGCCATCCTTTTCTTCTCCTTTTACCATCCCCGTGTCTTCAGGTAGAGTTAAAGTAGTATGTCGCTCCTCCTCCCCGTCTTGTTTGAGTAAGGTGAGATATCTCTGTAGCAAGGTGTTGTATTTTCTTATTTTTTCATAAGGGCGTTGTCCTAAAATGGGGATCACAGCACCAAGCAGAGGCAGAAGAAAACCTCCAGATTGTTTTCTTAAGGCCTTGAATTTAGTTTTTAAGTTGGTCTTTTTATTGGCCAAGAGTTTGAAAATGTTCTTTTGTTTCTTGAGTTTCTTGAGCGCCTGATAGTGGAATGTTACCCTTTAGAAGATTTAGAGACAGCTCACAGAGTGATTGAAAAAAATCCGTGGAGCAGTTCTTGAGAATATCCTTGCGCTTCAAGGGCTTGGCGTTACACAAGGCCTTCAGCAGAGGCATGTTTCTTTTTAAACGGGCCGACATACTGTTTCAAGTTTTCGTTTTTGGTACATAAACAACTAGCCACTGATTAGGTAGTGCTCCCGATCTAAGTCTGTAGATGTCTGGACAGCTAGGGGTCATGTCTACGATTAAATAACCGTGAGGTTCCTTGGTGGCGTCCTCAAAACTTTGTAGGAAAAATGATTTATTACCAGGGTGTATTTGTTGAGCCAGTATGTTCATTTGTAATCTGTCTCTGGGGTTTTTAAACAAGACCATGTAATTAGTATGTTCCTGGTCGTATGTACTTATTGTAAGTCGCTTTGGACAAAAGCGTCAGCTAAATGCAATGTAATGTAATGTAATGTAGTATTCAAACTAATGGTACGACTGTTTTTTCCCTGATGAAAAACATTTTGTGTTAACATCATAACACTCATATTTCTATGATGACGGTATTGGGTGAAAAGTCTGACTACTTCAGGATGTTCAGAGGCCTGAAATATAACATCGTCCAATATAATCAAATGACTTTGATCAGGAGGAAATAGAGATTCATCTTGAAATGATTCAGGCAGACCTTTGATGAATTTCATATTTTTATTCTTTTCCTGCAGTTCAGCATACATTGGCTGGAAAGAAATATAAATCCACACAATATTCTGAGGTTGTACATCCATTACATGAATACAATTTTGCAATACATTCTTGACAAAAAAAGTTTTTCCACACCCACTGGGGCCAACTACTAAACAGGAAAAAGGAACACGTAGTCTGGGCTCAAAATCAATTTGACGGGGTGAAAACATTTAGTCTCTTCTTCTTATTTCTTAATACCCAAAAGGCAAAGTATTTCCTCCGTCTAGCAGACGTCTCTTATCAAACACAACTCGGAACCTTTTGGTGAATGACACATTTCTCAAAACGAAACCCTCTTTATTCCGTACAATGTTGTGTTGCGGGGCCTCAATTACCCTCCCCCTCTCAGAGTTTTGAACGTAGCCTTCCACCAGATCTGCCAGACTGTCAAAGTTCACTCGTTCACAACATTCATGCGTTTGTGTAATCCCTTTCACACGCATCACAACCTCCACATCCCCCTGTCTTGTCACATAGATGATACTATCTGTGTCGTAGTAGAAAACTCTGTGGGGCACCCACAGAGATGGGCACCCGTGATGGGCACCCGTAATAGAAGCAACCAAGAAATTCCCAAACAATCTTTGCCCCCGCAACTTCAACAAACCCGTCTACGACAAAACGTCCCACTCGTTTCTCGCCTTCATTCAACGCATGTTGAATAAATACACCTTCAGTTTGTGCTACCCACTCCAGCCATTGAATACCTGCGTCTGAGTACGTCTTGTTTTCACGGCGGTAGTCGTCGGGTGGGGGTATTGCCAGGGTTTTGGGCGGTAGAAAGTTTTGTGGTAAAAACGTTCATACACGCAGAAGCGATGGTCGCACCACTAAAAGGATCAACTCCTGTCTCTCGGAGAAACCCTTTTCGAAATAAAGTGGCCCCCTGGGCAAGAATGTCCACATCGTTTTTTCAGTAAAGCAATGCCTGCTTTTGAAAATCAAAAGTACCCGTGCGTACCGTCTCATACCATGTGAAGAAGTCACTCTTTTCATCAGTTGTCATGCGTTCTACCCCATAACAATGTGCTGGAGGATAAGGTCCGATATAACTCAGATTGGCTTTAGAGCTGAAACTGTGAGGGAAGTACCCCTTGATTTTATCTTCAAATCCCAAAGCTTTTGGCATTGCTGCTAAACGCATAGAGAGATAAGACAGTGAGTCTATGTACTTCTGGCCGAAATCCTGGTCAGTAAAAGAGACCACTTTACTTCCTTGCATTATCAAAGAGGGTTTTAGCCCTTGCTCGATCATTGCGTTGATAATGAGATAGCTGTCAAAACCCTTAGCATTGTGAGCGATGAAGGTTGCATTTTTTAACTTTGGGCGCCTAAAGTGTGCCAGAAACTGCAGTGCACAGTCGGTACCCTCAGCGACCCAAATTTCACCCTCAAGGGTTTTTGTGCACACCAGGAAGGGGACATGTACGCGGGCTGGCCCCGCCATTGTTTCAAAATCATAAAACACAATGTTGTCATTGTGTTCTGTCTCTTTGGGCAACACTCCGATGTAACACAGATGTTTTTCACACTCGCGTGTAGAAGCAGATGGTAATTTTTCCTTGCATGTCTTACATCTTTTCACCGCACACTTGTGTGTTTTATCTGCACTACTCTTGGGGATATCGTAAGAAAGTTGTCAATCTACACACTTTTTGTGTAAATCGCAGTTACTGGCAATGTCTGATGATCTATGTGTCTGTTCTTTATGTCGAGAGTGACAGCCGACTGTACGGCACGTTTTGTTACAGTCTTTACAAAAGATGGGTTTAAACTCTTCCAGAGTACATGAGGGATCAAGGCAGACATAACAATGACCAGTACAGGAATGAATCCATTGAGAGCTGTAGCCTGTGTAACAATGTTCACAGACATATGGAGAGCCTAAAAACCCCTTCAAGTTTTTAATCCCATAGTAATGGTTTTGGAAGAGAAACAAAAACACAGTTTTGTCTCGTTTGGGACCGTCTGTCTGGAATTTACAGTGTGCACGATCATCATCGCCTCGGTAAAACACCACAATCTTGCATTTTAAACTCTCTTCGAATTTATCAATGTCGTTGAATGTCACAGCTGTCTGATCTGTCAAACCCACCCCCCTCTGAATCTCTTTACCACGTTCAAAACCTTCATTATCAGTGAGGTTGTCTTGCAACAACAATGCTAAATTAATAGCAAAACACAGCTGGTTGGAGGGGTTCTGAACAACTTAAAGAAGACGCATCTTCTTTTTAACAATCTCATTGTCCAACATTTTACTAGCCAATCGTTTCGTTCCACCTCCACGGGGGATTGAACGATTTTAACCACAAACTCAAGGTTGCTGTCTGCCATTACCTCCAGATTTGACTGATTGTCCTCAAAATCATTCAGATTATCACCGGGGGCATTTAAAATGGCTGACACGTTAGCCTGTAGCTGCTCACCCTGTAGCTCAATCTGTACAATATCTTCCCTCTCTGCCCGTGCAAAAGCATCCTCTAGCATATCATGCACATTGTTCATCAGAACCCCATAATAGGCTGTAAAGTCTGCTTCATCGTTAGGAGGAGTTAGGACTAGAGACTGACGCATTTCTGTGTTATTGAATACAGGTCGAGACAAAACACGTGGTGAGGCATATTGGTTAGCGCCCCCTCCATGTTGTAACGAGGGGCCTGGTGATTCTGAGTCACTCGGGATGTCACTAACATATCCACCACTTTGCATGGCGGAAACTGGTGATTCTGAGTCACTCGAGGTGTCATTCTGATCAACATGTCCACCACTTTGCATGGAGGAAACTGGTGATTCTGAGTCACTCGAGGTGTCATTCTGATCAACATGTCCACCACTTTGCATGGAGGAAACTGGTGATTCTGAGTCACTCGAGGTGTCATTCTGATCAACATGTCCACCACTTTGCATGGAGGAAACTGGTGATTCTGAGTGACTCGGAGTGTCACTAACATATCCACCATTCTGGACGGTGGATACTGGTGATTCTGAGTGACTCGGAGTGTCACTAACATATCCACCATCTTGCACGGTGGAAACTGGTAATTTGACATTGGCTGAAGCTTTGCTATTTGCTCCAACCAGATGGAATACTTCGTCTGCGAGCTGATTTAAAAGCCCGAGACCGGGGTAAGTGTCAGAGTTTTGGTAGCAGTCTAGCACCCATTCCAATGCACCATCTAATGTTGTTGGATAGCTTGAGTTTGATTCAGAGGAGGTGGAATGTTCGTTTACAACTGAGCCCTCGTCATTTAACTCACTGTTATTGCCTGAACACTGAGGAAATGACATGTCTCCATATGTGAATTCATCATCACTGTGTAGCTCATTTATATCATGTATACCCTGAAGAAAAGACATTTCTCTATCTGTGTAGGGGTTTGTTTCTGAAAAGGTCGGAGGATCGTTTACACCTGATGCTGCGTCATTTAACTCACTGTTACTGCCTGAACACTGAGGAAATGGCATGTCTCCATCCACAAATTCCTCATCACTGCATAGCTCCTTTATATCATGTATACCATGAAGAAAAGACATTTCTCTATCTGTTAAATCATCCATGTTTGACCGTTTAGGAAATCACCCCCCGCAAAAAACAAAATCAAAAATAGATGTGGCACCACTGAAGAAACATTTCACACCGCTTCTACATTTATGGACATAAAGCCAACATACCATTCGGATACATCAGTAGCAGTTTACATGAGACCCGCCCAACTTATTCAGGTGGTGTGACCAAAAAGTTGACCGTAACAACAGCAGGGGTCCTCTTGATAATAGGGGGTTGCTCTATAGAGAAAAAGACAGATAAATAAAAAAAACAGGGGATAAGTATTTTTTGAATACACTGGATTATACATTTAACAAAAACAAATCATTTAGCGATCATCTTGTAAAACAACCATAAAAGGCATTTACCGGTATGATAACTCATCAGGAGTGTGTCTGGGGTGAGTTCAATATCGACCTGATTCTCAAGCAGAGTCTGTGTTGAGGGGTCGACCCAGACCTGATGAAGAGGGGCTGAGTCTGTCCGACTCGTTAGGGAAGTTTATGAACCAGCCACTGGTGACCACATTGAGACCAGACAAGAGGCAGGATGTGTGTAAACTCCAGAAAGGGGAGGTTATCACGCTGTATCTGTCCTCTTGAGGGTTTGCTGATGGCTGGCTCACGCGGCAAATTCAACACCTTTTTAACAAGAGAGTAAGTATATAAAAACGTTATGCTGGATACTTTACACATAAAAAACATATTTGATTTAAAAAAATATAGCTAAATACACATCGTTTTTTAAATATACTCACTTTCCACAGGGATTGAATCATCTGGGGGGTCCACCAAAAAAAATAGGTAATTCTCTTTAATATTCCATTTCGTATTTGGTTCGGAGTTCCCTGACATGAAACACACACATCTATTGCACACATTTGTGCAGTAGATGTACATGATGTTTAGTTTGCTAGTTATGACGAAGATTACTTCATGAATGTGTACACATTCATGGTTGCTAAGGTGGTTGCTATGGACGCTGCAACAGCTTCCAGACCACGTGATCAACAACAATGGCCGACCTTCGTGTTATTCTCGGTGGAAAATGCCTATTTTAAGGTTCATTTGGCCATTAAAATGCGTTTTGATGTCATTTTATGCGAGTAATATGAGTTTTTATTTCTGATTATTTGTGCAGTACATGTACATGATGTTTAGTTTGCTAGTTATGACGAAGATTACTTCATGAATGTGTACACATTCATGGTTGCTAACGTTTTTTTGGTGGAAATGTGTTTTTTAACAGCAAAGTCACAGCAAAGTCACCCTTTTTTTCCTTCTAATTTGTTATTCTTTTCAAAATAACACACTGTTATTTACTCACCAATAACACACAACTATCCTTGCTTTTATTTATTGGTTTAATTCCATAATCTCGGGCTTTTTTGGCGTCCGTCGGGAACTGAATTTCAAAATAAAAATAACCGGAAACAGACGTAGGCCTATAAGGGACATTTCGAGCATCATTGCGATTGTCAACATTTTTGAGTTTAGGATGGCCGAAGACACTACACTACCCATAATCCCCAGCTATGGTTTAGGACTACAGTCCCCGTGAATCATCTTCAAGGTCTGGGATTGGATGTTGGAGTGGCATTGCGCCAAGGTTACACTGAGCGTCAAACAGCTGTTTGAAATGGAACGAAACCACGCCAGACTATCCAAAACTGGAATCGAACGCCCCCCCAGAACTACACACTACACTATTGTGTTTCGCAAAATGTTCTATGGGACGTCTCTACTGAACGTTTTCGTTTTTCCCACAATTAGAAGTTGCCAGTATTAAACACATTGGTGTTATCAAATGTAAAACATGTAATTAATAAATGGGTGAAAATGGCTTGTATCCATAATGCGCAGCATTAATATATACCCACATGACAGCTCATTGTTACTTTGTAATTCTACTCCACTACAATTCAGAGGTTAACCTGGTATTTTTACTCCACTACACGTATTTGAGTTACTTTGCAGATTCTGATTAATGATGTGAAATATAAACAACCCTTAAATCAGACTTTAGTTACACCTGAGTAAAATTCAGGTAAGGTGATTGTCAAGTGCCAACAATCAGGAGAAATATTTGATAGTTGGTGCTTGAGAAGACTAAACATGTATCTGCAATTGACATGAATGGAAACGAGTAATAAAGTATATTCATTACTCGTTATTCTCTACTAATAGTTAATTAAAGACTGTATATTATGGCTATTTTGCACATCCCTTTCAAGATTTCATGATTTTCAAAGGTTTATTGACATATCATATACACAACTACGGTGTAGTTATGCAATGAATGAAAATCTTGGGTCACAGGTTCCTCAACAGTGCATTACAAGACATCTATCAATATGTGTGTACCTCCACCATTAAACTGTCATATTCTGCACATTTCTTATTCTATCTACATACATAAGAGTATAATCCATGTATAATATCAGTTAAAATAAGTGCTTCAACATAGTTAACATTGCAGGAAAGCAATATATTAGACGTTAAGTACTTTGTCAGGCTTAATATTTATCTGTAGATAGATACCCCCAAAGCTTTTTTCTTATTTAAAAGAAGACCTTAATTTGTTATTTAATGTTTGAATAAAGGTTAATTCGTTTTTCTGTTTTGCACCTCCTCCTATTAATATCTTTGTACATCCTGCACTAAACTGTTTTATTGTAGAGATCACTTATAGTATCTTCTTGATTTTTTATATTCTATATTTCTATCACAGGCCTTCTACTTTCCCCCTATGAAAGTATGTACTCTTAATATTTTTTTAATCAAATATAACACAAAAACAATAATTCAATAACATGCTTTAACCACTAGGCGGTGCACACAAGGTACACACAGCCATAATAACTTTGTATTATTAGTGTAGCACACTTATGTATGTACAACATCTGAAGATGTGTAGTTTTATTCATGCTTTCACATCATTTTACAGCATATTACTATACTATTTCAGACTCAGTATTTACATTCAATTCAATTCAAATCAGTAATATCTTTAAAAACTACAAGTCCTTTTATATCAGCTGTGCACCGTTATGGTGTAAATATAACCCACCTATGAATTAGATCAAATGTAAAAGTCAGCCGAATTAGTGTAGATACTGCAAGGAGACGTATTGTGTGAAGAGAAATTGAAGATGTTGTTTAATTGTTGATATATTTATGATCCACGTCAAGTATTCAGTTTCGGCCGCATTTCTTCCAGTTTTTTCAAAGGTCTTCTCATCAGGGCTCTATAAATAAAGAACTACGGCAGATCTGTAATATGTAATGCAGCCGAACCGTGTATTACAATGCCGTCATGTGATGACTTTCAAAGAGAAAAGCAAGAGCACTCGGAATTAAGGCAAGGCAAGGCAAGTTTATTTATATAGCACCTTACAACACAAGGCAATTCAAAGTGCTTTACAAAAAACGAAAGACATTAAGACAATGGCATTTAAAATCAGTCATTAAAAAGAAAAGATAATAAAAGAAACATTAAAAGAAAAAAGAAAAAAAAAATACATGGATAAAAGTTACAGTGCAGTTTAAGATGTGAATAGTTCAATTAATAGCAGCGGCAAAAAGAAAAGATCTGACTCTGGAGACAGAACGCTGACCAGTCCCTGAAGACCTGAGAGATCTGGATGGTTCATAATTTAGCAGGAGGTCAGAAATGTATTTTGGGCCTAAACATTCAAAGATTTATAAACCAGCAGCAGTATTTTGAAATCTATTCTTTGACACAAAGGAAGCCAGTGTAAAGACTTCAGAAAAGGAGTGATGTGATCCACTTTCTTAGTGTTAGTGAGGACTCGAGCAGCGGCGTTCTGAATCAGCTGCAGCTTTCTAATAGATTTTTTAGTGAGACCTGTGAAGATACCATTGCAGTCGTCGAGTCTGCTGAAGATAAAAGCATGGACACGTTTTTCCAAATCCTGCTGTGACATTAGTCTTTTAATCCTAGATATGTTCTTTAGGTGATAGTAGGCTGATTTAGTAACTGTTTTAATGTGACTGTTGAAACTCAGGTCAGAGTCCATGACTACACCTACATTTCTGGCTTTATCTGTTATTTTGAACATTGCAGACTGAAGCTCAGCACTAACTTTTATACGTTCTGCCTTGGCTCCAAAAACCATTACCTCAGTTTTATCTTTGTTTAATTGGAGAAAGTTCTGACACATCCAGTCATTGATTTGTTCAATGCACTTACTCACTGTTTGAATTGGAGCATAGTCTCCTGGTGAAATTGTTACGTACATTTGTGTGTCATCCGCATAGCTATGGTAACTTATGTTGTTGTTTTTCATTATCTGAGCCAGTGGTAGCATGTAGATGTTAAAGAGAAGAGGCCCCAAGATTGAGCCTTGAGGTACCCCACATGTCATATTTGTCAACTCAGATGTGTATTTACCTATAGAAACAAAGTGGTTTCTGTCCTTTAAGTAGGATTCAAACCAATTTAGAACAGTTTTCGAAAGTCCCACCCAGTTTTCTAGTCGGTCGAGTAATATGTTGTGGTCAACAGTGTCAAACGCAGCACTGAGATCTAATAATACTAACACTGAAGTTCTGCCACTGTCTGTGTTTAAGTGGATGTCATTGAAGACCTTTACAAGAGCAGTCTCAGTGCTGTGGTTTGGACGAAAGCCTGACTGGAACACATCGAAACAACTATTTAAATGCAAGAAATTACTCAACTGTTGAAAAACAACTTTTTCAATGATTTTACCTAGAAATGGCAGGTTTGATATGGGCCTGTAATTGTTCATTACTGAAGCATCTAGATTATTCTTTTTTAAGAGCGGTTTAATGACTGCAGTTTTCAGGGCCTGTGGAAAAATACCTGAGTGAAGAGATTTGTTTACTATATGAAGTAGATCTGAGGCCATGCAACGAAAAACATCTGTTGGAATAATATCAAGGCAGCGGGAGGAGGATTTCAGAAGTTGAATAATGTCTTCTAGGTTTTTATCATTAATCTGATGGAATCGTGTCATGGTGTTTGAATTGATATTAGGTGGACATAGGGACAACACATTTACTGTACCTGATGCAGAGGCACTGACTGCTTGTCTGATTTTCTGAATTTTGTCAGTGAAAAAGGAGGCAAAATCATTGCATGCCCTGGTGGATAGAAATTCAGAGGCTACTGACACTGGGGGGTTAGTTAGTCTGTCGACGGTAGCAAACAAGGCACGTGCATTGTTTTTGTTTTTGGTAATGATGTCAGAGAAGAAAGACTGTCGTGCGTTTTTCAATTCCAAATTATAAAGGCCAAGTCTCTCTTTATAGATTTCAAAGTGAACCTGGAGATTTGTTTTTCGCCACCTACGTTCAGCTTTTCTATACTCTCTTTTTTCTGCTCTCACGGTCATGGCCTTTCTCCATGGAGATATTTTCTTCCCAGTCACTTCCTTTACCTTAGTTGGAGCAATGGCATCTATAACAGTTTTAATTTTTCAATTAAAATGATCTACTAGCTCATTTACTGAGATGTTAGCAGGGGCAAGTGTGGAAGAAAAATTCTGAGTAAACATTTCCCTAGTATTTTCAGTTAAATATCGCTTTGTGGTTACCTCTTTTTGAACATTTCTGTGAACAGAAATTGAGCTCTCAAAGAAAACACAGGAATGATCAGAGAGCGCAACATCAGTCACCACAACCTTAGAGATATTCAGACCCTTTGAGATAATTAAGTCCAGAGTGTGCCCCTTATTGTGCGTGGGCTCCGTCACATGCTGAGTCAGTCCATAGCTATCAAGAACACAAAACAGTTCTTTTGCCCCTCTGTCCTGGGGGTTGTCAACATGGATGTTAAAATCACCAACAATGACTAGACGGTCAAAGTCAATACACACTATAGACAGCAGTTCAGTAAAGTCATCAAAAAAGCTTGCACAGTATTTGGGTGGTCTATAGATATTTAGGAACAGAGCTCGAGAGGAGCATTTCAGCTGAAGGGCCACATATTCAAAAGAAGCAAAGTTCCCATAAGATGTCTTCCTGCATTGAAGAGAATCATTGAACAGAATAGCAACTCCACCCCCTTTCTTATGCATTCTTTCCTGACTCATAAAACTAAAGTTGGGAGGAGTTGATTCGATAAGAACAGCTGCACTGTTATTTTGTTCAATCCAAGTTTCCGTTAAAAACATAAAATCGAGATTGTGCTCAGTGATAAAATCATTGATTACAAATGTTTTTCCTGCCAAAGACCTGACATTTAATAAAGCTAGTTTAAGTTCGTTAAACACACTATCAGTCAGGTTTTTTGTAACAAGCTGTGGCTGACATGGAATCACTGCTAAATTAGATAAACTCACACAAACGTTTGAGCGCTTCCTGTATCTAAGATGATTCACCGCTCTTAATCTATTACCTATCAACACAGATATCGGCAAAGCTACTGGCAGGCAGGGCCCTGGCATTTCCTGGAAAGAGTTGAGAGTGCCATATGCCCTTGAGCCTGGACCCAGCAGATATCAGTAAGAGTTTGTTGCGTTTTATACACACACATCCTTATCAGGCTTCGGAGACTGCAGATGCTTAAAGGACATGCTGCCAACCCTGCGTATCGCCTTAGTTTGGTCTTTGAACTCCAGGAAGGAATCCGTGTCAACCCTCTGTATCTCCTTTGTGTGTTCAGCGATCTCCAGGCGGGTGGGCGAGGCTGAAAGGGTGAACGGAGAGTAGAGAGAGCTGTGGGGTGAAGGAGGAGTATCCTCAGAGGTGATAGGGGGGGTGAAGGGCGGTGGAGACTCCTCCATTTGTCTCCCATAATCAAGACATTCCTTAGGCGGGTGCAGTGATAGATTTTCAAGGTTTTCTGAGCGATGTGTTGTGTCTTTCTCTTGTTTTGATTCCTCTTGTTGCTTGTCCTTGGCAAAGGGAACAGATTGATGACGTAGTCAGTTGAGTACGTTAGAGATAAACAATTTCACTCCTGACTTGTTCAGACAAACTCCATTTGTCTGCGGTCTCAGAAAAAGTTAAAGTTGTCAATCAAATTGACAGAATGGTCAATACAGACAGTTGAAAGCCAGGTGTTCAGTGCAAACAATCTGCTGAATCTCTCCACTCCTCTTCTGACTGGTGGGAGAGAGCCACTGATGAACACCTCTGTATTTAGAGAGCTGACAGTTTCCAACAAACATTTAAAGTCTTCTTTCAGCACTTCTGACTGTTGTTTCACAACATCATTTGTTCCAATGTGCAGTACCACATTCTTCACAGTCGGATGTTCAGCCCCAATATGCAGGATCTTCTCAGCCAAGTCAGAGACCATATCCTTGGGAAAACAGAGTACTTTGGTGTTGTTCTTATTACACAGACCTTTTACATCTCTCACAGCAGAGTCACCCACAATCAGAGTTTCAGGCCCAGTCGTTAGCTTTCCCTCTAGCCTTTTACTTTTGGAGTAGCTATTGGTCCTTACCCTGCTATGTGAAGAGGACGGGTTATCCAGGTCATCAGAAAGAGATCTCCGGTTCTCGGTCAGCGGAGCTTATCTGTTCTGGATTGGCACACTCGGTTGTTTAGGAGGACTTTTTGTGGTTCTCCCTTTAGCAGCTGTCCACGGCTGATTCCTAGTATGAATAGGGGTTGAAGAGGCGCTCTTCCTGGGTGATAACAATGCAGGCCAGCTGGTCGCATCACAGATTTCAGAGTGCTGGGCTCTGCCTGTTGTTCGTCCTCCCAAATCCCATGGAAATGATTTACTCTTCGGCCTTGCATCCAGAGAGTTCGAGGGAGGACTACCACTTGTAGATTTATTACCCAGTACACAGCCCTCCTGTTCCTTGGAATCCTTGTAGCTGCTAACTAGCTTTGAGTTAGCATGCCTTTGTCCATTCTTTTGCAACACTGGTAAAGTGGTGTCATTCCAACCTAGTCCATTCACTTCCACGTTAACTTCCAACCGTTGCATTTTCATTTCCAACACGGCTATCTTCTGTAGAAGTTTGTGGAAGTCATCTGTAGAGAATGGAGGCATTTTGCTGCTAACTAGCTTAAGCTAAATAGCATGCAGTATAGGGCTGCAACAAACGACTAATTTGATAATTGATTAATCTATCGATTAATGAAACGATTAATCGACTATTCGGACTATTACTGTCTGCCTTGCACAATTTCTCAAACGCTCTTATTTAGCCATCAACTTTTAGATTTAGCTTGAGGTTGTTTTAGGCATGTGGGAACTAACAATGAAGACAATAAAGATGAATACTTGATTCAAAAATACATATATTATTAAATTAACGAAATACATTTTGAACAAAATTAACAGTTTTTAATTTAAATTAAATAAATAATATTTCACATCAAAAGAAACAACAGTGTTTTAACAAATGGTATTAAATAATCTGATGACAGAACTGTAAACAGAATAGCTGAAACTTTAACATACTAAATAACTCAGTTACCTCTAATCATTAACCTATGTTTGTATAATGGAGTTAACTCCGTGTGTTGCTGCTAGTATACAGAACACCTGACGTGGAAACGTTACTCGTGGATGGGGCTACAGAGCTGCTAGAAAGACAGTGGAACCCGGTGCATTCCTCCGTCTGAATGTGGAGCACTTTTGCTAAATGTTTAGACAAATTGCTCGTGTTACCGCCTTTCCATGCTAAACTCTTATTGCACTTTTGGCAACGAGCATTCTCCACATCGAGACGGGTAAAGTTTAACCACACCTCGGAGCGCATTCTCTCTGCCATCTCCGCAGTGTGTTGCTGCATGTAGCAGCTGCTTGTGTGTAAACGGCCCCGCCCCCTCGCACACAGACCGGGGAGAGAGATCTCGTCTGATCGAAAATACACCATAGACGCATTTGTTTGTCTTTTTGCATATTGTTGGCGACACTAAGACTGCGATATAATGTTTATGTAGCAATAATACATGACATATATTTTGTAAATGTCTCCAGTACCGATAAAAAGACCAATAACGTTGGAGCTTAACGGCGCGTAAAACACATGTGATGACGTCACCAACGAATCGACGACTGAATTAGTTGGCAACTAATTTGGTAATCGATTGTAATCGATTAAGTCGATTAGTTGTTGCACCCCTAATGCAGTACCAGGCTTTAGCTGTTGCTAGGCCACGCTACTGTAAGACTGAGGTCGTCGTAAAAATATTGAAATATGGCTGAAACCCTCCGTCTATTTATGAAGAATAACTGTCCCAGTGATAGGTTAATGTCCAGGAGCCGCTGCTTGAAGTTTTCAGAAAATAAAAATAGAAAAAGAGCATAAAAAAGTAAGCAGAGGCAAGAGCAAGCAGAAAAGCGTCTGCACTGTAAGAAGGCAAGGCAAATTAAGTATTATTTTATTCTTTTAAAATGTTTTCCGGATTTCATATAATATAAACACCAAATCCCAGCATGCATTGCGGCTAAAACATCCAATCAGTGAGCTTAAACCATAGCTGAGGATCTTGGGTAATCGCTCGAAATGCCTATGTCTGTTTCCGGTTATTTTTATTTTGAAATTCAGTTCCTGACGGACGCCAAAAAAGCCCGAGATTATGGAATTAAACTAATAAATAAAAGCAAGGATAATTGTGTGTTATTGGTGAGTAAATAACAGTGTGTTATTTTGAAAAGAATAACAAATTAGAAGGAAAAAAAGATTTAAAAAATACAGATTTCAGTATCCTGAGGCTCTGAGCCACATTTCATTTCCTCACAGACGGCAACAAAAGTCCGAAATTATACGATTTAAAATAAAAGCAATAATTGTGGAATGATATTGAGTAGGAACATGTTTTTATGAACCACACAGCTTCCGGTCTTCCACGACCCGACCGGAGAAAAAGACGTGCTGCAGGCACGAAACACATTACCAGTAGAAATACATTGCTTTTAAAATCGTGCTGTGCAACACGAAAAAAAGGGGGAAATCGTGTTGGTGAACACGAATCAATAGATTAAAAATCGTGTTGGTGAACACGAAATGCCATGAGACTGGGTTGGCCCAGCATACCGACATCAGCTAACGTTAGCTTAGCAAGCTAAACTAACGCTAACTAGAATAGCCGCCAAAGTGTGTTTACAGACGAATTATACCTGAAGTCAAGCCAGCCTTTACTGAGCCCCGAGCCTGTTTTCCAGGTCTTCCAGCGTTTTTCTCGTTTTAATGCCATTGAACACCATTTTTGATCAGAATAACAGCTAAAGGTAAGCATATCTCCATTTTTTGCTACCTAAAGCTAACACACTAAAGCCTAAAGTGTTGTGGGGCTTAACAGGAAACTAACGTATATGACTTACCTTCTAGAAGTCTGGTGGATTTTTGTCAAGTCAGTAGAAAGAAACGTTTTGCTGCAACCTGCTGCTGTCTGTGCGAATCTCAGAGTGGTGCGCGCGAGTATCAGAGTGGTGTGCCCAGTATCAGAGTGTTACCATGGTAGCAGAGGGAGAGGGAAGGGCTGCAGTATGAGCGTTGGAAGCTCAAATCAAGCGACTCGCTGGCTGTGTATTTGTTGTTAAATATCAGATAAACTACTACGCATACGTGATTGGCGAGGCGGTGTGTGTGGTGGGGGGGCAGTGGGGGGCCAACAAATATATCAGGGTGGCCATGGCCCCCCCCCTGCTGGCGCCACTGCTCTCTTCTCCTCTATTTGTCAAACTCTTTCCATGCTCTCAGACTCTGAAGAACGCCTGGCTGCAGAGGAACGCTGCAGATTCAGCAGATCCAGGAGTGTTGGTTCTGCTGGGCTGTGGAACCATCTCCAGCACCTGCGGCCAGCTGGCCTCCTACCCCCTGGCTCTGATCCGCACACGCATGCAGGCCCAGGGTGAGACGGGCTGTAATCAGACATACACACACACTGAGAATGAACAATGTTCCAGCAATAACCCCCATTGTCCCTCTTCTTTCAGCCGCACATGAGGGCAAACCCAAGCTGACCATGGTGGGCCAGTTTAAACACATCATATCCCATGAAGGAGAACCAGGACTGTATTGAGGACTCACCCCCAGCTTCCTCAAAGTCATTCCAGCTGTCAGCATCTCCTACGTGGTGTACGAGCACATGAAGAATGTTCTCGGGGTGGCTTACTAGACGGAGAAAAATAATAGACATTTTGATAAATTGTTGTTCCAAAGACACTAAGTAATACGGTACAGGACCTAGTTTTACTGATATCGGGTACCTTATATGTTATATATTATTATTATTATTAAGGTACTTGGACTAAGCCAGTAGCCGGCGATGCTAAGTCTCTTTAAGTAATTCTAAAAGTATTTTATTACTAAAACAGTTAATCTCTGTAAAGTTAGAGACAGTAAGGAGGGCTCCTAAGATTGTACACACAAATCACACACAGCAGGACAGGCTCCCCCAGCAGCTTCTTTAATACACTGAGGAAGAAACTCTTGTATTTCCTCTTTGGAGAACTTGCCATGGTGAGATAAATACTTCCTGAGTTTGGCTTCAGGTGTTCTGCTCAACAGGAGTGAAGCCTGAACTGTAAAAAACAGAAATTACATATCCATAAAGTGCTAAAACAAAGTCATGGAAAAATATACTGAGTGGACTTTTGACACTGTTGTTTGGTCTGACAGTGCTGCTGTCTAACCCTCAGCCTCTCAGCGCACAATGTGGCAACACAAGGAATGTGAAACTGTACCTGCAGTCTTTTGAGGTTGAAGAGAGCATATATGAATGACTGTCCAAAGGCTCACAGGCTCAGGTGTAGGGTGTTTTACCCGAGTAAGTTAGCAGACTCTAGTTTCATGCTGGTAGTACAGTGTTTCCAGGTTACAACATGCTACTTATTAGATGCCAGTGTTGTAGTCAAGTCACCAATTCACAAGTCCAAGTCACTCTCGAGTCCCCACTCTTCGAGTCCGAGTCCAAGTCCGAGTCACCTAGGGAGAGTCGTAGTCGAGTCCGAGTCCAAGTCCGAGTCCCCCAATGAGTGTCCGAGTCGAGTCCGAGTCCGAGTCATCATTACCTGTGTTCGAGTCCAAGTCCGAGTCACCCAAGGAGTGTTCGAGTCGAGTCCGAGTCACCATTACCTGTGTTCGAGTCCAAGTCCAAGTCCGAGTCACCCAAGAAGAGTCTAAGTCAAGTCCGAGTCACAAGTCTTCATGTATTAATCTTAGTGGATATATGTGTTGAAATGTAGCTGTAGCTTGTTGGCGCAGATATCTCTGCTCTGCGCCGATCCTATAGGAGTGTGCTTTAAAAGAGGGAAAACTCAAAACAGCCAGGATGAGGGTTAAACAATAATCTGTTTTAATGATAAAAGGTAATAATACAATACACTTTCAAAGGGGTGGGGCGGGCCCCCACTCCCTGCTCTGGTTCTGATGCCGGGAGATCCTTTCATCTGGACGGCAGGAGAAAAGAGAAAGAACTAAAAAATAGAATAGCTTATATTCAGAAAATAAACCCAGGAGGAGCTGTGGTCAGTTTCTCATTGGGAGATTCAAAAAAGATGTCTTCTCTTAGCGAATCAGCGCGTGCCAACGGGGGTGATAAACTATTGTCTCTGAGCTGATAATAAAAAACATCTGGTGTCTGTTATCTCCTTTTCCTGCATAGATTTTCACACCCCCTTGCTCATTCCAGAGACTTGTTCACAAAGATATACTTATTAATACTCTCATATTTCCAGCTTTTGTTTACACACTGCTATTACTAATACAAAGTAATTAAACACATATATACCATTCAAGATATGTAGACTTCCCTGAAACATGACATACTGGAGACCTTAAGCAGAAGAACTCTCATCTACCCCGCCTGCTTAACTTCCCCTCCCCCAGAGTAATAAAACCTGTTTAGCACCCAGGCATGTTTGAAGCAAGTTTAGTCCTCACATTTATGAAAGGATAAAACAGAGAAATCAATACAAAACACAAACACAGGTATTGTTTGAACAGTATTCACTTAACTGCTACTATTGATAATTACCAGAGAAACTCCAGGGCCTCTTCCAATATCTGGAAATTGCAACAAGACTTTCTGCCATTTCTAATGTAACACTCTTCCCAAATATCAAATTATAATAATCTTTAAGCTCCTCTACATTGCTTTTATCCTGTCATGGTATACTAATGTGTCTATTGAACTGCTGTGAAGCGAGTGTGGCTACAATTGTTGTATTAAAAAAGGTGCTATACAAATATAAAGCTTATTACTAATAATAATAATAATTATTATTATTATTATCATCATCAAGGTTGAGTCTAGTTCCAATATTGTCTCCAGTGCTCCGTTCTGGCATCTTCAAAGAGCTGCTTTACAAATGAAAATGGTATACATTAAACACAATGACACAATGTCACGATTGAACTTATTTAATGGTTTGAAAACCCACAGAAACTGAAAATACATTATTAAGAACAATAGAACATGAGAAAGCATGCAGGGCTTTCTACGCAATATAAGTAACATTTTCATTCAATTTCTAATTTGAATCTGGCTCGAATTACAAAGTCATAGAACCAATTCCTCTCTATGTTAGTGAAGTGATGGGGTCCGCTCTCCACCATAATGTGGCCCTATTGGACAGACACCCAGTTGAAATTATGCATTTAGAATGCTTAAAAAGCATCTTACAGGTGTACAGAAAACCACAAACGACACCAGCAGAGCCGAATGAGGCCAATTCCAATAGAGTGCCACAGTGACACGTCCTAAAACCCGGAAGTAAACTTCTTCCGGTTCCTTCGTCAAAGAAGCAATGCATTTTCTCCATAGGATTTTGGAAAATAGCTCGAAATAAGGTCTGTGGTTGAGACACATTTAAGAGACAGATCACGTGGAGATTATCCAAAACGTGATCTGTCTCTTAAATGTGTGTCAACCACAGACCTTATTTCGAGCTATTTTCCAAAATCCTATGGAGAAATTGCATTGCTTCTTTGTCGAAGGAACCCATGCGCAGCTTACTTCCGGGTTTTAGGACGCGTCACTGTGCCACTCTAGTCTGGCAGGGAACTTTAGTCTGGCATAACAATATGTTTTTAGCTGCTAGCGTCAGGAGCAGATGAGCACCCACTCAGGCACACACACTTAAACATCCTTGTTGCATTTTAAAAGCATCAGATTTGACAACATCGAACAACTCAACCTTGCACGGTGAGGCCTCATAAAAATGCCTCCATGACTGAATACCCTTTCAATGGGTGCACTGGAAGCAGGGATGGAGAATACCTGTGTGGCAACCTGACAGAGGACAGGGAACTGGGATTTATTTTGTTGCCAAAACTTGAAGCATGGGTCTGAGGCCTGGTTGTAGATCAAGTCGAGGTATGCAGTCAGCTGAGCCTGGACAGACCGACTGTGGGTGGAGGAGGGAGTCTTGCTGTAGAGGGAGAACATTCTCAGCTTCTTCTGAGGAGCTTCAGGAGGAGACACTGGAACATCACCTTGTTCTGGTCCTGCTGCTGTGTCTGCTGTTGAGATCATTTGCTTCTCACCCTCTGCCTTGATACAATCTGAAATGAGAGGGTATACTTTTGTGAATAAATCTGCTACTGATCTTATTATTTTGTTTGTGATACCATTTATAGATGATGTTAATTTGTTTTACTTGAAGAGGCTAATGTGTAAAAATGGCCTTATAATTGGGTAATTCTTTCCATAAGGATTGAATATTCTTATTTTGGCTACACACACCCCAATATCTACAAACAGATAAACCACTTCTAGACATTCATGTACACATATAACTATAATTAATAATGGCTAGTATAAGTTAGAGCCTGCATACATATATAACAAGTGAACATGTCTCACCAATGATCTGAGTCATTAGCTGATCTTTGTCATCACTGTCCAGCTGCACATCATGTTTTAGCCGCTGGAAACCAAACGATGGGTCCAACACAGATGCTATGAAGTAGGCAGTCGTGAAAGGACATTTGGTGGGACCTCTTCCTTCAGCTGGCTCGCATCCTGGCATCTTCACTGCTTGGAAGATCTCTGTGAACCTTGTTTTCAAGGAGCTTTTTGTGCCTAGGGGAAGAAAGAATACACACTTTAGCTTCTTGATGCCAAATCATTTCAAAAAATCTTTCTTATTGCTAAATAAATTGTATGATTAAAATTAGGGCTACCCCAACTACTAATCCTCAACCATTGCAAACTAGTTTTGGCATGTTTATGATAATAATTTAAATACATTTTTGGACCATCCAAATATGGTTTGAGTTCAAGGATTGAGAAACAATGTTACATTTAACATTGTTATCAGTGTGCTATATAACAGTGAAATACAAAACCATAATCCTGAACCTTAAAAAATGGAATGTTCAAGCACAAACCAAGCAAGCCACTAATGGTAAAAAGGGATATTTAATCGTTTATTTAGCAGGGACAATGCACATCAATGAACACTTAAAACAATAAAATGTGTCAAGTGTAAATATGTAATATGATTCTAAATGTGTTGCAATGAACGAATATTTTGTTAATTTATTTCAACACAGTCGGCAAAACATCACAACACAAAGCGAATATAATAAATATAATATCACAATGTCCAACAACCAATAAGTGAACATTTAAATGATATCAATAAAGATTAAGCCCCAGAAAGCACATTGCTACTTGACGACATTCTGCATGTTAAAGAGCCTGTGACAGCATCCCAACAACTGTTGTGCAATGAAATATTGGGCTACTAGTCATCTCGAACCGTCAGTTTAAAAAAGAAGTTGCGATACCGTTCCGATAAATATCAATAATTTCGAACATCGCGGGGAAATTCCTTCGACTCATTTTGAGGTTTTGGGGGAAGCCGGAAGTGACGTCAATGCGGGAATGCTTCAATGTGCGGCGAGAGAGCCAAACACGGACAAAGTGTGTTGTCATGCGTAGAAATGGTGAATTACTGAGTTTAGGCACGTTAATAACGTTTTAATGAAGTTGACTACAGTATATTCATATTTGTCAGTGCTTTCGTGTCCATTCGGCGAACATAAACATAAATGATCGTGGTGAAGATGATGATTAAATTAGGATTACAAATCAGTAGTGAGAGCTGCTGAATTCCTCCAGGAGGATGTGATATAAAAACAAATCGATTATTTTTGTAGTTGTAAACTCAAGTGGATGAAACTACATTTATTAGTGCTTTCATGTCAATTCGGCGAACATATGATACATTAAATGATCGTGAGGATGATGATTAAAAATCGTTTGTTTGAGCCGGTCTGCATTTCCTGATGAGAAAACAAACCGATGCTTTTTGTAGTTGAAGTACACCAACGTGGATTAAACGTGGTTTTTTACCACAATGTTGGGAAATTAATGGATAAAATGCACGGATTATTATTATTATTATTATTTCCACTCCGATCGGGACTCTCGGTCCACCGTTTCCCCGCAGCGAGGCTCCCCCCGTTGACAGTTTACGTGGGCTGGGTGCAGTGGCTGACTGGCCATCGGGACGAATCCCGATGGGCCGGTACCGAAGTGGGCCGGTCGGATAAATCACTAGTACATCCCCCATAGGCGGCGCGTGAGGCTCAGGTTTGGGAAGGCTTAATAACTTGTTTTACCTGACGCTGCCCGCCTCCGGCGTCTATAGAAAAGAGATCAACTCAGTGTGCGGAGTTTAAATCTCTCAAGTCATATTACAGGATTAGGAAATACAGTTTAAACTGCCGTATGCAGAGAAGACGCCAACGTGTCACACTTATCATTCATATTATCCCATCAATCAGATGCGCTGTCAGTACCAGTACACTTGTCCCTGTTTGTGATTGGTCAAATGTAGCTAATCCCACCCCTTTCACGTGAACGTGCTCTCAGCTGGTGAGAGAAACCCTGGCTTGATTTACCGAGTTGATAACCAGCGTCGTAGGACCGCTTTATGAGATCTCGTTTGTTAGTTTGTTGTTGTTAGTTAGTTTGTTACTCAAACAGATCCAGGGTCTGTTGAACTGGCTTCGTAGTACAGGGCACAGGTGGCTAGCAGCGCTAATGTCAAAGACACAGACATCATACATTTTATTTGTATTTTACCAGGATGCAGTGACACAAATATTTGGGAAGGCTTAGCCTTCCCTAGCCTACAGCACCCGGCGCCCCTGACCTCTCCCACTCCCCCCGTTGACAATTTACTACCAGTACCAAAGTGGGCCGGTCGAGAGTTGAGGATGATTTTTAGTCCCAGTCCACCACTGGCTACATGACCGTATGATCGCCCATATTGACGCACCTAATTCCTAAACTTCTAACAGATACAACATAAACCGATCCTTCAGCCTCATGTGAGCTCTCAGACACGTTCAAAATTAAACTGTCATCGCTGTCTGAGCTTGCTGCTGTGTGCGCCATCGTGCGTTTACATGCAGATGCTGGGATCCTGAACGGTGCAGCTGGAGCGCTGTGCCCGCAATGACGTCACACGTAATTTGGCGGGACTTGAAGAATCCCCGAGAAGATCCAGAAAATGGTCAACATTGAAGGGCAGATTAATTAATCAAAGTACAAATATCCAAAATCAGTTCAGTAACGGTTTTCAAGGGGACAATATTTACTCAAATTGATGGGTTTGGATGAAGGGGGAAACTCGTATCACAGGCTCTTTAAGTAGCAATGTGCTTTCATGTTATCGGCTGAATCTTTACTTATTGATTTGATCACATTACTCTGATGATAGTGTTCAATACAGCCTACCTATATATATATATGAACTCCATCCTTAGAGTAATGTGTTATGGAGCCTCCGTGACGGAGATCATTTTCAGTCTCTAATTTTCACGTTCATTGTAGGCTAGGGCTAGGCTATTCATCATCTGCAGTATCACCAAGGACATGTATAGCTTTTTAACAGTATCTATCTAGACAATAAAACTGCACTTGGTCCCTAGGATGTGATATCAACCCCTACCTCCATCTAACCCGACATCTTAAAACCTTTGTGGAGTCAATTTAGTGGCTAACGTTAACGTGGGTTAGCAAGCTAACAATAGCATTTCTACTTACTTTTCTGGGTGCCGCCGTGAAAGGTGTCGATTGAAATTCGACGTTGTCCCAGTCTTATCTTCTATCTTCTGTCCACATAATGTGCATTTTGCGCTACTCTTTCCCAATATGGAAACGAAATCTTTAAAAGCATACAGCACGATGCGGGGTGTGTCTCTGGACATCTTTAGACTGGTATAGCAGCGGGGGCGCGCCCAGTACGTGAACTCGCCTCGCAAGTGCACACAGGACATCAGACTCCAGAGAAAACTTGCTCGAGTCCGAGTCCAAGTCATCGTGCGTGAGAATTCACGAGTCCGAGTCATCCAAGGAGTGCCCGAGCCGAGTCCGAGTCCAAGTCCAAGTCATCGTGTGTGAGAATTCACGAGTCCGAGTCCAAGTCGTGTCAATCAGTGCGCGAGTCCGAGTCAAGTCACGAGTCCCTGAAATCGGCACTCGAGTCCGACTCCAGGACTCGAGTACTCCATCTCTGTTAGACGCTTTTATCCACAGAGACTTACATACTCAATACTGTGGGCAATCCCCACAGGAGCAATTTGGGGTGAAGTGTCCCAGGGACACAATGACATGCTGACTGCAGTGGGGTTTTGAACCTGTGACCCTGTGATCCCAACACCAAGGTTCTATCCACTGCACCACACGCCTCCCTCCCGCAAGACTGAAGACTGGCTAATAATGACAATAATGTTTTTTATGGGCTGTCTCTCTCTCAGCCGTCTGAGCTACTGACATCATGAACCTCATAGTTAAGGTAAGGTTAAGTTTCTGTTCACCCCTGAGCTCCATCAGCCTCCAGACAGGCTAATAGTGTGGTGCAGGAATGAGTCTTTAAACACGGAAATGAGAAAGCATTTTCCTACTTCCAGTTCCCTCATCTCGGATTTAACGTTTTTTCGTTTTACTTGTTGTTGGTTAAAAGCCTGAAATAAGGTCTGTGGTTAGCACACGAAGAGATTTTTGTTCTACGACATAACATACACCAGTAAATACCCCACTGGTGCAAATCTGAAGATTCATGTGTCATGAACACAGCTGCTGCTAACAAGTGAACATGGGACTGCTGATTGTCATCATGCTGAACATTAGCCGCCTCTAGCTTAGCGGTGATGACGTGAAGTCATGTGACCATGCTGTGTTTTTTTATAGCCTTAAGTTAGCTTTTTAATTGTGGCGATTGCATTTCAACAGTTTCACTGTTACCCCTAGATTCCACCAGGTCCGTCTGCGTCGTGTTACGGCCGCGTTACGGCCGCGTTACGGCCGCGTTATGGCCGCGTTACGGCTGTGCCACGGCCTTCGCAAAGATCGCGGCCACTCTAGTCAATGGGTGCTATTCCACCAGACACGCCGCGTTACGGCTCAGAAGCCTCCCAGAAGCGTCTCGGCGCTGGGCTCCGCTCAAAATAGGATTCAAGTCTATTTTTCGACGCGAGGCGTTGCAGAGGCCCCAGGCAGGAAGTGGACCGGTCAGAGCATCCGGCCCATCCCCAAAATAAACTAATTTGCAGACCCTATCCCTCCGTAGTCTTTCAAGTAGGAGGAGAAATGCCAGCATTCTCCTCCGGTTTACAGGCTCTGTGTAAATTATACATAGAATAATTGAATGCATTTTTTACCACTAAAATACAGCAACACATCTTTGATTCATGTAGTTTATAACTGGAATATTACAATTATTATTAACTTTGTCTGCACGAAGTAGCCTGTCCAGGAAATATGCCCAAATCAACAAAAACTGCGAGCCGGCAGGCAAGACGCTCCGCTTCTGAAACGTGCCCGGTAGGGTATGGAGGTGTGTGGCGCAGTGGATAGAGCCTTGGTGTTGGGATCAGGGGAGCACAGGTTCAAACCCCACTGCAGTCAGCATGTCGTTGTGTCCCTGAGAGACTTCACTCCAAATTGCTCCTGTGGGGATTGCCCACAGTATTGAGTATGTAAGTCGCTTTGGATAAAAGCGTCTAACAAGTAACATGTATGATGCCGGAAAATCTTGACGCGACGCAGACGGACGAGTCACTAAATAAAAGCACGCTGGTAACCTGGGCCATTTCTCAATGTCGAGTGTTAGCAATTATTGAACCCTGAGAGCAGGACATACTGAAACGAGTCAAGGGAAGCCTATAAAAGTTAACAGCATTTAATTACACAAAAGATGCAGGGATGTACAAATGAAATGTGCGAGTGGCGGCTCTCCCCCCGTGTGTCCGGTCAGCCCAGGTTAGGGGGGTAGAAGAGATTTTAAATCGTTTTGGACGATAAAAATTGTTTAGGACAATAAATTGAAAGTCGTTTTGGACGACAAATCAGTACGGCTGGTATAGTGGTTATACTGTTGTGTTTTCAACCAAGATATTGCAGGTGGATTACGGTAATCGGAATTACAGCAGCATTACGTTAAATTTGACGACGGTCTGTTAATAGTCGCTGATGAGTCTCCATATTAGTCCAATACCAGCGTGTCTAAACAGCAACAGATAATCACAAGACAAAACTAGATAGAAATGTTATTTTAAAAAGTGTTGTTTTTTTGTGTTGAATTTCTATCAACCACTTTGTGACTGATCTCATTCTCATTCTTCTTGAACAACTCTTTGCCTGCAGGTCAGAGTTTGAAATAATCAGTTGCCATCTTGTTTTGACCTCATGTTGACAAACAAACACATGGCAGTCGCCATTTTGTGAAATGCAAATTCAAAGCACTCCTTTGTTTGTTCTTATGCATCTAGTTTCACTCCCATGAGGCTAAGTCATTGTTCTGACCTCCATCTTGTGAAGAACAAATCATACTTCTTGTCGCAGTTGGAACTAGAAAATAGTTCATTTTTGCTAAATCAGGTAATCTATACCGTTGGACTTTGGTGTTTGTAAGGAAAGATTATTGTATTTTCTAAAGGTTCAATCTGATTTTTGAAGTATTTCTGCTGGCAAATGTGTATTGGCGGTTTTGTGCTATATTGTTTGATCATATTGTAACTTTTCTTCCCATTTCAAAGGTATTTTTAAGATTAGCTACCTCTAGTGGATGAAATTGAAAATTACAACATCGCACTCTGCTGGTCGTACAAAATTGGTCCACAGAACAGAAAAGACTTATAAATACAAGAATAGCGCATTTTAGGCAGAATTACAATTATATGCGAGTGTTATAGATGGACACATACTTCATGATACACAGATAATATTACATGTGGTTTCAAAATGTAAGATAAGAAACTTTATGCAATAGTCGTCCAACCTAGACTGTACAATATTAAAACACCATATTATTGAGTTTACAACATTTCTGTATAACATTTTCAAAATGTCATACACTTGAGTATACACAGCACACAGCAGATTTAGATTTTCACCATATTTCTATTTTCATATTTTAAAGTCAAAACATACACTGTACAATTTTTATTTTAAAATTTCTAATTTACTTTATTAACTTTAAAAAATAATATTAAAAAAAATATATATAAAATAAAAATAAATAAAACTTTAACTTTAACCTCTTAAGCCCTGAGCCTGTTTTTCAGGTTTCAGGCTCGATTTATTGACATAGAAATTAACTATATCTTCACTTCTAAAAGGGGTAAATTAATAATCTTTTCTCTCAAAGCAAGGTTACATCTGTGAGTTGGATGTCGAAGTGTCAGAATCAATATAGATGTTTATATTTTAAAATAAATTCAGATGGAACATAGTAAAAACATGTAAATTCTAATGTCCGCCTAAAATAAACCCATTACTTATAGTGAAAACCACCCTTGAATGATGGGTTAGTAGACTAAAAGCTTTAGGAATCCAAATTATAACATATAATAAGTACCCTGTATCAAGATTGATGCAAAACAAGTGAAATTTGACCTTTTTAGACAGATTTAGACAAATAAAGTCCAGGCGGACTCACCTCTGGGTAATTTGGGAACCATCAGTTCCATTTGAACTTTTTCACTGTAAAAATCATTTTATTACTTTAAATTATCACTATAGGTATTCATTGCATCTAAATACAACTGTTGTGAAAAGAAAAAAAATAATATATATATATAAAAACATACTCTGTTATCCTAACGTCATTTGCAGGAAACAACGTCTAAGGAAGCTTAATATTTAATAAACTATGAATATTTTATATCCATATAACGGGAAAAAACTCATTTAACTTATCTTTTTCTTTTTTCAAAAAAAACACACAATGCTAACAGTGAGGCTCTGAATTAGCCCCGAGTGAAAAATGCTAACCTATTACTGCACCGAAAATCACTCCTAGCTCCCTTATTACTTATCCTAGCTGCACATCCAACACATCGTTTATGATCGTAAAGACACAGAATCTAACGGTGCCCACCGCAACACTGAAAGATACAAACTTGCGAGGTTATCAACAAAAACGTACATCAAAACAAGTGGCGCTAGGTACTAACATGCGCTAGGCTAATGGCTTACCTTCCTCTTTGTCTGGTCTAAACTGGTCTTCAATGGCATTAAAACGATAAAAACGATGATGTAGTTAATCCATAGGTTAATATCCAATGGGGCTGTGTCCCCTTTGAAATGTTCTGATAATCCATAAGCAATAAAACTGCAATTCCGTTATCTGCTGTCCGCTCTGTGTGCTCCGTGTGCTCCGTGTGCTCTGGGTCCCGGCAATTCCTGCTTCCTGCTTCCTTCCGTAGTAAACAATAAATGGAGTCGGCTGCATAATGTACTTAAACTGGCTGGCATTCTTTATACTTTACGCAGGACTATATGTCTGGAACCCATTGGTCGATTTGTGTGATTTACACCTTTTTCTTAACCATCCGAACCAATAGAATCGATGGGCAGTTCCCAAATCCACGTAAACATTACCATAGCGGACGTAATAGAGAAGCGAACAAAGCATATCTGAAAGTGCACGCCTGGACTGCAACATTTTATACCCAGTATATTGCCATAAATATGATGATGGATTATCAGTAAAAATTTCTATGTGACACAAAGACATTGAGCAGCGTTTTTATTCCGGTGAACACAACTTTTGATCACAAATCAAAAAAGGTAAGACGTAATTATTGTAATATTTTTGAAACCGGATGTTGTTTACTTTCTCTTTTCTGGCTGATAGCTTCAGGAATTCGGGGGCTTACAGTGATGACATTACATGAGTGGAATCTGTGGAGTCTCAGCTTTAATCGTATATCTTGTTTGTGCAGTTAGGATAAGTAATAAGGGCATTTTTACCGTGAGTGCTGTGCAAAAGTCCGTGAGCATTAGTTAGCATTTTTTCGCTCCATGCTAATTCAAAGGCTTGGTATTACTCTTGTGTTTCTTTTAGCTAAACATGGTTCACATTGTCAGTTAGCTGAGTTTCTTACCGTTAAAAGGGTATGGAACATTAATAGTTTCATAAATGTTAAGAAGCCCTGAGACATAGTCTCATAAAAAAACGGTGGAAGGGGTCCACTGGGGGGACCCCCGGGCTTAAGAGGTTAAAAAAGATTAAACTTAAAAAAAAATTTTTTTTAAAAAAATAAACCTTTAACTTTAAAAAAATATATAAAACCTTAAAAAAAAGATTCCCAGAATTTAAAGTTAAAGGGGACCTATCATGCAAAATGCACCTTTGTACGTCTTTTATACATGATTATGTGTCCCCGGTGTTCCAGGAAACTCACCAAGTGTCAGAAAACACAACCCTCTCTATTTTCCTCCTTCGCCAAATCTCTAAAAAAGGGGCTGCAACGGATCTGAAAAAAATGGATCCAGATTTCAACACTTTTCTACGTCACAAAGACGTGCTCCGCTTATTGGTCAACTCTCCACCTATCAGGGGAATGAGCCACGGCCACGTGCATTGCCAAACCTCTCATTCGCATATAGGCTATCGGCAGGCTAAATCAACCCCAGTCACATCTGTGTTTTTGCCTGCTCTTGCCAGGATGTCTAAGCCAGTTAAACGTTGTGCTGTTGTTGGCTGCAAGACTCGAGACAGGGGACTGCATGCAATGCCATCAGTGGAAAAATAAAATAATCTGTGGCTAGACTTCATTTTCAAGGGACATGTGCCAGAAGACCCCGGCAGATTTCTGTTTGTGTGTTCCAAACATTTTACGACGGACATGTTTATGAACTTGTCTCAAGTCCAACACGGATATGCCTCCAAACTAATGCTACACCCGGGATCAATACCAACCATCCGGGACCAGGCCAGTGAGGACACATCCAATTTTGAAGCTGTAAGTTTTTATTTAGCGGTGTTTTTCCTGATAAAGCTATCTCTAGCTTGTAATATGTAGCATGTAGCTTCGCCGTATCAATGTCGCCTCAAACCCAAATAGTAATCGGTTAGGTGTTTTTGTAACATTTTATTTTGTACGCTCCGCAGTCTTTGCTTTGTCTTTTATTTTAATTATCAGGCATTTGCGAACATGTTCAGACTGCCGTAATGGCGATCTGTGTGAAGGCTGTAAAGCCACACCCTAGTGTATTTATTCTCCTATTTATTAGTATTTTGTATCCTCTAAAATCATATTGAGTAAGTTATAATAACAAACGTAATCTTCTGTAGGCAAGTGCCGCTTTTTCCAGCGTTATATGTAAAAGCTTTTGTGATTGTAGTCTGTAAGAACGATCAGATATCATCGATCTGTAAGCTAAGCTACGCTAAGCTACGCTAATGAGACATGCCGTTTTTTGCAGCGTTATATGTAAAAGCTTTTGTATGTTTACTTGTTTGCGCACATGAATATAAATGGGGGGGTGTTAGGATACAACACTGTGTACGTATGCGAGGGGACACACACCACGAGTAAAACGGAGCTAAAGCCCTGGTCTGTTGTTGTTGACGAGGCCTTACCTCTAGCAACAGGCTAATTAGTGGCTAGCACTCATTACAGTCAGTCTACTGAGCTCAGCCCCTCTCCAACACATCATCTGTATTGAATCAGAAACACAGCATGCACGTTACGGTTAAAAACTAACTCAGATTGGAAAAGGCTAAGCAAAGAGCTTTGCTAAATAGAGAGTTTTAGCCCCCATCTTTTAGGATTTCAGACTATATTTATCCAAATAGTATTTTCTCATCCTGAATACTAAGTTGAGATGATTTTGTTCTAACTATGTTTTCTTCTTTAAAGGCTAGCATCTCACATGCTACCAGCAGATTACCTGTGATGATAGATTCTGCATGTCAGACTGACCAACCCAAGTACCGTACTGTTCGTACACAGCTATCCTCGAGGACTCTTGGTTCACATCGAAGTACAGGTTAGAAGCACGTTTTTCAAATGTTCTTTGGCTACATCTTGACATTCTGATGTTGTAGACTTTAATTTGTGTGCTTCTAATTGTTGTAAAATATTTTTGTTTTATCTTTTCTTTTGTTTTTAATGTCAAATACAATTATGTTACAGCTGTCCATGCTAAAATTCCCTGCAGAAGCGTTGGTGTCGAAACACTTCCGTTGGAAGTGCCAGTGCCAGTGCCCTTTTCAACATCCACCCCCATAAAGAGACCACCAAAGAGGGCCCGTGTAGACCTTGAAGAGGAATACGAAGATCCATTTGAGGGAAGCTCTTCTTTGGTGATTTCCGAAGGCCAGGATGCAACTTATGATCCAACAGAATACATAACAAATGCTACAGAAACAACAGCCATGTCGTAAGTTACTGAAATATCACTATGTGTGAGTTTGTCTATGTATTGTATTTTTTGCTGTATATAATTCAAACATTGATAATAGGGAAACACAAAAGATCTCTAAAGCAACAATCTGTGTGATGAATCGTAACTTCTATTTTTTTGTTTTAGTGGTCAAGAACAAAACCCCCCCCAGACGATCAACACATACATCGTGTATGAGACCTGCCTCATGGAGCTTTTTGAATCATGTCCTGTGTGCAAGCGTGTGTGTGATGTACAAACCAGAAGGATCGGTACATTCATATCAGTTCAGCAGCTGTGCCCCCATTGTCAGTTTACAAGAAACTGGAGTAGCCAGCCTGTTCTTGGGAGTACTCCAGTTGGAAACCTGCAGCTATCAGTTGCAACATATGTCAACGGAGCATCTTTCTACAAACTTTCAAAGGTAAATTAACTGCAGAAGATTGTTTTGCCAATGTTTGAAAATGCAAATGTTGTTGTTGAATAAGATAGGACAAGGTAACAAGAGTAAGAAAAGGTGGGAATAGGGCACTGTTAGGTAACGACCCATGCTAATATGTCAAGCTCTTTTGGGAGGTTGGTGTGGAGAAAGAGAAGAGATGTGAAAGGGGCACTGTAGAGTAAGCACCCCTAATGACATGTTCAGCTTTTCCCCTGTTTAAAAAAAGGGCAGCTCATTTGCACTTTCCAGGTTCTCCTCAACGACTCGTCAACAAATCTACAGGTGATCTTTGAGATTAAAATGTATTCTTGCTGTTTTCTTTCAACCATTAGGTCTTCAAAGCAATGAATATGCAGCTATGCAAATACAACACCTTCCGAAGGCATGCCAGGATGTTCATTGAGCCAGCGATTGTTTCTTACTGGCAAAAATCACAGGAAGGCATGCTACAGAAGCTCCATGCAGAGGAGAACGTGATAGTTGGTGGTGATATGAGGGCTGACTCTCCAGGTATGTATTTTTTATATAATTCACATTTTACATTTCAGAAAGGGGTTTCACTATGTGTGATTTGTTAAATGTATGGTTCCTGAAAAACATATGCTAAACACTACAAGCAAAAATACTAATTCACCATCCGCAGAGAAAAGTAATTACTGTAAAACATATTTTCACAGGCCACTCTGCAAAGTTCGGAAGCTACACTTTGATGGATCTGAAGAACAACAATGTCGTTGACCTCCAGTTGGTTCACGTAAGTGGGGTGAAATGAAATATCAATGTTTTTTTCTTTAACACTGTTTGCACGTTATATTTAAACTGTGTGTATCAATGGTTATTTGTATGTGTCATAACAGAGCAATGAGGTTGGTGGAAGCTCCCACATGGAGTTAGAGGGCCTGAAAAGAAGTCTGGAGTTGTTAAAGGAACGTGGTGTGACTCTGGACTGTATTGTCACGGACAGACATCTGCAAATTCAGAAATTCCTAAGGGAAAGCAGCATCACCCAATTCTTTGATGTTTGGCACATAGAAAAAGGTATTTTTCTTTATATTAATTTCTATGTCAATAAATCGATTGTAAATACAATCATTATTTTATTTAGACACAAACCCGGCTTCCTCCAATCACATCAGTATACTAATATTTTGAGTAAACTTGTATGTATATTAACTACATGTTAAATGTATTTATTAGGGATTTCTAAGCAACTGGAGAAGGCTGCAAAAAAGAAGGACTGCGAAAAACTTCGAGGGTGGGTGAAGAGTATAAGAAACCACATATACTGGACTGCAGCAACCTCCACCACCGGGCCTGAGAGAGTGGCCAAATGGACTTCCATCCTGAACCACGTGCAGGATATCCACTCTCATGATGACCCCCTGTTCCCTAAGTGCCTTCATCCACTGCGCATTGCGCAATACCAATGGATGGCTGCAGGTATGTTGTTCATAAACCATATTACATTACTCCTCTATAAATATTTGTAAGGGACAACTATTGAATACAGGATGTTGTCTGACACAATCTATAAAGCATGACAATTCAAATATGACTTTGATTTTCAAATTCTTAGGAACGCCGGCCTTTCACAAGCTGGAGACAATTCTCTCAACCAAGAGGATTTTGAAAGCTGTGGCCAAACTCAGCCCCCACCACCAGACTTCATCTTTGGAGTCATTCCATGCCGTCATCCTGCGCTTTGCTCCAAAGAATGTTGTGTTTCCATTTCTTGGAATGTTGTGCAGGTAAAATAAACCATAGTTACTTACTAATTAGTGACAATTTGTACATCCTTTGCCATTATTTGCATTTTTTTTTTCTCATGGCGGAAATGAAAGACTTTACCTGGCAGCCCTGCACGACAATGAAAATGCTGAGCGTGCACAAGCCACTACATCCACTGGAAACCCTCTGTATAAACTGCAGTTCCCAAAGGCCAGGAAGGGAGAATGCAGAGCAAAACTAGTAAAGACGGACCCCAAATTCCGTAAGTGTTTAAAATATTTATTATACAACTATTTACAAATATAAAATAAAAAAATTAGAAAGAACTTTCAGTTTTTTACATGCATATACTAATCTAAACCACATTTTTTGTTGTGCTTTTGTTAACATTGCACAGGCTACCTTGTCAACTTGATGGACCTCATCTTCGACCAAGTCTTTGTGGACCCTGCACCATTCACACAGGAGCTTCTGAAGATACCCATCCCAGAGGACCTGTGTTCCCAATATGAGCGACCTGACAGGGAGGAGGTCATCGCCGGGTATGCTACACGGTTCAATTTGGCTGCTGTCTGAACCCAACATAGACATTTCGCGGATCAGGAAACTCCCTGCGAATCCTGAGGACAACGCAGGCCGGAATCACCACTCTGATCCTGCGTCCAAGGAAGCCCCAGCACCAGCTCACAAAGCTTCTGTAGGCTAGATACCTGTGACGCCTGGAATCATAAAAAAAATATTTAGTGTCATTTATACAAAATAGAAGTAAATTTAGTTTTTTTTTATGGGTTCAAAGAACCGTTGATTTTAACAATAAAGTTCCGAGTTGATATCAAATGTGTCGTGATTATTCATGTTTGGATGGGTAAAGAATATTCTGATTTCAAAAGCATAAGGTTGTGTGTGGACTTTTTTTGTCATACACATGGGTGTGTTATGCCGTTGCTGTTTAGTATATAATAGTACATGTACAATGACAGAATGAAAGATTGCATAAAGCCATATACACCAGTATTTATTTCCATGAACAATATTAGCATTCGTTTTACAATTTCAGTCAAAACAAACAAAGAAACAAACCACTCACTGCTCTATTTGCCTCAACTGTAGTCCACCATGTTCAGCTCTGTAAATATTCAATGCATTCTGCAGGGAGAACACATTCAGGCTCACAGGCTCCAATCCAGGATGGTCCACCATACAGGTTACAGCGTCCTCATGTTCCTGCATCCGTCTTGACACCTAGTGTGATAAACATATATTGAATGACATGTAAAAAATGTATTCTCTAAACAGACAACTTAGTGAAGCTATCAAATGTTACCTGTGGTATCTCCATGCAGCACATGCTCCGGTTCAGAAGGCATCGTGGCGCAATTTACACATGTACACCTGTAGAAAGAAGTCCATAACTGAGCTTTTAAAACACATGAAACACACATTGCTGACAACTGAGGTGTTGTTGGAGTTATACTTTTTATCACCCTAAGTTATTGAACTTTCCAACGGTTGTTGCACGATGTTGGAAGAAAAGGACTGTAAACTATTAAACGCAATGAGTCCATTGTATATATGCTGAAAATATGAATGTCTCCCTTTATAAATATATATATGTATCGCTGTTTTTGCGTTACAAACTGTACCCATTGCATTCTTGCTAATTAGCCAAAATATGAACGGAATAAGTAGCAAGCATCGTAACAAACAGAGTAAAAATAAATAGGGACAACAGCTTGTCAACTAACCATTCAGAAACGTCCTGCTGCAACCGAGATGTTTGCACCTCCAACAAAACCTCCGCTGCTTCAGTTTCTTTATCAAATTGATAATATGCTTGAACACATGCATTGCTCTGAGATGACATGTTTATTCCACACTCGTAATCACAACAAGCATGGTAACGTGACTCCCGCCGGCTCATGCCCCCCTCTTCTGCAGGGGGGCGTGGTCAGCTGCTGCTCAGAATTTTCAAAGACAGGCTTGGAATAGAGCGAAAATGAGCGAAACGAGGCATGGCTAAAAAATGATCTGTTTGGTATTTTGAAAAATAAAATGTATAAATATACCTTATATAGGTATGGTCATACACTATATCATTTAAATATAGCATGATAGGTCTCCTTTAAGTTCGGATGACATAGGATATTATTTATCAGGAACGAAGGTGCTGGTCAGAGGATTAGTGCTTCATCTTTGATAACTTAATAATTCCATTCAAGTAGTTAAAGAACATGTCACCGAAAGACACTAAGTTGAGACCAGACGCAGGGCCAGGCTCAACTGCAGCTATTAAGGAGAGGATACGCATAAGGACAGATGCTATGACACATCCAAATCTTAGACAGAAGACATGGAACCAAATAGCTGGAAGGCTCAAGAACTGCACAAGACTCATGCTACTGGTGATAGCAGCTGGAGAAGGAGGATCGCAATACCACATGGACTCACAGGGACATGGAAGCATTAGTGGGAAAACTACCTCCACTCACGAAAGGAGGTCAGAAGTGGGTGAATGATCTGGAGAGATGCACAGCCCAAGACCACCTGTGCTTGGGAGACATGAGGACCCTGCTCGGACGGATTGAAGAACGACTTGAGGAAAAAGCAATAGATTCCGAGGCCAATTGCATGCACGACCCAGATTACACTTCATTCAACTACATCAGGTCGAATTATTGGGCTGCTATTCGTCACATCTACCCGACAACACGCAGTTTACATGCCCTCACCAGCCTGAGGAAAGGCACGGAAGAAGATATGCATGCCTTCTTGAAGAGATGTGAAGGAGAGTGGGAGGACAGCACGGGAGAACGACATGATCTTTCTCCATCTGTTGAAATGTTGTGGAAGAACGCAGCCATTCCCCGATCAGTGCAGGCACGCCTGGAAGACAAGGTGGGATTAGACACTAAACCCATTGGAGACAACATCTCATTCACCACGATATGAAATACCAGGCAGCAAAAAGGGAAAATGATGAAGAAATGGAAGCACTACAACTGAGACTTCTGAAGATACAGGTAGCTGAGAAAGACACCGAAGCTTGTAGGAACATGACAAGGGGAAGGGAGGAGAAGTTTTCAAAGATGGCCATAGAACCAGAGAAGGCAGGCCAGACACCTCCAACAGTTCAAACTTGAGTAGTGCCAGAGATTCAGATGCAGAACCGACAAAGAGGAGGAAGAAGTTTCCGGTTTGAGGGATGTTACCATTGCGGCCAAATGGGACATTGGTCCAGAGATTGTCCGCAACTACAAATGCAATACCCACCACAAGCACCACACAACAGCCCTCCACGCAGTTACCCCAGGGGAGGTTTCCATGACTACGACAGAGGCAGGGGGTCCCAGGGATGTCAAAGTGGAACAGGTTTTCCAAACATGAACCAAATGCCACTGACAGCCTGGTATCAACCACAACAATGAGGAAGCTCAGAGGGCCAGACCACCAGGTGATGCATCTTCAGCCCAGAAGGGCATCTTGAAATCCAGCTATATAGTAGGGGCTCAGAACAGTCTCATAATACACACATGCACACAGAAGGATTCACACTTGTATTTCCGGATCCAGACTTGTGTTCCGTTTCATATACATGTAAATAAAATCCAAATACAGAAAAAGTTTTACATATTTATCAAAAATAAATACATATTTCTCCACACATATTAGTTTTCCGTTTAAAACCTATGCACCTGCAAACACAAACCGCTTTCTGTGCACGGATCGCTGTGCATTCGTGTGTGGGTTTTTTGAGACTCCCCTGATGGTCAGCCGATTCGTATTTGTAATTTTTTCTATCTATAGCCAATCAGATGTCTCCTCAATTCTAAGCCAATCACATGAGCGCGCCCCCACGAGGGTATGATTTATTGCGTTCATGACATAGCGCTTCATGTAAGCATTTTGCGCTGTCCGGTCAGCTCGCTAAACAGAGGGTGGAGCATCAGGTGATTATGCAGAGCTGCGTGTCTTGCGTGAAGTACAAACGCTGTGAATTAATCATTTTCCAGCTAAAAAGCACTCAAATACCGCATTTAAAATCTGAAGAACTCAGTGTCCATATCGACCGGGTCACGACACGACCTGTTGACGCAGCAACCACTGTAAGTTATATTCTTGTTTAATTAGACTTCTCTGTTTCATTTATTCTACTCTGTATAATTGTTCTGCACATATTGTACCTAATACGGCGCTGTAGAGAGATTTTACATCTCAGATCTGCTCGGGGGAAGCTGTAACTCTGGTCTCATCTCAGTAGGGCACTCGAAACCACATTAGAATAGAGGCAGGGCCACCCAGCTGATTGGGTGAAGTACAAACGCTGTGAATTATTCATTTTCCAGCTAAAAAGCACTCAAATACCGCATTTAAAATCTGAAGAACTCAGTGTCCATATCGACCGGGTCACGACACGACCTGTTGACGCAGCAACCACTGTAAGTTATATTCTTGTTTAATTAGACTTCTCTGTTTCATTTATTCTACTCTGTATAATTGTTCTGCACTTATTGTACCTAATACGGCGCTGTAGAGAGATTTTACATCTCAGATCTTCTCGGGGGAAGCTGTAACTCTGGTCTCATCTCAGTAGGGCACTCGAAACCACATTAGAATAGAGGCAGGGCCACCCAGCTGATTGCGTGAAGTACAAACGCTGTGAATTAATCATTTTCCAGCTAAAAAGCACTCAAATACCGCATTTAAAATCTGAAGAACTCAGTGTCCATATCGACCGGGTCACGACACGACCTGTTGACGCAGCAACCACTGTAAGTTATATTCTTGTTTAATTCAACTTCTCTGTTTCATTTATTCTACTCTGTATAATTGTTCTGCACTTATTGTACCTAATACGGCGCTGTAGAGAGATTTTACATCTCAGATCTGCTCGGGGGAAGCTGTATCTCTGGTCTCATCTCAGTAGGGCACTCGAAACCACATTAGAATAGAGAAAGGGCCACCCAGCTGATTGCGTGAAGTACAAACGCTGTTTATTAATCATTTTCCAGCTAAAAAGCACTCAAATACCGCATTTAAAATCTGAAGAACTGAGTGTCCATATCGACCGGGTCACGACACGACCTGTTGACCCATCAACCACTGTAAGTTATATTCTTGTTTAATTAGACTTCTCTGTTTCATTTATTCTACTCTGTATAATTGTTCTGCACTTATTGTACCTAATACGGCGCTGTAGAGAGATTTTACATCTCAGAGCTGCTCGGGGGAAGCTGTAACTCTTGTCTCATCTCAGTAGGGCACTTGAAACCACATTAGAATAGAGGCAGGGCCACCCAGCTGATTGCGTGAAGTACAAACGCTGTGAATTAATCATTTTCCAGCTAAAAATCACTCAAATACCGCATTTAAAATCTGAAGAACTCAGTGTCCATATCGACTGGGTCACGACACGACCTGTTGACCCATCAACCACTGTAAGTTATATTCTTGTTTAATTAGACTTCTCTGTTTCATTTATTCTACTCTGTATAATTGTTCTGCACTTATTGTACCTAATACGGCGCTGTAGAGAGATTTTACATCTCAGATCTGCTCGGGGGAAGCTGTAACTCTGGTCTCATCTCAGTAGGGCACTCGAAACCACATTAGAATAGAGGCAGGGCCACCCAGCTGATTGCGTGAAGTACAAACGCTGTGAATTAATCATTTTCCAGCTAAAAAGCACTCAAATACCGCATTTAAAATCTGAAGAACTCAGTGTCCATATCGACCGGGTCACGACACGACCTGTTGACGCAGCAACCACTGTAAGTTATATTCTTGTTTAATTAGACTTCTCTGTTTCATTTATTCTACTCTGTATAATTGTTCTGCACTTATTGTACCTAATACGGCGCTGTAGAGAGATTTTACATCTCAGATCTGCTCGGGGGAAGCTGTAACTCTGGTCTCATCTCAGTAGGGCACTCGAAACCACATTAGAATAGAGGCAGGGCCACCCAGCTGATTGCGTGAAGTACAAACGCTGTGAATTAATCATTTTCCAGCTAAAAAGCACTCAAATACCGCATTTAAAATCTGAAGAACTCAGTGTCCATATCGACTGGGTCACGACACGACCTGTTGACCCATCAACCACTGTAAGTTATATTCTTGTTTAATTAGACTTCTCTGTTTCATTTATTCTACTCTGTATAATTGTTCTGCACTTATTGTACCTAATACGGCGCTGTAGAGAGATTTTACATCTCAGATCTGCTCGGGGGAAGCTGTAACTCTGGTCTCATCTCAGTAGGGCACTCGAAACCACATTAGAATAGAGGCAGGGCCACCCAGCTGATTGTGTGAAGTACAAACACTGTGAATTAATCATTTTCCAGCTAAAAAGCACTCAAATACCGCATTTAAAATCTGAAGAACTCAGTGTCCATATCGACCGGGTCACGACACGACTTGTTGACGCAGCAACCACTGTAAGTTATATTCTTGTTTAATTAGACTTCTCTGTTTCATTTATTCTACTCTGTATAATTGTTCTGCACATATTGTACCTAATACGGCGCTGTAGAGAGATTTTACATCTCAGATCTGCTCGGGGGAAGCTGTAACTCTGGTCTCATCTCAGTAGGGCACTCGAAACCACATTAGAATAGAGGCAGGGCCACCCAGCTGATTGCGTGAAGTACAAACGCTGTGAATTAATCATTTTCCAGCTAAAAAGCACTCAAATACCGCATTTAAAATCTGAAGAACTCAGTGTCCATATCGACCGGGTCACGACACGACCTGTTGACGCAGCAACCACTGTAAGTTATATTCTTGTTTAATTAGACTTCTCTGTTTCATTTATTCTACTCTGTATAATTTTTCTGCACTTATTGTACCTAATACGGCGCTGTAGAGAGATTTTACATCTCAGATCTGCTCGGGGGAAGCTGTAACTCTGGTCTCATCTCAGTAGGGCACTCGAAACCACATTAGAATAGAGGCAGGGCCACCCAGCTGATTGCGTGAAGTACAAACGCTGTGAATTAATCATTTTCCAGCTAAAAAGCACTCAAATACCGCATTTAAAATCTGAAGAACTCAGTGTCCATATCGACTGGGTCACGACACGACCTGTTGACCCATCAACCACTGTAAGTTATATTCTTGTTTAATTAGACTTCTCTGTTTCATTTATTCTACTCTGTATAATTGTTCTGCACTTATTGTACCTAATACGGCGCTGTAGAGAGATTTTACATCTCAGATCTGCTCGGGGGAAGCTGTAACTCTGGTCTCATCTCAGTAGGGCACTCGAAACCACATTAGAATAGAGGCAGGGCCACCCAGCTGATTGTGTGAAGTACAAACACTGTGAATTAATCATTTTCCAGCTAAAAAGCACTCAAATACCGCATTTAAAATCTGAAGAACTCAGTGTCCATATCGACCGGGTCACGACACGACTTGTTGACGCAGCAACCACTGTAAGTTATATTCTTGTTTAATTAGACTTCTCTGTTTCATTTATTCTACTCTGTATAATTGTTCTGCACATATTGTACCTAATACGGCGCTGTAGAGAGATTTTACATCTCAGATCTGCTCGGGGGAAGCTGTAACTCTGGTCTCATCTCAGTAGGGCACTCGAAACCACATTAGAATAGAGGCAGGGCCACCCAGCTGATTGCGTGAAGTACAAACGCTGTGAATTAATCATTTTCCAGCTAAAAAGCACTCAAATACCGCATTTAAAATCTGAAGAACTGAGTGTCCATATCGACCGGGTCACGACACGACCTGTTGACCCATCAACCACTGTAAGTTATATTCTTGTTTAATTAGACTTCTCTGTTTCATTTATTCTACTCTGTATAATTGTTCTGCACATATTGTACCTAATACGGCGCTGTAGAGAGATTTTACATCTCAGATCTGCTCGGGGGAAGCTGTAACTCTGGTCTCATCTCAGTAGGGCACTCGAAACCACATTAGAATAGAGGCAGGGCCACCCAGCTGATTGCGTGAAGTACAAACGCTGTGAATTAATCATTTTCCAGCTAAAAAGCACTCAAATACCGCATTTAAAATCTGAAGAACTCAGTGTCCATATCGACCGGGTCACGACACGACCTGTTGACGCAGCAACCACTGTAAGTTATATTCTTGTTTAATTAGACTTCTCTGTTTCATTTATTCTACTCTGTATAATTGTTCTGCACTTATTGTACCTAATACGGCGCTGTAGAGAGATTTTACATCTCAGATCTGCTCGGGGGAAGCTGTAACTCTGGTCTCATCTCAGTAGGGCACTCGAAACCACATTAGAATAGAGGCAGGGCCACCCAGCTGATTGCGTGAAGTACAAACGCTGTGAATTAATCATTTTCCAGCTAAAAAGCACTCAAATACCGCATTTAAAATCTGAAGAACTCAGTGTCCATATCGACCGGGTCACGACACGACCTGTTGACGCAGCAACCACTGTAAGTTATATTCTTGTTTAATTAGACTTCTCTGTTTCATTTATTCTACTCTGTATAATTGTTCTGCACTTATTGTACCTAATACGGCGCTGTAGAGAGATTTTACATCTCAGATCTGCTCGGGGGAAGCTGTAACTCTGGTCTCATCTCAGTAGGGCACTCGAAACCACATTAGAATAGAGGCAGGGCCACCCAGCTGATTGCGTGAAGTACAAACGCTGTGAATTAATCATTTTCCAGCTAAAAAGCACTCAAATACCACATTTAAAATCTGAAGAACTCAGTGTCCATATCGACCGGGTCACGACACGACCTGTTGACGCAGCAACCACTGTAAGTTATATTCTTGTTTAATTAGACTTCTCTGTTTCATTTATTCTACTCTGTATAATTGTTCTGCACTTATTGTACCTAATACGGCGTTCAAGGGGTCTACTGCTCAGGACACACGCTACAGCTGTGCATAAATACAGCCCTAAAACAGGACAGAATACGCCGCACAGTTGCGGCTGCCAGGAATCTCGTGGGACACTTCAGAAAAAGTCCAAAGGCTACAGCTGCGTTGAAAGACAAACAAAAGCAGCAGAATGTTGTAGTGCACACATTCACGAATGACGTCGCTACTCGATGGAACTCTACGTGTGAAATGCTTGACCGACTGGTGGAGCAACGATGGCCAGTGACAGCTGTTTTGTCAGATCCCAGCATCACGAAGAAAGCAGATCGCACCCTGGACCTGACAGCAGACCAGTGGACACTGGCACAGGAGACAGCAGAAGTGCTGGGGCCCCTAATCACGCTCACAGAACTGCTATCTCAGGAGGAGAACGTGTCGTTGTCTGCAACAATGCAAATGCTCTTTAACCTGAAGAGACGCCACCTGTCACCGAAGGAGGATGACAGCCCTGCCATCAGAGAAGTGAAGAAGACCCTCGTCACGGAGATCGACAGCAGATGGAAGCTGTCACTTTTGGAGCCCAGCAGCATCTACCTCCTTTCTTCAGCACTGGACCAGCGGTTTAAGCATTTAAAATTCCTCACGAACGAGAAGAAGGACCTCGTCTACATTGAGGTTAGACTAATATTTTTAATTTAAATTATATTTACTATTATTATGCCACACTACTTTATCTTGTGCACGTGACTAATAAAATGCTATTTGATTTTAAGGTTGTCCGCCTGGCTGAACATCTACACCAGCGACAGACCGTTCGGGAGGTGGAAGGAGAGCCGGCAGCAAGCGATAGAGAAGAGGAGACTGCCGTGCCACCCCCCAACAAAAAGAAACAGCAAAATTGTATGTTGTAACAATGTTTTTCTCCGCTGAAAATAATGGATTCAAAATATGTAATTAACGCTATACGACAAACACAACTGATGCGTTGCAAACATGACTGAAGTAACAACTAATGTTAGTCCAGGGAAAATACTGTGTGTGAACCAAGGCCTAAAAAAAAATAAACAGCCATTAGGATTAGTTAGGCTTCCAGCTGTCAACTGACCGCCAGCTGGCAAGTGCTGGGATATTTACATTAGTTCGCTACATCTGTAGCTATGTATTTTTTTTAACAAAATCTGTTATTTTTCGTGTCTCTTCCAGCAATCTTACATCAATCCTGCATATCTCTTTTTCTCTGTACTTTTCTGTCTTATTTCTTGCAGGGATCGAGTAGTGAGTTATTCGCTGGGTCGCAGGTTGCCAACAGACCATGTCTGCGGCCAGCTGCAGTTCCGCTTTGAGTTGACTTCTTCCATTCACCCAGGTACATAAGGCATAATGCCATGTAACAGTGAAAAATAATAAATTCTGCTCCGCTTGAGTGTTTAGCTTTCAAGTCAACTGTCTTTCTCTTGCAAAGTCACACTTCTCTCTGTAGTGAATCTTCAGTTTGTGTTGGTTGATGCCATTCTTGTGGAATGTAGAAGTATCAAAAGCTATTTAAAGGTCTCAAGAGTGTAAATCGGCCTTCTAAACTCACAAAACTTTAATTTGCACCACTTGCAAAAGAAGAACTGAGTTTAGTCAAGACCCAGACTTGTTTACGGTAGAAATGTCAAAAATATGCTCAACACAACCAACATCTCAATTTTCCTTAGATGAGGAGATTTCTCTGGTCATAGAGTCAGCCTGTCCTCAGGGGGGAAATACACCAAATGACAACCATACTGCTGATGCTCCTGATGATGACACATTAAGTGTGGGACCTGACATGCCTGATCTCCCCCTGGATGCCCCTCCTGACCCTGAAATGACGGTGGTAACAGCATCCACATTGGAAGCCTCCACACCTGAGGAGGTCCGTGCTGAGGATGAGGAGGCTGAGTCAACGCCAGAAGATCAAGAAACTGTGGATGAAGAGAGCACAGTGAGGGAGGAGCCCCTGTCTACAGAGCCACAAGTGGAGAAGGAGCAGGGGGAACTGGCTGAACAGCAAGAAGGGAACAGTGGAGATGATGGAGAAAGGGAGGAGAGGCAACAACAACAAGAAGAAGAGGGGGAGCAGAGGGAAGCGTTTGCACCACAAGCTCAGGAGGATATGACTGGAGAAGAAAATTATGTTGGGGAGGAAATACAGCCAAAGCCAGACTCTGAAAATATTGTTGAAATATCAACAAACAATGGGGCTGTTACTATTGAGGACCCCATGGAGGGAAGCATCACTTCCCAAAAGGCCGATGTAGAACAAAGGGCTGCTCAGGAGGTGACAGAGGGCGGAGAAATAAGCTGCCTCCCCTGCACCTGTGAATCCCTCTTCTCAAACTATAACTCTAATACTCCTTTGCGTCGCAAAAATCGCCCCTGCTCCCTTCCAGTGTCAGAGTTGGAGACGGTGATCGCATTGGCCAGCGGAGAGCCGGAGACACCGAGATCTCACTACATTCGGATCCACCACCTCCTCCACAGTCTCCCCTCTGCCCAACACAGAGCTCCCAGCCAGGAGGAGGAGGAGGTCAGGGAGGGAGAGAATACAAGCACCACTCAAGACACCACTTCCACTAAACTTAAAACCTCCAAAGAGGAGGAGGGGCTGGAGGATGAGGAAGAGGATGATACAACCCTATCTCCCTCTCAGGTATGGCCAGTGATGGAGTTATGGTAGAACAGCCAATCTATGTGCTAGAGTTATTCCATAGTAACAAGCATGTACGTTTTAGTAAAAGTAGTGGTCAAAATACTTCATTGAGTGTGATGTAGGGCCCAAGAAAAACTACTTAAATAATGTAACAGCTCACTTCACACTCCTATATATTCAAAATTACCTTTAAGAAAAGAACAACAAATACTGCAACAGAAATAGCAGTATGATTGACATATAGGTCTCCCTTTAGGCATTTTCCATTTAATTGTCTAAATATTCCTGATCCAGGTCCCAGAGTGTCCCGGCCCCTGCTGTCGTCGCTCCTTACCACGCAGCCTCTCAATTGAGCGCCTTTCTGAGCTAAACCAGCTCCTGGAAGGTGATGGAGGAAGAGGAGAAGGCGGACATACAACAGTGGAGAGCGAAGAGGGGGATTCCAGTCATGGAGGAGGAATAAGAGTTGGCTGTAGCACCCTCAGACATCAGGGTGAGAATGACTGTGAATTCTGCGACACATCCTGCTACAGCACTTCCTGTTACAGCACATCATGTTACAGCAACTCTGGCTATGAGGGTAGGAGCCGCTTTTGTAGCCATACCCGCCTGTCGTCAGTGGACAGCAACAGACTCTCTGGTAGGACGGTGTTCTCCTCCCAAGATGAAGATGAGGAAAGTGCCTTTGAGTCAGTACCTGATAGCAGCCTCTTGCCAGATGGCCAAGAGGTGAGCGGGGCAGGAGGAGAGAGGAGGACAGAGAGGTTGAGGGAGGCCAGGAGAGGACAGCAGGCAGAGCCAGCTGTGCCAGGGCCCAGCGATATAAACAACATTGGTGAGATAAAAAACTATTTTCTTATTGTTTGTTTGCAACTGCAATGTAATGAGTCCAGCTGTAATGAGTTATTCAACGACAAATAAAGTGAGCACACACTGCAAGGCTACGTTACTGCTGACTTCCAACTCAATGCAAACACAAGCTTCTCACTCAGTGTTTACGCTATACTTAAATAAACATATTTTAAATACATTTAAAAAACATAATGAAATCAGTGTAGTGTAAATGCATATGATCACAATGAGCCATTGCACTATAGGTAAATCCAATTACTTTAATATACAGCTTTTTTTACTTAAATGTGCCCTAGATAACCCCTTATGCACGTTAATGTCAGTAATTATTGGGGACCTATAATCAAAAGCTTTTGAGTTTTTCGTTTTTGTGCATAGAAATGACACTTCATAAACAAGACAGACTTGACTACTATCAGCAAAACAAACAAAACAGAAAAAGAAATAAAGAAGAAAAGAAAATAGAAACACAGCCCAAATAATATTGTCTTCATTCCCTCAATCATGTTGTCGACCATTATGCTCCAGGAAGTCGTAAAAGGTTTTCCAGATTTCCCACAACCTATCCAGTTTGTTTTTAAGGAAAAAACGTATCATTTCAAGAGCAAGGTAGAAAGTCATCCCTTTCAGCCATTGAGAAAGTCCACAGGTTGGTGGTTCTTTTCCATGTGCGAGCTATGCACCGAGTTTTTCACATTTAAATATTTAAAAAAATTCCTTGTGTGAAAAGAGTTAACAATTAGGTAAAGATATCAAATGATTTTTAATTTACACTTTACTTTTGGATTGCTAGTATAATTTGAACAGATTTACATTTAAATAAGTTTCAAATAAAATCAACATATTCAATATAAGAAATAAATGATAAACTAACCAAACCTAATGTCCACAAATAAGTAGTAAAGTATTACTTAGTGATGGATGGCAGCCTTACTCTATGTACTATGGTACGTCCCTATGTGACGTTATGCGCTTGAAGTGCTGAGTGTTGCCAACTTTGCAGTTTTTTCCCTAAATCTGGCCACTTTCTGAATCCTCTACGTGACTTATTTTGTTAAAAGTGACTAGCAACAAATCTAGCGTCTTTCTGTGGTGTTATTGGACACTTTTCTGCTGTGTTGGAGACTCTGACGAGAAAGCAGGTATTGTTCTGCAGTCACTGTCCCCAACAAGTAGCGGGTGCTGCCGTGAGCCTCTCCGCAATCCCAAAGCACTCACAGGTGGTCAGTCTCACAGTAGCCTCGCGCAGCAGTCCCAGCTGCAGACGGCGCAGAGTAGACCAACACTCTCCGCGTCCAGACTGCATCGCTGATCCCGCCATGGCTTACGAGCTGGATGTAAATGTTTCTTCACTTTCACACAACAAGCAGTGCATTTGACTTTCACAGTCTCAGTCACTTACTAACATCGTCCACTGTGTGTGTGCCTCTCTGTGACATAAGCAAAATAAATTAATGTTATACTGTGACTTGTTGTAGACTCCTTAATGGAGCATAAGGTTAGAAACTAAACCAAACTTAAGAAAAAAAAGTCACTCTGCCAGACTGTATAACCCATAAATGGCAATGTTGAGGGGTAGATAAAAAGTATCTTACAGGCAGCTGCTTTCAGAGGAAAAGTCCTAATCAGCACCAGCCGGCAGACAAACACAGTAAGAGAGCTTGTGAATATATTACAGCATTTTGCAACTGAAGAGCCAGAGGATACTAGACAGAAAATACATGGATCAGAATGACCGATTTAACAGGGTGTCCGCGGGGTCTTAAAAAGTATTAAAAGTTGATAAATCAATTTAGCGAAAATTAAGGCTATTTAAAAGTATTAAACGGCATTTTCCAAGGCATTAAGAAGGTCCGCAGCAACGACAACATGAAACACCCTTTAATTTACTGCAACGACATGTCGGGAAACCCCCACTCCGCCACTGATGGTGATGAAAGCTGGTTCGAGGGGCCCCCACAGACTCTAGAATCGCCACTGTCGATGGGGATCAAAGCTGTCCGGTCCCACATGCTAAGTGCTAGCCAGAAAGCCGCGGCGTTTAAGTTCCGACTCCCCCGATGGCCAATCCGTGCCTACCCTGACTGCACGTCGCTGAAACACACCACTGCAGTGCAGACTCTCTGCACCGAGAAGCAGTGGAGTCCGGACGATGCTGCTCCTCCAAGGAAGAGACACACGTTCACTAAGCAAAAAAAAACTATATCCGGTCACAGATCTACTATTTTAAAGTAAAGTCAACACATATCGACCCTAAATATAGTCTATATTAAGAACGATAGCCCGGCCCAATTTAACTCCTGGGTATTTGTGAGGGAGCTCCTATATGGCATTACCCCGCTGAAGCTTACCAAAGTTTAATATATTTCATAGTTCAAAGTCAGTGGCGGCCGGCCCATAGGGGCGCTAGGGGCGCCGCCCCACCTCTTCCCACATACAAACAAAAATATAAAAAAAAATATTATATTAAAAAAAATATATTTAAAAAATATATATATATTTTATATTTTTATTTTTAATGAACAAAAATGTACAAACCAAATATCAGCTGTGATATTTAACACTTTTTTTTGTATCTTTCTTTTATCCCATTTGTTGATATAATAAATCAATAAAGGTTCACTACATAGGCTCTTATGCAGCCGGACTATCTATGTCTTTAGTCACATTCAGTGTCCACAATGCACCACCTGATTGGTTTACACGTCAGGAATAATATACTACCAACACCACTGATAGATATTGCTGTAGTTGCAATAAACATCTCAATGCACGGACTTCCGGTATGGGGTGTGCTGAATAGACGCGCGCTCGGTTGGCTCTAGATTTCCCACTCTTATTTACCTTTTAAACCTCGTCCTTTTTCAACATAATTTTTTGTCAACGGCTTTATAAGCCAGTGTTAACTGCAAAGACCTCCGGCAATGTCGAAAGCAAAGGGAAAACAAGCTGAAAAGGACAAAGGGTCTCCAGCTCCGACTCCTAACATTACTAAAGCTTCGACTCCTAGCATAACTTTGGCTGACATTAGCTTGCTACTGGATGGACATAGAGCAGCTCTCACGGCTGATTTCAAATCCTCATTCGAGTCTCTGACATCTACCCTGGACAGCATACATTCCACTATCACAGACCACGGGCAGCGTATACATTCTCTGGAAGCTAATGCTAATGAAGTCGACCAACGTCTCCAGCAACTTGAGAACGCATGCTCCGCTCTGAAGGGGGACAACGAGACACTCAAAACTAAGGTAGCAGATTTGGAGGGACGCAGCAGACGCCAAAATCTTCGGATTATTGGCCTACCTGAATCTATCGAAGGTCCCCGTCCATCTGCCTTCTTCTCTCAACTCCTCGTTGATATCCTCGGCACGGAGATTCTTGCTTCGCCCCCCGAGCTTGACCGAGCTCACCGAAGCCTCGCGCCAAAGCCTGCCCCAGGAGGGAGACCGAGACCTGTCATCCTGCGCTTCCACCGCTTCCAAATTAAGGACCTAGTGATCCGTGAGGCCCGCAGGCAGGGTGAGCTGAACTACAAAGGCCATAAGATCCGCTTGTATGATGACTACAGCCCCGACGTGTTAAAGCAGCGCGCCGAGTACAGAAGCCCCATGGCTGAGCTGTACAAGCGTGGGTACAAGCCGGCTCTCCTCTTCCCAGCCAAGCTGCGCATCACCCTGCCTAACGGGGACCGGAAATGGCTCATGTCTGCTCCAGAGGCCGTCAAGTTTGTTCAGGACTTGAACATAGCTCCGTAAGCAAGCTAACTGTCATGTAGTTACACTGTGTTATATAACTGCTCTAGATGTACTTTAACTGTCAACTCAGACATACATTGATGCAGTCATATTCTTTTGTTAGGTTAACATTGTCTTTTTAGGCATATGTCCGGCAGGTTGCTGTAATGGCAAGGCTTAAGTGCTCTAAATATCCTGTTAAACCAGATGCACATTTCTTGAAGTGCTCTGTTTGAGGTATTTTTAAAAAAGGTTACATTTTCACTGTTAAAGTTCAATTATACATTGTTGTGGGAATTGAGCGATAGAATTAAGGAAGTAGCAAGGTATGCTGATCATGGTATCAGAGTGTTTGTTGTTGTTTGTTTTTGCAACAACTGTGCTGGGATCCGGGTTTAGGGGAGGGGTGGGTGGGGGGGGGGGAGAATTGTTTGTCCAATGTTTTTTCAGTTAGGTTTTTTATTATATTGTTTATTTCATGTTATCTTATCCTTTGCCTGTGGGCTGCTTCGACACTTCATATACTAAACTCAGTCTCACGCCACACCTTTTCTCTCCCTGTTGCTTGTCGGCGGGGGAGAGGTGCCCGGTATGGGGACAGGTACATGCAGGTACACCACCTGCCCAGTATCATTGTATGCTAAACTCTAACTCACTCTCACCAAGTGGTGCTTTAAGATTTACTAGTTGGAATGTCAGGGGCCTGAATTCTTCTGTGAAACGTAACAATGTGATTAACCATCTAAAACATTTAAACACAAAAATTGCCTTTTTGCAAGAAACCCACCTACAACCATCAGACCATCTTAAACTTCGCAGAGGGTGGGTGGGCCAGCTTTACCATTCTTCCTTTTCAAGTAAGGCCCGAGGCGTTGCAATTCTTGTTCATAAATCTGTCCCATTCTCTGTGTCCAATGTTATATCAGACCCAAGTGGCCGTTTTATTATCGCAACTGGCAAAATATGTGGCAACAATCTGACGTTGGCGAACGTGTATGGCCCGAATTTTGACAACGAGGACTTTTTCAGAAATTTTCTTTTCTCCATTCCTGACATAAATTCCAGCCAGCTCATTCTGGGAGGGGATTTTAACTGTTGTATTGATCCTTCACTTGACCGTTCATCTAACAAGCCCTCTGCCCCATCTAAATCTTCCAAAGTTATCCAACTGTTCATGGAGCAATACGCAGTCTCAGATGTCTGGCGCTTTTTTAATCCTAGTGCCAAACACAGTTCTCTTTCTTTTCTCCTGTTCATGGTACTTTCTCCCGAATTGATTTCTTTCTTATTGATAACAAATTGCTCCCCTCTGTCAGCTCGTGCTCATACAGCCCTATAGTTATATCGGACCACGCAACTGTCATTGTTGACATCTCTCTTCCCGGCAGGTCCTTGTCACGTTCCCCCTGGCGCTTCAATTCACTACTACTTTCTGACCCGGATTTTATCAAAACTATTAGGAATCGCATTGACCTTTTTATTTCCACTAATGTTAACCCGGCTGTATCTGCAGCAACAATTTGGGAAGCGTGCAAGGCCTATCTAAGAGGAGAAATAATATCCTATTGCGCTTACCAAAGAAAAATCAACACTGAGAAGAGTATCTGCCTTTCCAGGGCTTTATCGGATCTGCAGACAAGATGTGTGGACTCCCCCAGTGCAGATATTCTCAAAGAATTACTGACAAAAAAGGCTGAATTTGACATTTTGGCCTCAGAAGAGGCAACAAAATCACTTTTAAAAACACGCCACAATTACTATGAATTCGGAGATAAACCGAGCAAAATACTTGCCCACCAAATTCGACAATTCTCTTCCTCTCAGCACATCACTCAAATTAATACTGCTGATGGAATATCTATGAATCCTCAAACCATTAATGACCAATTCAAGGACTTTTATAGTTCATTATATACTTCTGAGAGCTCATCTGATGAGACACAATATGACAACTTCTTCAAGTCCCTAAACATCCCCTCCATTGACCCTGAAACATCGTCTGGGTTAGATGAACCCTTCACAGTTAATGAAGTCAAAGCTGCTCTAATGTCGATGCAGAGTGGGAAATGTCCGGGCCCTGATGGCTTCCCTGCTGAATTTTTAAAAATGTTTTCTGATAAGTTAACCCCTCTATTGCTTAACATGTTTAATGAATCGTTTCAATCTGGCACACTTCCCCCTACGCTACGTCAGGCTACTATTTCTCTTATACTGAAAAAGGACAAGGATCCACTTCTTTGTGGTAATTTCCGCCCTATATCTTTGCTTTGTGCTGACGTCAAGCTTTTAGCTAAGGTGCTAGCAAAACGTTTAGAATCTGTTCTGACTACTATCATCTCCACAGATCAAACAGGGTTTGTTAAAGACAGACACTCTTTTCACAATGTCAGACGGCTATTTGATATATTATATTCACCCTCTTCTCCTGATTCCCCGGAAATTATTATTTCAATGGACGCTAGGGGTGTTGAAAATAATCGTTTCTACGATGCATTGCGATGCGGACGTGGACGATTCGGTACCGATGCAGTGACGGAAGATAATCGGTTATAGCGTAGTAACGTTGCTTCCTGATTTTCCGGCCGCGGCTTTACTATAACGTTTTTTTTTTCTGTCACTTTAATATCAAATCAGTCCGTGAAGCAGAGATCAGGCAACAGACGTGACAGCGGCACAGCAACACCAAACACGGAGCAGTCTGCTTTATCCACCAACACAACACCACCAGTCCAGAACCAACAGCAGAAGGACCCGCTCCTAATCACTCCGTGTCGCTGCGGCACAGGGATTTATGTTTTTCAAAAATAATCGCGTTACAATCATGTCAGGTTTTTGGTGGATTTAATTAAGTCTTGGATTGCAAAGTATGAATGTCCTCTAGAAATTTTCAGATGATATATACGTGTGTAAAGTTTGTGAAGGCAGGCGGAAAAAAGCTTCCGCGATAACCGTCTCCTCTCCGTTCCTCCAAACCCCGCCCCCTCCCTGAAAATAATGAGTGACAGGCTGATAGTGACCCGATTGAAACTTTATTATTCACTTAATCACTGAGATATAATGAAACTAATTTAATCTCATACATTCATGGGATTTATGTAACAGTAAGACAGAGAATGTAAGTGTGCACCCACATGCACTATTTTAGTTTGTATATGCTCCTGTTGTCTGCTGTGTTCAGACTCAAGTCCACACAGTATCACACACAGATATATGGAGGCTAGACCTATACAATTCATTTATTTTGGTTTATAAATTAATGTCAAGACATTTATGTTATTGATTTCTGAAGCACTTTCTAAATAATAAAAAGAGAGTTCATATGTATTTACTGCATGTATGCATTGATGAAAAATAAGCCATGTGCAGTAATATAGAAAATTGAGGATGCAACGCATTGGTATGAATCGTGATGCATCTGGATATCGAATTGAATCGAATCGTTGACAGGATAATCGTAATCGAATCGTGAGACCAGTGAAGATGCGCAGCCCTAATGGACGCTGAGAAAGCTTTTGACCGGGTAGAATGGCCTTATTTATTTCACACATTGAGAAGATTTGGGTTTGGCGACACATTTATTTCATGGATTAGGCTTCTATATACATCTCCCCTCGCTTCCGTCCGCACAAATAATGATTATTCTGATTATTTTCCCCTCAAGCGTGGAACTCGGCAGGGTTGTCCACTTTCTCCTCTTTTGTTTGCCATTGCCATTGAGCCGCTGGCGGTGGCCCTCAGGTCCAGTCAGATGCAGGGCATCTCAAGGGGGGGAGTTGAGCATAAACTCTCCTTGTATGCTGATGACCTTCTGCTATTCATCTCGGACCCAGACAAATCTATTCCTCCAGTATCGGCTGTGCTGAGGGAGTTTGGGCAGATTTCGGGTTATAAGTTAAATTTTAACAAAAGTGAACTGCTTCCCATTAACGCTGCAGCTACAGCCTACCCCCTTTCAAAGTTACCATTTAAGACATCTCTGGCAAGTTTTAAGTATCTGGGCGTTTGCGTGACCAAGAGCTTCTCAGATTTGTTTAGGTGCAATTTCTCCACTCTGTTGGTCCGACTGACTCAAGACCTCCAACGTTGGTCTCTCCTACCTCTATCTCTGGCTGGCAGAATAAATTGCATTAAAATGAATGTGCTCCCCAAATTTCTATATCTTTTTCAGTACTTACCAGTTTTTATTCCGAGACATTTCTTCCATTCACTCGATCGCTCAATTTCTCAGTTTATATGGAACAAGAAAACACCCAGAATTCGAAAAAACATTCTTCAAAAAACCAAGGAAATGGGTGGCTTAGCATTGCCTAACTTTTTATTTTACTATTGGGCCGCTAACATTCAAACTTTATTGTCCTGGCGTTGTATTAACAAACAACCTCCACCGTGGCTGCAGATTGAGGATGCCTCATGTGGCTCTTCTTCTCTGGTGTCCCTCTTGTGCCTCCCCCTGACGTTACCATCCTCAAAATACTCCAAAAATATTGTAGTTAAAAACTGTCTCAAGATCTGGACTCAACTTAAACGGCACTTTGGGTTCCAGGGAATACCTCTACTGTCCCCTGTGCATTCCAATCCGCTGTTCACTCCCTCCATCACTGATGCTGCCTTTTCAATATGGGAGATCAATGGGATTGTGTCTGTAAAACAACTTTACATTGATGGAACATTTGCATCTTTTGATCAGCTGGCCCGTAAATTCAATCTACCCAAGTCCCACTTCTTTAGATATTTACAAGTCCGAGATTTTATTCGTAATCGTTTTCCAAGTTTCCCTGCTATTCCTCCTTCTACCTGGGTTGACACTATCTTAAGTATTAACCCTAACCTCAAGGGTACCATTTCAAAGCTATACAATACTCTTTTCACATGCCACCCTCTGCCCTCTGATAACTTTCGAACTAATTGGCCAGAGGACCTCAATATAGAGATAGGGACTGAGGTTTGGCAGTCTATTTTGAAACGTGTCCACACATCATCCATTTGTGCCCGCCACAGGGTTTTACAATGTAAAGTGGTCCATAGAGTGCACTGGTCCAAAAGTAAACTAGCTCGCATCTATCCTGGTATCCTGGAAATTACGCCATGCGTGTGCGTCAAGTGCAATAAATATATATGCAAGTTGTAACACACAGAGTAAAACTCTGCCCCTCATGTGTTGCATAGGCTGGCATGATAGGCTGTTCAATGGAGGAGATGTGTTGTGTAGATTCTGCCATAAGGAAAATCAGCGGTGAGCTGCCGCTCCACATTGCTTTTCTTCCCGACTGCAACGCTGGTCCCGCAAATCAAGCAAGAACGTGATTGGTCGATATTCATTGTGGGGGTGAGGGGTGATAGATAGATATAGAGTTGTAGTAAGTAGATAGAGCTCGCTATGATTGAGGTTTCGTTTATGCAGAGGGTAGATTCCTTTAATTACATTTCCTTTTTTGTTTTGTTTATTTTTTACGTTTTGGATTTGCTTGGCGAGCTATTATTAGAACATGCCCAGCGAGCGACTCACGTTTCCCCCTGCGGGCGACTAAGCTACCCCTGCACTAGAGTGACAAAACACCCAGTCTTTTTGCTTGTACTGTTTTGTTTATCATAATTTATAGAAATGCAGTGAAGTGCAATGTATACTGGAATTGTATACATTGGACATATATAACAGACCGGCAAAAGTGTTACTGTCACTGTGTTAGTAGAGACACTCTTCTGTGGTCACACGGCCCACTACACACTCTCTCTTTCTGTCACTCTACCTGCCCTCCCTCCAGCCCCTTTGCAAATATGTATTGGTCTCCTTGATTACTGAAAACCAGGTGGTATAGTGTATCCCCAGCATTTTTGTTATTTATGGTGTACTTTCTCTCTGATGTCATGTAGGCTCAGGCTCCTCCCCTCCTGTTGGCCATCTTCCAGTCCTGCGACCCAGCCATGACCTAAACCATTTTCCTGCTGCCACTGATCAAGCCTTACCTCCAAGTAAGAACTAACACCTCATAGTCTTACTTTGGAGTCCCATCCCTACACCTTAGTTTGATGTCAGTGTGGCTGTGTGTTTCAATCAACTGCATGTTGCCATGTCAGTTTGATTTACAAACATATTCCATCTTTTCTGTGTTTACCGTCACCATCTTATCCTCCCTCCTTGCACTCCTCTTCTATTTAAGTTTAGATGTATTGCTTTAAACTAGGGCTGGGTGATATGAAGAACAATTCCTAGCTATTTTACCAAATAGCTTGATATTGTGACAATATTGAAGGTTTGATCAATGATGCTTTCACAAAATATTAACACAATTTGTCCAAGTTATTGACCAAGTGGGGAAAAGCAAATAATAAAAAAGCAACAAGTCAGTTAAATTAAAAAATATATATATACAACCAGGAAAAGACAATATGATAGAACATCTAATGATATCTAGTCTCATAGCACGATATCGATAGAATATCACTATTTTGCCCAGCCCTACTTTGTGCTGCTCTGTTCTGCTTGGTCCATGCTTGCATCTGCATTCAACTTTTCAAAAGGCTGAATTGCACGCTTATTTTTCGCTGATTCAGAGCAGGAAGGTCAGCTACCGGATGGCCCAAACTCCACTTTTTTGTTGCATCATCATCCAACTCAAGTTCACTAATCAGTGTCCTTAATGCAATATATTTTCAATACACATTTTGTGGGGAGCAAATAAAGTTGGAGGGACTTATTTCTGTTTCTCTATCAGAATCAGAATCAGTTTTATTACCAAGTAGGTTTACACATACAAGGAATTTGCTTTGGTATGTGTGGTGCATACAAAGACACAGAATGTGTTATGACAGCTATTTAAAAAACTATTTAATAAGTATTATAACAAATGTGGAGAGCTGTGCTGCTCTTTAAAGAGGTAGTGTGGAGAAGAAATGTGCAACATGTGCAGGATTTACATTTTAAAAAGAACAATATATTGTTTGCATTAAAGGTCTCCCATCATGCAAAATGCACTTTTTGATGTCTTTAATACATAAATATGTGTCCCCAGTCCCCAAGGGGACTCAAAAAGTGTCAAAAAACAAAACCCTCTCTTTTCTTCCGTACCCAAATCTCTAAAAACAGGGGTTCTACTGTAGCGTAGGTCTTATCCCTGAACGAGTAAATTAAACTGTTTAGACACACAGAAACAGAGGGATAGCCCGGTGACCTAGCTACTGAATTTTACAAAGAGAAAATAAATCAATTCACTTTCAACATAAAATGTCTGTATTTGTTTTAACTCCAAATAATAAATCAGTACATCAAACAAACATACTCATGTCACAGACCATTTACCAGATAAACTTAACTCCAATACATACACAAACAAATAAGCCAAGTTAACTCACAACACATCAATACATCCTGGGGATTGACTGTGAGTGAGTGTGGGGGAGGGGAGACATCTTTTTTGTCCTTTGTCACTCTGTGTGTGTGTGTGTGTGTGTGTGTGTGTGTGTGTGTGTGTTATTTTAAATTGTTAAAAGTTAATCACATTTATCTTATCTACCCCTGGAACTAGCTAAACTAGTTATAAATATGTTTATTAGGGCCTGAGCACGAAGTGCAAAGACCTATTAAAATCGTCAGTATTATTATTTTACCGGCTCTGCACTTTCGACCTGTTTTTGAGGGGGTTACGACACTATTCATGTAGCGACATTTGGCATCACCGGCAGGACGGGTGAAAATGTTAACATTCTGGATTCGATGGGTGACAAATGTCAAACTTGTTCTCTAGCGCCACCTCTGCAAATTCAGTTTTTCGAGAAATTTACAAAGTCGCACCGTAAGTCTGACGGACCAGACATTTTGCACACTTCTCCGGGTGGAGCAGCTCTACATATTATCCTCTCATATCCTGAAGTTCCGCCTACTTTTTTTAATTAGCATAATGTGAAAAACATTGAAATATTAACTTAAATTCCAATTTCTTGATTTTCCAAACCAAACTTCGTGCACAGCCTCAGTGGAGGGTCAGACACATTACCGTACAAAATGAGTACGCAGTGTGGAAAAATGTGGCCCACATCAATCAAAACGTATTAGCAAAAGGGTGTGGCCTACACATAAATGCTCACAATTCATCCAAAATGTATGCAAATATCACAGATCTCGGTGGATAGGTTCAGTGTGTCTTGGGGAATAGGCACAACAACAACAAATTCATTTCGGACAATAGGGGGCGCCAAAAACAAAACTAGTTTATATCTCGTCTTTAAATTCGAAAAGCATGTCACAGCCCACAACCTTTTCCAGACTGTTCAAAAAAATCGTACGTTTTCGCACATATGGCTCAGTAGCGCCCCCTATTGTGTCAAATACAGTGTCTTCGAACTACCCGAAACTTGGCACAGAGATTCCTCATGGAAATGCGGACAGATTTCAAAATGGATTCCATTATCCCTGCGCCCCATGAAGTCGGCCATTTTGAAATATGTCCATTTTAAGCACATTTTCGCATACTTCTCCTCGGAAAGTGATCGGAAAAATTCCAAACCAGGACAAGATCAGCCCATATCCAATGTGATGCTAAATTGCGAATGAATAGTCGACTGCTCAAACGGGGAGCTCGTAAGCTAACAGAACATGTACCAATTTTGACGATTTAAATGCCACAAAATCGCTAAAATGACTTTCAGACGCAAAACTTGGAACACACGTCACAACCCATGTCTTTTTCCAGAATGTACAAAAAAAACTTACATTTCTGTACACCAGCTCAGTAGTGCCCCCTATTGTGCGATGGTCACATATAGTTTCTCCAAACTACCCCAATCTTGCCACAGACATAACTGATGGAATTGCGGACATATTTCAAAATAGCTTCCATTAGCCCCACCCCCCAGAAAGTTGGCCATTTTGAAAAATCGGCGTTATTCATGCGTTTAAAGCGCATTTTCGCAAACACCTCCTTGGGAAAAGATCGGAAAAATTCCAGTCCAGGACAAGTTAAGCCCATATCCAATATCATGTTAAATTGCGAATAAAATAGTTGCTAGCTCAATCGGGGCGAACGTAAGCTAACAGAGAATGTACCATTTTTGACAATTTACATGTCTCAAATGACTCCAAACTACTCGCATATAGTTTTTTTTAATCACGAAACGCTGTATACACATTGCTATTATGATGGCACACAAATGTACCTGCAACAGCTCTGCCTATTAATTTCCCACATGAACCATAAACACCCAATACATATAAAAGTCGAAAACAATGTATGGTGAAATGTTTTCCTTCTTTGTTTTTCTATCTACGACTACAAACAGTCTTTCCACTACAAGCACAACAGTAACACATCTTTCTATGCAATACAATAGAACACATAATTTAAACCAGCAGGATGTAAACAGAGGAGAACAGCCAGTCTGATTTAGTGTCATGTGATTATCCTGTAATGAACATACACGGTGTTGATCGGCTATATAAACAGTTCATTTATTGTCTCGATACATGTGTTGTGTAAGACATTTGAATCAATTTGATACGTCAATATTAAATGTACCTTTTTTATTTTGAAAAACATTATTGTGAAGGACAAACCGGATGTCACATTTCCGCGGAGGTTGTCGTCAACAGACTCATTAAACTACCCACTTCTCGGTACATAGAAACCCTGCTCGACTTTGTCAAACGTGAGTATAGCAATTGGTGTGTTATACTGAAATGTGTTGACGTTGTATGCTTTTCATTGGAACACGCGGTGGGTGTGTGCAGTGCTAATGCTAGTTAAGCTAAGGAAGCATGTCCATGCTACCTCACGCGGATAAAGATACCCGTATTACTTATCGAAACTGCACACATCACAATACGTACCTTTTACGGGAGATTGTCTCACCGTAGCTGTCAATCTGATCAAAATACGTGTTCAATGGCATTAAAACGAGAAAAAACACGGCTGAATCGGTTGATCCATAGGTTGATAATGTATATGTGGCTTTGAAGCAATTGTTTATAATCCATAATTCCATGGCATGTAAAAATCGGAGCACAAAAGTTAGCTGCTAATGGTAGCCATACTTCTATGGTATGCAGCTTCCGGTTTTGGCTACGCGTCACTCTCACTCCTTATAGAGAGGCGAAGTCCCTCCCCTTCCGAGAGCCTCCATGGGACCCCGGAAGCGGGAAAATATACATTGAAGTCAATGGAGAGAGAAAGGTTATCTTTTGATCCCGTCTGAATTGTGCCACGAATGACACATATGATGTTTGTCAATTTAAAAGAACATTTTGAAAGTCAAAAAAATAAAAATGTGTCGTAAAACTGTGAAGTTACACATTTGTTTGTGTGAAACCGCTCAGTGAACTACAGGTCTCTGGTCTCGCACAACACGCGTCACCATCACAAAGACGGCCGTCACGTTAGCAAATTTCACCTGTTTCTTTCAGAATGAGGCGAAAAGTATAAAACGAATTGAACATCACTACAAGTCTGGGCACGTTGAGAGCTGTACATACACGAAAGGGGAGTTAGTCGGTTCTGTAAGAGCAGCGGGACCGGCTTTACAAGGTTTCGGTGAGTAATATGAGTGCTATGTGTAACGTTAATGTCAGCTAGCTAACATTAGCTAACAAGGTACACTAACGTGTTTTGTTTTAGTAACTAGTTTTCTCCTTAAGAACTTTGTGGTCTCTGTGTATGCTGTGGATAACATTAGTGTTCACAAGAACAAGGTACACTCCCGTGTCTTGTTTTAGTTGCTCTTCAGATTGAAGCGGCCAGTTTTATATCGACTATACTGTATGTGTGATCTCCTTCTACATCTGGTTGTGTCATTTGAGTTTATCTGCTGTGTAGATTCAAGGGTTTGGTTATCTAGGCCCAGCTGTGTGTGACTCCCTCTGGTACACTGGTATGTGTGTGACTCCCTCTGGTGCACTGGTATGTGTGTTCCTAATGTAGAGAGCATTAATTAATTAATAAACTACACACTGAGTCTAGATCCTGACCAAATCCTTTTTTATTGTTGATCAAATGTTTTTCAAAAATGTATTCATACACATTTAGAAAAGTACAATCACAACCAATACAACAATCAGACAAGAGGACAACACTATGGAAAAATAAACCCTCCCACCCCCAGATGCGGACCATCCTTGTATTATTGCTCATTCAATCTATTATAGCATGCTAACAAATGGTACTTACTTTATGTTTACAGATCTGCATGGGAGACGTGATGCAGAGCGCTGTCTGTGATTGTGCACAGGGGATGTACAAATGCAGCCACGCTGCAGCATTGCCATGTGGCAGATCAGCTCCACAGATGTTGAGTGCCAGTGGAGGAAGCCTGGCACTTCAAAAGTAGTCCAGCCGGTGTCTCAACTTTACCAACAGCGAGAGGAGACAAACAACCCACTGACCAGAGACATCGCTAACTGTCAACTGGGGGGTTGTAAACGAGGCCGAAGGGGTGAAGGCCTTGTGCAGGACTATCGGGTGACAGTGAGTCTGGTCTCTTTGTGAGTGAGTCGGTGTTTTGGGAGCATCACTGATGGACTTGTGCAGCCATCTGCCCTGCTGGAGGTGAAGTGTCCACACAGCCAGAGGAACATGACCATCGCGGAGGCAGTCCAGTTACCTTCCTTCTGTCTCCGTGAGGAGGGTGGGTCAATCACCCATACTGGCACCAGGTCCAAGGGCAGCTGCACATCACAGACCGGAGTCTCTGCTACTTTGTTGTGTGGACCACGAAGGAGGCGATCATCATCCCCAAAGACCCTGCATGGCATGGAAATCTCCTCCTCCTGGAGAACTTCTACACCCAGCATATGCTCCCTGTGTTGGCCAGTAGAGAGGAGGACATTTAAATAAACATACTCTTAACACCCTCGGACTCTGCGTTGTGTTTCCTATGTGTGATGGGGTGTTATGCAGAGGGAGGAAAACAGGACACAGCAGATTGTGGTGGAGATGCTGAGCAGTTATTTAATTGTTGCATGTAATTATTATTATACTGCGTGCTTCTTAGTTATTCCATCTTTTGGTGTAACATGGATCTGTATGTAACTCTATTTACTTGTTATCTACCACACTTCCTTCTACATCATTCATTATACATGATGGTGTATATAGGATATATATATTTGTATACATATCTGTAAATTATATAATTTTATTTTTCGTATTTGGGATTGTTGGAAACGTCTTTTTGATCTCTCTATAAACACAAACTGAGTAAGATTGACAATAAAGTTGACTTTGAAAAATATATATATTCTTTATGAAAATAGTGACTGTTGGAGAAATGAATCCAAATGAAACGTTGGACTGAACTACAACTACGCCTTTAAATCTCTACGGACTGTTTTTCAGTGGGATGGCAAGTTCCTATCTTTAAACATTTATTAGTTTTTTCTCAGAACAGATTTGATTTTCTGAAGTTAATTTAACTTTGCCGACCATGTAAGGTCATTATTAAAAGGTACAATCAATTTGTTTAGGGTTGACTAAAATAATGAAAAACATTTCATTTGGATAATTTACTGACAGAATAAGAAACTCGATGCTCTACTCACCTGTTCCCTTTTTATAAAGTGAAACAGTTGAAACGATAGATTTTAGTAAACTTAAAAACAACCTTCTCCAAAAGCTATCAAGGAATATACCGAATACTTGTTTGAGAACTTTATTACATATTTTTTATATAAATAGTTTGATCCATAATTGACAGAAGCGTGTGTTTACACTGAGCTGTTGCTCATATATTAATGTCTTTGTAACTTCAGTAAACCACTACCTCACTAATTTCTTTCATTCATCACGGTTCAGTAAACTAAGTGATACATGAACCAGTTTAATCATTATAATAACGTAGGATTGCAACTCTTTGAAACTGTAGGTGGCTCTTAAAAGAGCCGTTGTGTTTGGGTGTGCTGGTCTCAGGTCAGTCTAAGCCCTCTCTCAACTGGATGTCCTTGGGCATGATGGTGACCCTCTTTGCTTGGTTCATCTTACTGGGGGGAGCTACATGGATGTCGGTGCAGTCCACAGTCATTTTGCAGTTGAAGGCAGAATGAATTTATTATTGACTCAGAATGAAGCACAACTTCATGTCATACAATACATTGACTTTATTTGTAATTGTGTAAAAAAATATGAGCATTGATTAGCAAGCAGGACCTGCAGGAACAGAGCGGTGATGGATGGAGCTGGGAAGAGAGAAGAAGAAAACAGATCAACTTTATCAGATATTAAAAATTCTATTTCAAAACAAGTTGCCGCTCCTACAGTTTTCTAGTGTGTAAAGATGATTTCACATGACCTATGCAAAATATCACACTCAATACATGTGTGTCTCTGGGGGGTGCATTGTGACTTTGATGTATATAAATAATATACCATAACCAATACTATTACGTACAGTGGAAATCAGGGTGCCAGAGCAGGTCAGTGTGCATGTTCCTCAACGTCTCAGCAGTTACAGGTGAGGTAAGGAGAACATTTTCTCTCAGTAAGCACACAACGACTGTCTTTCCAACAAACATATTGACTCACTGTCATCACAATGATCACCCCTGCCTGCCTTCCACTCTCCCTGAACTGCTTCCTTAGCACCCGGTGGAGGGAGCAGTAGGCTACTCTTCAAATGTTTCACAAAATACTTACCATCATGACTACTCTTACTGTTTAATATTTTGGTTTACTTCATGTAATAAAATAATAACTTCATGGTAAGGCTACTAAAACTGACAAGGCTAAGTAATGTAATGCTAACTAACGTGCTCGCTACTCATCGCTACTAGCTAGGTAGCTAACTTGACTATGTTCCATGCACAACATGTATATTACCTATGATATTACCTGATATGTCTGATCCAGCGACTCCTGGTCCTTTCATCAGACGGGAAGCGATAGAACGAGCAAGTGGTGTGATCACTTGTGTGATTACAACCTGGTACAAAGCACACAGGCATCTTGTAAAAGTGAACCAACCACTTGGAGCAACTTGGAGCATTATCGCCTGTGACATCACTTACGCGACCCAGAATGGGATTTGGGATTTGTAGTCTTTGTAGTCGCGTATTTTTCATAGTCTTATATTTCAACAGTTGTACGACAAAATGTGACTTTTTTGACATGGAAATGATTGTTTAAGATTGACAAACATCATATGTGTAGTTCGTAGCACAATTCAAACGGGATCAAAAGATACGTTTTCTCTCTCCATTGAATTCAATGTATTATTTTTCGCTTCCGGGGTCCCATGGGCCGGAAGTAGATGGGCGTGACTTCGCCTCTCTATTTGGTAATGTGTGTCAAGACCGGAAGCAGCAGCCACTCTGGTGGCTACCATTAGCAGCTAACGTTTGCTCTGCGATTTTTACATAAAAATGGAATTATTATGAAATAATTTTTTTATACAGAGACATTAAAAACCTATGGATTAACCGATTCAGCCGCGTTTTTTCTCGTTTTAATGCCATTGAACACGTCTTTTGATCAGATTGACAGCTACGACATCTCCTCTAGAAGCTACGTAAAGGTACGTGTTGTGATGTCTGTGTTTGCTTCCCCTGTCCTAGTTCGGATCACTCAGTGATGATACTATATACCTAAATAATCTGTGGAACCTCAGCTTTAATCGGATATCTTGTATGTGCAGCTACGATAACTAGTAATAAGCGTACTTTTATCTTGAGTTCTGTGCCAAAGTGCGTTAGCATTTTTCGCTCGGGGGTCATTTAGATGCTTCTTATGAGACTTGTGTTTTGTTTGGGTAAAAATGGTTTGTATCGTCAGTTAGCTGAGATTATTTCCGTTAATCTGGTATAACACATTAATAGGTTCTTAAATATTAAAATCCCCTGAGACACAGTGTCGTGAAAAAAGTAAAGGACCCGCCGGGACTTTGGGACTTCCTACCAGCTCAGTTTGGTGTATTGGTATGCTAAAATTAGCTAACTAGCCCTAAACAAAGTATATGTATGTAGGGCTGATGGGAATGTCACACGTTTTTAGGTTATTTTTACATAAGGTGCCAGGAAAACTACCAACATTTTCAGGTTTTGATTTACTTTGAGGGGATATATGGATAGCTCAAAGCTAAAATCCAGCATATTTACACTTGAAGCATTATTTGTCTTAAGTGTTCATTAATGTGCATTGTCCCTATTCCAATAAACGATTAAATAAAAAAATTAAAATGTTGATACATTTGAGTCCAGACTGAAGTGGTGGACGAGCTAGCTGACTGACTGGGCTAAAAAATATATTACTGTTAAATCAACATACCTCAAGACCCATCTGTTCACTAAGGCCTTTGGCCCCTAATCTATTGTTGTTTTGTCTGTCTGACTGGTTGTCTGACTGCCTTTTTGTTTTGCCCTGTTCTTCCTTGTAAAGCGACCTTGGGTCTCATGAAAGGCGCTATATAAATCCAAGCTATTATTATTATTATTTATGAAGGGGCCTGGCGTTGACCACGATGCCACCGTGCCACCGTGCATATGTCCTCCACACTCACGCCGTTAAATAAGGCTGTTGACACAGCCATGGCTCGTGTAGAGTGTGCACGGACCCCCCTAGGGGAAGGCTCTCCCCGCCTGTCCGTAGGCACGTGCAATGCACTCGCAGAGCCAGCCTGCCAGGCGTTTCTTGGACAGAGCTTTTCCCGTTACCCCACCCCCGAAGCACACAAACAGCTGTTCCGTGTGTCTAAGGGCAGCCGTGCGCTCCACATAATATGCCAGCGCACGCACCAGGCAGAGGAGGTGTAATTTAGCCTCCCTCGCCCCACTATGGGGGGGAAGACTAAAACCCCCCAACTGAATAGCCCTCAACCTGAACGCACTCCTTAGGCTCTTGGGCACAAAGGAGGGGTTCGGTCTGAGTGTCGCCCTGCTCTGGTCACCTCGGATAATTTAAACAACTTGGGTGCACCAATAGAGCGGTTAACTCGGACAGTCTTTTGGCCGACGTTAAGGCAAGTAGCAATGCTGTCTTCCACGACAGTACTTTCAGGGAGGAGAGCTCCAGAACTCCATGTCATGCTCCGTTGGGGGTCCCGCCCATACCTGTTTCGCCTGTTTTAGCTGATGGTTCTACTGCCTCATAATGCAGTTGCAATCCAATTGCTAGAGATGGGACTAAGACAGCCACAAGGATGCAGAAAGGCTAGGAGAATACCAAGGCTGCGCCTGTAGTTCTTGCTTGACTACTTCCTAACAGATACTCACAGGCAACAAGTTCCCTAACCTGAATGTTCGAAAGTCCTTACAAAGGATGCAGACCACCTGTGCAAGGCTGGGTTGAATGGAAGGAACAGGAGGAGCATCTGCATTGATGCACCTCCATATTAATCTCAAACAGAGAGAAGGGCAATTCATTCCTGCTGGCTTGCCATTTTTAACACTGATTTTTTTACAGTGAGATAGCGGTGGTGGGAACTGTCAGTAGTTGGGAAGTGCTTAAACCTCCGTCCTTGTTGCTACTAGCCCCATGGCAATACAGGTAAGTGCGATACATCACCCAGAAGACACAATAACCTTTTTTTCTGCTTTTCACTATTTAATAATGTGGCATGATGATCACTTTCCGACTAAGTGATGCGCCTGCCTGCCTGTATGTGTCCTGCCACACGTTTTTTACTAATTGTATTTGTGGGACAAAGAAAAAAGACGTCAGAATGTGCTGCGCCCCGCCAACGGAGCCCCACCAACGGAGCCCCACCAACGGAGCCCCTGAAATTCAAGGTGTTTAAAAAAATAATTATATATATTTTTTAAATATATATATATATATATATATATATATATATATATATATATATATATATATATATATATATAGCACCAAATTGCAACTAATCTATATCTACTGTCACTTTTCACATTGAACATGTGCTCTTTTATTAAATAAACTAAACGCTTTCATTTTAAGTTGTGAGTTTAGTGTTTTTGACCCTAAGAAACACTGATGCATTAATCAATAATCCACAGCTCCTCTCTCTGCTCCTGAGGATTGATTTTAAAAAGATACATCCCAACCCCCCCCCCACTCAATCAGCACCCCCCCAAAGCAGTAAACCAAGGGGAAACACTGTTATACTATAACACTGCACTTTGCATTTTGTTCACTATCTTTCAAGATCACAGTGTCACACAGCGCCCTGACTCAGGTGGTGATCAAATAATCACTGACAGGGCTTGTTCCTTTCTATAACCATAAAATCAGTTGAAATAAATCAGGAGGCTTAGGGGCAGCATGGGAGGTACCAAGGCTTTGTTGAACCCTAGGCTAAATGTTTACCTTTCTTTTTCCCTATTCATTTGTATTTGTTTTAAAATGGTAATAAAGTAATGTGCAAGATACGTATTCACTGTACAAATGGAATATGAAACGGACGAGGGAGCTGGTCACAATACAACAGTCTTTACAATAAAAAAAAAATGTTATGGACTTATTGAATAGCCAAAAAAAGTGTGATCTCACAGATAGTCATTTTCAGGGAAAAACTTGAATCAACCAGTAGTGTAAACGTTATTTCTTAAATAGAGTGCAAACGGCTATAAAGAAAAGTGAAATTGTACAATTATAGCAATAAAAACTGTACCAACTGACAAATTAGAGTTGAGTTAAAGTATATTTAACACAGTGTCTCTGTATGTTTGTTTGTTTGTTCCTATTGCACAGCTTACCATTCCAGATGGTTTTCAACAAATGCTGACATGTGGCTGATTTGAACGGTGTAAGTATCGTTAGCTGAGTATTCAAACAGACCGTAGTATGGATTAAACAACTCCTGAGACAATAGGAAGAAAAACTCTCAGGACGGGGTGGGGTAGGTAATTTTTGAGAAACCATCTCGAGTGCGCTAGAAATTGAAAATACACAGCCGGAACAAATCTGCCACTTCCTTACAGAGCCCCTCCTCCAACACACACGAACGCGCACATGACCAATGAGGGCACGAGATAAGTTTGTGCACAGATGGAAGGCTGACAGGCAGGTAGGCCATCCAGTTACTTTAGCCGGGCCGGCTAAAATGATTGGTCGTGCTTTTTACAGCGCCACGGCTTCCACAGATGACATTTTTTTATGGATTTGTGGTCAAAGCACTTCAGATATTCATTGCTATCGGGATGTTAAGAGCATTCCATGGAATATAACAAAAAGTGTATCTCGAGCCGGTTTCTCAAACTTACCTACCCCACCTTTTAATATGATAGAACATTTTTTTTATTTCCGCTGTAACATATATTTAATAAACATTTGGTTCAATTATCGTCATCAAAGAAAAAAGACAAAATACAGTTGAATAATTTTTTGGACAAATAAACTGATTATACAAAGTTTAAATATGTGAGATATATTTTCCAATATTCACTTTGGCCATTAATTTGCAAAGTTCTCCAACATGTTCACTAGGTAGACTATAACCTTGTGTTCTGTTGAGTGCTGTTCTTGCAGTGTAAAGTGAGTTTACTTCTGGAAATGAGGTTGAGTGGAATTTGCTGCTGTTTTGGCAATAAAACCAAAAGAATAAACCTTTGTGAGAAAAACAATTATGGGGTCCAGTGTTAATATATACAATTTTAAACTGTACTAAAAACCAACATGTTGGCAAAATAAATCACAAAGCTCTGTGCTTCAAAAGCTTAAAAGAACAGCCTACAATAATGTCCTGTAGCACATTCAGCTGTGTTATTTCATTGGTCAGTTAAGTGTTGTTTGTGTTGCTCACCCCTCCTCTCCGAGGAAAGTAACGTAGAGTTCGTTTCTCTGCAGCTCTTTGCGGGAGTATGCCATCATCTGGTTAAAGGTTCCCTCCAGCAAGTGTTCTCTCCTGATCAGCAACCTACAACTGACACGAGGGACTCACAAGAACTAAAATGCACGATTCCGTGGACTTCAAAAAATATCTTTTATTAATAAAAGATGAGACAAAAACAAAGAACGCTAGGATCTACTAGGACCGTACACCAGATCTCTAGGTTCCACTAGGATAATTTGAACAGTGTAGAAGGTTACAGACATGGCTCGCCGTGGAGACAAGACGAACCGACAATAGACAAAAAGAGAGCAGGGCTATAAATACACACAACAGTTAATGGGGCACAGGTGAAAACAATCAGGGGCGGGGCTGGTGATGATGAGCACACGAGACACACAAGCTGGCAGGTGACACACAAAGACATGAAGTGTAGACACCTGGAAAGAGAGAGTAGAGTCAATAACAAAATAACATGTAAGGCCACAATAACAAACACAAAACAATAAGCTCACAGACTCTTAACGCTGAAACCTTACAGTACCCCCCCTCTTACGGACGGCTCCAGACGTCCCTGAAAGCTGAGACTGCCCTCTATCGAAGTCCGATATAAGGGTCTTGTCCACAATAAAGCTGCCTGGGATCCAACACCTCTCCTCTAATCCATACCCCACCCAGTCGACCAGGAACTGTCTACCTCTGCCCCTCTTCCTTTCCGACAGTATTTTGTCCACCGTGTACACTTGACCCCCGTCGACAACCCGGGGAGGTGGAGGGGACGTGGAGGCGGGGACCAGTCTGCTTTCTTTGGCTGGTTTTACCTTGCTGACATGGAACGTGGGGTGGACCTTGATGGATTTCGGAAGACATAAACGGACAGCAACAGGGTTAATCACTTTGGCTATGGGAAAAGGACCAACGAACCGGGGAGCCAGCTTCCTGGAGGCGACATGAAGAGGAAGATCCTTGGTGGATAGCCACACTCGTTGTCCGGCCTGGTACTTGGGGGCTGGACGTCGTTTCCGGTCGGCCAATGCCTTCATGCGAACGGCACTCCTCTGTAACATATGGCGAACTCCCGCCCAGACCCGACGGCAGCGTCGAACCAGAGCATGGGCTGATGGTACCGTGACCTCCTTCTCGAGCTCCGGAAACAAAGGAGGTTGGTACCCATGGACACATTGAAACGGGGAGATACCGGTGGCTGATGTGGGTAAGGTGTTGTGTGCATACTCCACCCAAATCAGACTCTTACTCCAGGTGGTGGGTTTCTCGGACGCTAGGCATCTCAAACAGGTCTCCAAATCCTGATTCATCCTCTCTGCTTGTCCATTTGACTGTGGGTGGTATCCGGAGGTCAGACTAACAGTGGCTTGGATTAGGCGACAAAACTCCCTCCAAAAGCGTGATACGAACTGTGGGCCTCGGTCTGAAACGACATCACTAGGAAAACCATGGATCCTGAACACATGGGACAACATGGCCTCTGCTGTTTCCTTGGCGTTAGGTAACTTGGGCATGGCGACAAAGTGTGCCATTTTAGAAAAACGATCAACCACAGTGAGTATGGTGGTATTACCTGCCGATGTTGGTAATCCTGTCACGAAGTCCAATGCAATGTGAGACCATGGTCTGTTGGGAATGGGCAGAGGTTGGAGAAGACCTGCCGCAGCTTGCCGAGAAGTTTTGTTCCTGGCGCACACAGGACACGCTGCTACATATTCTGCAACATCCTTCCACATCCCCGGCCACCAGAATCTGTGTCTCACCATGAAAAGGGTCCTTTTGTTCCCAGGATGACAGGTAAGTACCGACGTATGGGCCCAATGAACAACTTGCCCTCGAAGTTGCTCTGGCACAAACAAGCGATTCTGAGGACACCCTCTAGGGACAGGATTCCCAACGTTAGCCTGTTTGACCTTGGCTTCAATGGGCCAGGTCACACTCCCTATCACTCGGTCTGGCCGTAGAATGGGATCTGGACTCTTGGGGACTGGCTCAGGATCATATATTCTGGAGAGTGCATCCGGCTTTCCATTCTGCGAACCAGGTCGATATGACAGAGTGAACCTGAATCTATTAAAGAACAATGACCATCTGGCCTGCCTAGAGTTCAGACGCTTAACCCTCCTGATATATTGCAGGTTTTTATGATCCGTCCAGACCAGGAAATCCTGCTCCGCTCCCTCCAGCCAGTGCCGCCACTCCTCCAAAGCAATCTTCACAGCCAACAGTTCCCGATTTCCCACGTCGTAATTCCTCTCAGCAGACGATAGCTTACGGGAGAGGTACGCACACGGATGAAGCTTGTTGTCCCCTGCTGACCTCTGGGACAGTATAGCTCCAACGCCGTCGTTGGAGGCGTCCACTTCCACCACAAACTGTCGGTGGCGATCAGGTACAGTCAGGATGGGAGCTGTAGTGAACCTCCTCTTCAGTTCCAGGAAGGATTTCTCTGCCTGTGGATTCCACACAAACTGAACCTGGGGAGAGGTAAGGGCATGGAGAGGAGAGGCAATCGTACTGAAATTGCGTATGAACCGTCTGTAAAAGTTAGCAAACCCCAAGAATTGCTGAACTTTCTTTCTAGAGTCTGGCGTGGGCCAGTTCTCCACGTCACTGACCTTAGCTGGGTCCATTTCCACCTTGTTAGGGGAAATCATAAAACCCAAAAATGCCACAGATTTCACATGAAACTCGCATTTTTCGGCTTTCACAAACAAATGGTTAGCCAGGAGTCTCTGAAGAACAAGGTGAACATGGTTAACATGAATATTCTCATCTGGAGAAAAGATGAGGATATCATCGAGATACACAAAACAGAAAATATTCAGGAAATCTCTTAACACATCATTAATGAGGGCTTGGAAAACAGCAGGTGCATTACAAAGTCCAAAAGGCATCACCAAATATTCATAATGTCCCGTAGGTGTATTGAAACCTGTTTTCCACTCATCCCCCTCCCGGATGCGCACAAGGTGATATGCATTCCTTAGGTCAAGCTTGGTAAATACCTTGGCTCCCTGTAACAGTTCGAATGCCGTAGAGATGAGTGGAAGGGGATATCTGTTCTTAACTGTGATCTGATTAAGTGGACTGTAATCAATACAGGGCCTTAATGAACCGTCCTTTTTCCCTACAAAAAAGAAACCTGCTGCTGCTGGGGATGATGATGGCCGAATCAAGCCAGCTTTGAGTGAAGATCCGATATACTCCTCCATGGCCTTCCTTTCCGGACCAGAAAGAGAATACAACCGTCCTTTTGGGATAGTAGAGCCCGAGAGAAGGTCTATAGGGCAATCATACGGTCTATGGGGAGGCAAGGAAGTAGCTCGTGTCTTGTTAAACACCTCCTTAATGTCCAGGTAACACTCTGGCACTTTGGATAAGTCAGGAAAGTCAGATGGTTTAGCAGACGTGACACTGTCCCTATCTGACGCCTGTTTAAAGCTCCCAGGTCTGTGTGGTCTACTCGAACCTGTATGAGAGGCTAAACAAGAACGAGAGCACTCACTCCCCCACCCCTTAACCTTTCCTGTAAGCCAGTCCATGTGAGGGTTATGTTTAACAAGCCAAGGGTAACCCAAAATGAGAGGCTGTTGAGCTGAGTTAAATAAATGAAAGCTAATATGCTCACGGTGCTCCTGATCTATGACAATTTCTATGGGTTCCGTGCGATGAGTAACTGTACATAAAAGGCGGCCATCCAACGCACTAGCTTCTAATGGCTGATCTAAGAGGACAATGTTTAAGTTCAACTCTTTAGCCAGCTCCCAGTCTAACAAGCTCTCATCAGCCCCAGAGTCAATTAATGCATCCTGAGTTACAGTTTTATCCTTCAGTTTCATTTGTACCTGAGTCAGTCTTCTCGAGGAAGGGTCGAAAGAAGTCATTCGGCTCACCAGCGTCCCCCTTCCCACTGATGAGCCTGATCTTTTGCCGGACAGGCTGCCAAAACATGACCCTGCTGGCCGCAGTAGAAACACCGCCGCTCCCGTAGGCGGCGCTGTCGCTCCTCCGGGGTGAGTTTGGCTCTTCCGAGCTGCATCGGTTCCTCCGCGGCGCTAGGGGGCGATGGTCGCTCTGGAGACGAAGTCCGGGTATTTCTCCGCCAACCGTAGTGCTCCTTCTGTAATCCCCGTCCGAAGAGTGTAGTGGAAGCTGCTCCCTCCTCCCTCTCCCGACGTCTCTCAGCTAGACGTTGGTCCACCCGGATAGCCATGGCAATGAGTGAGTCCAACTCTACAGGCAACTCTAATGGAGCTAACTGATCCTTTATGGGATCTGCTAATCCATGCAGAAACGCATCAAAAAGAGCCGCGGAGTTCCATCCGCTCTCCGCTGCCAGGGTCCGGAATTCGATCGCGTAATCCGCCACCCTCCTCTGCCGTTGTCTGATGTTTACCAGGGCTCTCGCTGACTCTCTCCCAGGTGCTGTCTGGTCAAAAATGTTCTTCATTGAGTCCATGAAAAACTTTACCGACTGGCAAACAGGCGAGTCTCGGGCCCATTCCGCTGTTGCCCAGGCTCCTGCTCTTCCCGTCAAGTGAGATATCATGAAAGCTACCTTAGCTTGATCGGTGGGAAATGCTGCGGGCTGATGTTTGAAGTGGAGATCGCACTGAATCAGGAATGGACGACAGTTTCCCGAATCCCCGGAGAACTTCTCCGGTGAAGCGAGGCGGAGTGAAGACGATGGCATGGATATTGGCACTGGGATCAACGGAGAGGCAAACCCGGCCTCTGCGGGACCGGAAAACTCTGCCGCAGGAATAGCAGGACGTCCCTCGAGGTGCGTAAGTATGTCCCGCATTTTCTCTGCCAGGTGATTTAATTCGGTTGTCACTGTTACCTGGAAGTTGTGCTGACGAGCATTTACGTCTTGAACCCCCTGTATCATTGTTGTCAGCTGCTCCTCCTGCTGACGCAAGCGTGTTCCTTGCACTTGCAAAGCCGTTTTGAACACGGTGGAATCGGCTGAGTCCATCTTGTTAGGTCGGTTCGTTCTGACACGAGGGACTCACAAGAACTCAAATGCACGATTCCGTGGACTTCAAAAAATATCTTTTATTAATAAAAGATGAGACAAAAACAAAGAACGCTAGGATCTACTAGGACCGTACACCAGATCTCTAGGTTCCACTAGGATAATTTGAACAGTGTAGAAGGTTACAGACATGGCTCGCCGTGGAGACAAGACGAACCGACAATAGACAAAAGGAGAGCAGGGCTATAAATACACACAACAGTTAATGGGGCACAGGTGAAAACAATCAGGGGCGGGGCTGGTGATGATGAGCACACGAGACACACAAGCTGGCAGGTGACACACAAAGACATGAAGTGTAGACACCTGGAAAGAGAGAGTAGAGTCAATAACAAAATAACATGTAAGGCCACAATAACAAACACAAAACAATAAGCTCACAGACTCTTAACGCTGAAACCTTACAACAACAAGCAGGAAAGCTTACAGATAACTGGTACTTTTACATTTGAAAATCTGAATTTGGAGTTTTTCTTTTGCTTCTTATTTACTTAACTGTTCAGTTTCTGTACATTTTATTTCCCTAATTGTAGGTCTAAAATTAGTTTCAAACTGTCTTATACAAGGGTAGGAATACAATTCTGGTGGTGCTATTGGTGGCAAATTAGTTAATTGGTTAATTATTATATTAAAATGTAAATGTATTTATCAATGTATTCCTGAAACAGTGGTAGCTGTTTAAATATCCTTAAAGAGCCTGTGACAGCATCCCAACAACTGTTGTGCAATGAAATATTGGGCTACAAGTCACCTCGAACCGTCAGTTTAAAAAAGAAGGTGCGATACCGTGATATAAAAACAAATCGATTATTTTTGTAGTTGTAAACTCAAGTGGATGAAACTACATTTATTAGTGCTTTCATGTCAATTCGGCGAACATATGATACATTAAATGATCGTGAGGATGATGATTAAAAATCGTTTGTTTGAGCCGGTTTGCATTTCCTGATGAGAAAACTAACCGATGCTTTTTGTAGTTGTAGTACACCAACATGGATTAAACGTGTGTTTTTTTTTTTTACCAAAATGTTCGGGAAATTAATGGATAAAATGCACGGATTATTATTATTATTCTCACTCCGATCGGGACACTAGGTCCACCGTTTCCCCGCAGCGAGGCTCCCCCCGTTGACAGTTTACGTGGGCTGGGTGCAGTGGCCGGTCGGATAAGTCACTAGTACATCCCCCATAGGCGGCGCGTGAGGCTCAGGTTTGGGAAGGCTTAATAACTTGTTTTACCTGATGCTGCCCGCCTCCGGCGTCTATAGAAAAGAGATCAACTCAGTGTGCGGAGTTTAAATCTCTCAAGTCATATTACAGGATAAAGGAAATACAGTTTAAACTGCCGTATGCAGAGAAGATGCCGACGTGTCGCACTTATCATTCATATTACATCATCAATCAGATCATCGATCATATAATATCATAATATATCATATATTTCCTTATCTGAGTCAGCTTCTCCAGCCGTATCCGGCCGTGCAACACTCACAGTGTCACATACTGTATGCAGAAGTATTATTTTAAGCAACACATTATGTTGACGAAACACTCGAGTCAAATGGAATTAAAGTCAGATCCACTCGTGTCTTAGATGGGGCAGTGATTTCATACAACTATACGCTTTCAAACACTCGGTAGGCCTAGTTATTTTTTAACCAGTTGTTCTGTATTCACCTTGCAGGTGCAACTCTGTGGCTCGTATCCTGGATTATATGTTTAAGTCATGGATGTTTAAAGCTCATATTTGTCTAATATTAGTTTACTTTTCATTAATGAAGTATGACGCTGCGCTGTCAGTACACTTGTCCCTGTTTGTGATTGGTCAAATGTAGCTAACCCCACCCCTTTCACGTGAATGCGCTCTCAGCTGGTGAGAGAAACCCTGGCTTGATTTACCGAGTTGATAACCAGCGTCGTAGGACCGCTTAGCGAGATCTCGTTTGTTAGTTTGTTGTTGTTAGTTAGTTTGTTACTCGTTGACAATTTACTAGCGGTACCGAAGTGGGCCGGTCTAGAGTCCCGGGATGATTTTTAGTCCCATTCCACCACTGGCTACCTGACCGTATGATCGCCCATATTGACGCACCTAATTCCTAAACTTCTAACAGATACAACATAAACCGATCCTTCAGCCTCATATGAGCTCTCAGACACGTTCAAAATTAAACTGTCATCGCTGTCTGAGCTTGCTGCTGTGTGCGCCATCGTGCGTTTACATGCAGATGCTGGGACCCTGAACGGTGCAGCTGGAGCGCTGTGCCCGCAATGACGTCACACATCATTTGGCGGGACTTGAAGAATCCCCGAGAAGATCCAGAAAATGGTCAACATTGAAGGGCAGATTAATGGTTATCAAAGTACAAATATCCAAAATCAGTTCAGTAACGGTTTTCAAGGGGACAATATTTACTCAAATTGATTGACCTTTCACTTTATTTTAAGGTGCATTTAATTTATTCATAATGTGAAATTTGAGTCTTACTTGATTTTGCCTGGTCCCTGCCCGTAGCACCTGGCCTCTAATTTCCTGTAAAAGTTTCTTAGTTTGGCTTCAAAGTCTCTGCGGTAAGGAGCTGGAGCCCTGGCCCTCTGCAGGCCTATAAACACACATAAACTGGAGTTAATATAAAACACTGGAAAAAATGTTTTGTAAACAATGTGAAGTTCTAAGACTGAAATTGAGAGGTAGAGAGGTTCACAGCGCCTTTAAAAAATGTGTCAGAAGCTTAATGAGCTATATTTTGGAGCTAGTCAACAAAGTGACCTATGGGAGATCTTTTTACGGTGAGAATGACTGATGTGGAACTACTGAATTGATACATCTATACATTTGTATCATTCAGCAACAAAAATGTAACTTGTGCTAAAATATTCACTCTTCTAATCTAAAAAAATCAATGCAGGGTAACACACAGGTTGTGAAAATACGAACAATAATAATGAGCTGATCCCACTCTCTGTGACACCATTTCTTAATTCCTCCCATGAATGACATAAATAATCACTCACCACACACAAGAAAAAGAAAGTATTCCAAAAGTATTCTAAAAGTAACCTGAACACGTTACCTTTTTAAGACAAGTAACTGTAACTGTATTCTGATTACTTTCAGAGCATGTATTCAGTAATCAGTAACTGATTACATTTACAAAGTAACCCTCCCAACCCTGCCTAGAAGTGATCCTTCGTTAGCGTGATGAGTCTGCTAAGCTTTATGTAGTAAACCCCCCCCCCCGGCCCGCGATAGTGTCTATTGGATAGATTTTGGCCCTTGGACAAATGTAGTTGGTGATCCCTGATCTAGTTGCTCTTTCGGAAGAGGAAGCGGGGGGGGGGGGGGGGGGGGGAAGCAAGTTTAATCCACAACAAAATTATTAAATTGCATCCTGCAGCACTGTAGCAATAATCCTAATCCTATTTTTTTACAGTGTGTTATGTCTCCAGACATATAGAAACATTTCATAGTTTACATTACTGTCTGCAGCTGTTTGTTTGTAAATACATTTTTATGGGACACTGAAATGTAATGCTTTTTAAGACCAGTGCAATCCTGTTTTAATTAATCAAAATGTATAACAATCATTCAAAACAAATATAAAATCTGTTATGATCCGTCCAAATCCAATACATTTTAATAGTAAGCACAATATGTCAAGTCCTATAATAATAGATTTATTTTGTTAGCGCTTTTACAGGTACTCAAAGGAACCGATATAGTGAAAAGAAGAGAAAAGAACAACAAATAAATATATAGTTAAAGTCAAATAATACAAAAACAATCACACATTAAAAGCCAGATTGAAGAGGTGAGCTTTGGTGAGTTTTTTGAAGGTGGTGAGGTCGGTGCAGTCTCTGATGGGTTGGGGGAGTGAGTTCCAGAGGGTGGGGGCAGCGACGGAGAAGGCTCTGTCCCCCCAGGTGCTTGATGCCTGTGGGGATGGATAGGATGTTGGCTTCTGATGAGCGGAGGCAGCGGGAAGGGGCGTGGTGGTGCAGCAGGTCTGTGAGGTAGGGGGGGGCCTGATTGTTGTGGGCTTTGTGAGTAATCAGGAGGATTTTAAAGTTGATTATTTGACAGACGGGGAGCCAGTGGAGCATCTGGAGGACGGGAGTGATGTGGTCTCGGGAGCGGGTGTGGGTGAGGAGGCGGGCAGCAGAGTTCTGGATATGTTGGAGTTTATTGATTAGGTTGGATGGTATGCCGTAGAGGATGCTATTGCAGTAGTCGAGTCGTGAAGTGATGAATGCATGAATCAGGGTTTCAGCAGCAGAGGAGGAGAGTGATGGGCGGAGACGGGCAATGTTTTTGAGGTGGAAAAAGGCGGTCCTGGTGATGTGATTGATGTGGTGGTTGAATTTGAGCTGACAGTCGAAGATGACTACGAGGTTGCGGATGTGAGTGGGGGAGATAGAGTGTGGCTGTCAATGGTGAAGTTGAAATTCTGGGTGGCTTTGGTACGGGATGGGGGCCGATGATGATGATGTCTGATTTGGCACTGTTCAGTTGGAGATAGTTTGTTTGCATCCATGCTTTTATTTCTGAGACACAGTTGGTGAGAGTGGAGTGTGTTGTGGGGGTGATGGTTTTTGTTGAGATATAAAGTTGGATGTCATCGGCGTAGCAGTGAAATTGAAGGTTGTGGCGACTAATTATTTTGCCAAGGGGGAGCATGTAGAGGATGAAGAGGAGGGGGTCAAGCACCGAACCCTGGGGGACACCTTGGGACAGAGGAGCAGTGGTGGAGGTGCAGTTGTTGATGTTGATAAACTGATGTCTGTCGGTGAGGTAGGATATCAGCCAGGAGAGTGCAGTGTCGTTGATGTTGAGTGATCATTGAAGGAGGGACAGCAGGATGGCATGGTTGATGGTGTCGAATGCTGCGGTGAGGTCGAGGAGGATGAGGATGTTCAGGTTGCCGGAGTCAGAGGAGAGGAGGAGGTCGTTTCGGTGCTGTGTTTTGATCGGAAACCGGATTGAAATGGCTCAAAGAGGTCATTGGAGCTGAGGTGGGATTTAAGTTGTGAGGCACGTTCAAGTATTTTTGACAGAAAGGGGAGATTTGAGATGGGCCGGAAGTTGGACATGATGTCAGGTGTGAGTCCAGGTCTTTTGAGAATGGGTGTGACAGCAGCCAGTTTGAGAGAGGGGGGAACTGATCCAGATCTGAGGGAGGAGTTAATGATGGTGGTGATGAGTTGGGAGATGGCAGGGAGGCTCTCTTTAACACATTTGGAGGGCATTGGGTCAAGTGTGCAGGTGGAGTTAATTCCAGTCATGAAGTCGGACAGTTGCATGGGGGTCACAGGGGAGAAGTGGGACAGGGGCTGTGAGGTGAAGGGGGGGAGCCAGGAGGGGAGGTGGGGGGTGCTGATGATGGTGTCAGATTGCTGTAAATGTTGCTGATTTTGGTTTGGAAAAACGAGAGGAAGGAGTTGCACTGTTAAAAGGTGAAGGATGAGGTGGCGTTGTCACAGGGTTTGAGAAGTTTGCTGATGGTGGAGAAGAGACGCTTGGGGTTGCTGGAGCCAGACTGAATGAGTTGTGAGTAGTAATTAGACCGGGCTGCTTTGAGTGCGTTACTTTACTGCTGGAGATAGTCTTTGTAGATTTGAAGATGGACTGTCAGTGTGGTTTTCTTCTGTTGGCGTTCAAGTTGACGTTTTCCTTGATTTCAATTTCCTTCATTTGGCGGAGTTCGGGTGTATACCAGGGGAGGGAGTGTATGAAAGAGACTTTTTTTGTTTTTGTGGGGGCCAGTTCATTGAGACAGAAGGAGAGGGTGCTGTTATAATAGTCCACAAGTTCAGATGGGTTTTCAGAAAGTGGGGGGAGGGGGGAGACAGACAGACAGACAGACAGACAGACAGACAGACATCTTGCAGGTAATGGAGGCAGTGATTGCTGAAGGTGAGATGGATTTAAGATTTCTGTAGGTTATTGTGCGTTTTTGCTTTTGAGCGGGGATGTTGTCCATGATGATGGCCAGGTGATCAGAGATGTGGAGATTGAGGCTGGACAGATGATGGATGGTGAGACCAGTGGAGTAGACCAAGTCCAGGATGTGACCACGGCTGTGTGTTGGGAAGTTGTGTTGAGAGAAGTTGCAGCCGTGAAGGGTTTCCTTAAATTCAGAGGCATATTTGCAGGTCGGGTCGTCAACATCAATGTTAAAATCACCTAAGAGGAGAACAGATGGGGATATGGCAGAAAGCTGAGTGAGAATGTCAGAGAGGTCGGACAGAAAGGAGGTGTTTGGCTGTGGGGGACGGTAGATGAGGCCTGTGACCAGGGGAGTGGGACCAGAGAGTTTGAAGATCAGTTGTTCAAATGAAGAAACATCAGGGATGGGGATTATGGTAGCTTTTATTTCCTTTCTGATAATAGCAGCTATACCACCACCCCGCCCCTGTGGGTGAGGTTTGTCAATGTATGTGAATCCTGCTGGAGTGATTTGATTTAAAGAAAAATAGTCCAGGGTTTTTTGCCATGTTTCGGTCAGATACAGAAAGTCCAGGTTATTGTCTTTAATGAATTCATTTAGAATGTGGCTTTTATTGTGGATGGAGCGTGAGTTGAGCAGGGCTGCTCTGAGGTGACGTTGCTTTGGGAGGGGTTGAGTGGACCGGGGGAGTGGAAGGAGATTGGTCAGATTCACGTGTTGTTTGTTGTGATGGCGTAGTGTGGCCGTGTGACAGGACCAAATGGACGGGATGGAGTGTAAAGACGTGGAATGAAAAAAAACGTACGGCCAGAGCCTCTGTGTGGAGGACGGCGTTTGCGGAGTATTTTATTATCTGCGAGGATGTCCATGCAGTCCAGAGGCAGGCGGTTATTAAAGGAGTGGAGATCTGACAGGGAGTAGAGCGGCGGCATGATCCGGTGAAGTGGCGCTAGCATGGAGCTAGCTAATGCTGGGGACCCGGGCAGCAGAGACCAGGAGCCGGATGACCGTGGAAGAAGGAGCGGTGTGAGTCCAGGTAAAATCATAAGGATAATCCACCGCATATCAGGAGAATAATTCCAGTGGTTTCCGGAGGAGAATCGTAGGAGGGGCTGACAGCCTGGTGCAGGTGTGGGAGCCGGGTGACCAGCCTACTAGCTTGTTAGCTAGCTTAATAGCCACCCGGCAGAGAGAGACGATGTCAGCGGGGAAGCCGGCTGATCGCAGCGGGATGGGAAGACCCACACGAGCCGCGGAGTTAGGGTGAAGTTGGGGTGGAGACAGAAATGTTAGCTCAACAGACTTCAGAGAGCCGAGGAGCATCTTGGTAGCAGCCTGCTAGGTCCGATAATGCTAGCTAACTAGCGGGCTAGGGACCTGTGAGCAGGAAAGAGCCAGCAGGTAGGAGATGACAACACGAAGATCTGTGTCGATTCGATAGAGAGATGCTGCTATTTTTGCTGATGACTGACGTTTAAAAAGTAGAGAGCCTGACAGGAGAGGTTCTGATCTGGACTAAAGAACAAGATTTGGGGCGGAGGAGCGGCGAACAAACAACGCCAGCACCCTCGGCGACCCGGGAAAATGTTAGGGTGTTATGCTCTGTACAGCCAAGTTCTACCGGATGAGGAGTTCAGAAGTGCAGCCCATGGTTATTTTCTCCAGGACGGTTTGTTGGTGAGAAAGTGGGTTCCCCAGGGAGATTGTTTTGTGGGTGAGGAAGTTGTGCAAGTTGTGTTACCCAGTAAGTTAAGACTCACTGTGCATCAGACTGCTCATGATGGCATTGCAGGTCATCTAGGTGTGATGAAAACATATGATCGGGTTGGCCGTTATTTTTACTGGCCACTTCTGAAGAAAGACATTGCTGCTTTCATTAAAACTTGCAACACTTGTCAGTTGACTGGCAAACCAAATCAGGTCATTACGAGCGTCACGACCTTGGGTCCCTTGAAAGGCGCTATATAAATCCAAGCTATTATTATTATTATTATTATTATTAAACCTGCGCCTCTGTATCCAATTCCAGTTGTTGGTAATCCATTTGAGCATCTGATTGTAGATTGTGGTGGACCATTACCACGCTCCAAAGCAGGGAACAACCTTTTGCTTACAGTCATGTCAGGCTACACGTTATCCTGCTGCCTATCCCCTTAGGAATATCACCACCAGGTCAGTTGTAAAAGCGCTGACACAATTTATAACTATTTTTGGTCTCCCGAAGATCATCCAGTCAGATCAGGGGACTAACTTCACTTCAAAGTTGTTTGCCGAGGTGTTACAGCAGTTGAATATCAAACATTCACAGTCAAGTGCCTATCATCCTCAGAGCCAGGGAGCACTTAAGAGGTTCCACCAATCCTTGAAGTCGCTCCTCCGTTCATATTGTACGGAGTTGGAACGTGACTGGGAAGAAGTGTTACCCTGGTTGATGCTGGCGGAAAGGGAGGTTTCACCGGGGAATTTGGGTTTTAGCCCTAATGATCTGGTCTTTGGTCACAATGTAAGGGGCCCGTTGGCCACCCTACACGAGGATTGGCAAGCCAAGGAGGCCCCGTCAAGTTTGATGGACTATGTCCATGGTTTCAAACACCGCTTGTATCGGACTAATCAAATGGCAAGAGAAAAGCTACAGTCTACTCAAACTAAAATGAAAAGCTTCTATGATCGACGTGCAGAACGTTGTGAGTTGAGTCCTGGAGATCAAGTTTTAGCACTGCTGCCTGTAGTTGGCTCCCGGTTTCAGGCCAAGTTCTCTGACCCTTATACAGTGTCCAAAAAGTTGTCAGACCTCAACTATTTGATAGCGACCCCTGACCGGAAGAAGTCGGTGGAGTTTTGCCATATAAACTTGCTAAAACCGTATTTTGCCCGGAAACCTGTGCCAGGTGTGGTTTGTTCTGTTTCCTCAGATGCTGCAGTGGTGACAGTGGGTCACCATCACCATCTCTGGATGTGGGGGCAGGGGTTAAGGTTGAAGAGGAGTATTCCCCAGATTATGGTCTGTTGAGAGGACGGCTTAAGAATTCGGAGTCACTGGCTAATCTTGGTGGATTGCTGAGTCATTTAACCGAACCGCGGGGCACAGAGTTGGTCGATCTAGTTAAAAACTATCCCTGCCTGTTTAGAGACACTCCCTCTCGCACCCACCTTATAAAATACGATATTGAAGTGGATAATGCTAAACCGGTACGACAGCGTTTTTACCGCATGTCTCCGGACAAACGAGAGCTTAGAGGCAGAAGTTAGGTATATGCTTGAGAATAACATCGCTGAGCCGTGTGCTTCTAGTTGGTCTTCTCCTTGTTTGCTGGTTACGAAACCAGATGGTACATTTAGGCCATGTACTGATCTCCGCAAGGTGAACTTAGTGACCAAACCAAACCTGACTCGTTTCCACTCCTTCGCATGGAGGACTGTGTGGACCAGGTCGGCTCTGCTAAGTTTGTCAGTAAATTTGACCTGCTAAAGGGTTACTGGCAGGTCCCGTTAACTGCAAGAGCTAGGGAGATCGCCTCATTTATCACGTCCAGTGGGTTGTACTCATACACCGTAATGCCATTTGGGTTACGAAATGCCCCGGGCCACGTTTCAACGCCTGATGAACCAGGTGGTGTCAGGTCTTGCTGGTTGCGCTGTGTATCTGGATGATGTTGTTGTATACAGTAGGGCTGTCCCGAATACCATTTTTTGGGCTCCGGATATTCGGTAGTAATCAGCAGCGAATATTCGAATATTCGGTGCGAAGAGATTTGTATTTTTTTTTTATACAATTTTTAAAAAATAATAATAATTTCACTTTTTTTTCCCAAAACGTGTCATAACACGCTCCGAATCCGAGACACCTGACAACACGCTGTTAAGCAGAAGCGCAGAAAGAGCCTACTATTACGATTTATATGTATTTATTGTCTCAGTACTCGCAAACATTAAAACTAAATGTGTCCTCTGCATTTAACCCCGCCGCAGCGCAGCGCCCGGGGAACAAATCTGGTTCCAAATTCCGTCCATAACATTTTACAACCTGAACAGTCAAACAAAGATACAAAACACATATTTCTGTTAAAACAACAATACTTTTAATAACATAGCCGTAACAGTGGGCCTAACAGTGTCATACTTGTTACCGATACAGTAAACAATCCTATTTAAATGAAGAACGAAAAATAAATGAACGAACTGTAATAAATATAATAATATTACATTTTAAAAAACGAACAATTTAAATACAAATAAATGAATGACTTGGATTTATATAGAATAAAACAAACTGTAACAAATAGAACAAGGGAGGTAGCGTGATTGAGCGCTATAACAATAACAGCCGCATACACTTCAAGAAACGAACAATTTCTTTCCAATCTTTCAAATAAACAAATAAATCACAATCAAGTTGCAAGCTTCATTTGACTAAGCCGTAAGCCAGCCTACCTACACTCTCTTCATGTTGTGCGCGAGGAAGATGAGTTTATCCACATTCTCAGGTAAAAGGGAACTTCTGGTCTTGTTCACGATGTAGCCAGCCTTTGAGAAAATGCGCTCTGACGGGGTTGAAGTGGCCGGAACGCAAAGGCAGTGCTTGGCCGCACATGCCAGTTTGGGATACCGGTCACTGTTGTGCTTCCACCATGCAAGTGGGCCAGACTGGATTGTAGTCGTGTCTCTCAAATATTTCTCCATCTCTTTCTTTGCGCTGTTTCCATCATGTTCTTGTTCCTCTTCATCATCGGACTCAGACTGCATCAGCATATCCTGCTGTTTCTTTTTGTTGGGGGGTGGCACGGCAGTCTCCTCTTCTCTATCGCTTGCTGCCGGCTCTCCTTCCACCTCCCGAACGGTCTGTCGCTGGTGTAGATGTTCAGCCAGGCGGACAACCTTAAAATCAAATAGCATTTTATTAGTCACGTGCACAAGATAAAGTAGTGTGGCATAATAATAGTAAATATAATTTAAATTAAAAATATTAGTCTAACCTCAATGTAGACGAGGTCCTTCTTCTCGTTCGTGAGGAATTTTAAATGCTTAAACCGCTGGTCCAGTGCTGAAGAAAGGAGGTAGATGCTGCTGGGCTCCAAAAGTGACAGCTTCCATCTGCTGTCGATCTCCGTGACGAGGGTCTTCTTCACTTCTCTGATGGCAGGGCTGTCATCCTCCTTCGGTGACAGGTGGCGTCTCTTCAGGTTAAAGAGCATTTGCATTGTTGCAGACAACGACACGTTCTCCTCCTGAGATAGCAGTTCTGTGAGCGTGATTAGGGGCCCCAGCACTTCTGCTGTCTCCTGTGCCAGTGTCCACTGGTCTGCTGTCAGGTCCAGGGTGCGATCTGCTTTCTTCGTGATGCTGGGATCTGACAAAACAGCTGTCACTGGCCATCGTTGCTCCACCAGTCGGTCAAGCATTTCACACGTAGAGTTCCATCGAGTAGCGACGTCATTCGTGAATGTGTGCACTACAACATTCTGCTGCTTTTGTTTGTCTTTCAACGCAGCTGTAGCCTTTGGACTTTTTCTGAAGTGTCCCACGAGATTCCTGGCAGCCGCAACTGTGCGGCGTATTCTGTCCTGTTTTAGGGCTGTATTTATGCACAGCTGTAGCGTGTGTCCTGAGCAGTAGACCCCTTGAACGTTGCCCCATTTCTCTGGTTCTTTCTTCAGCGTCTCTGTGCACAGCTTCATGTTGCTGGCATTGTCGTGGACAACGGCTACTCGCTTATAATTAGGAATGGCAAAGGCGTCCGCCACTTCTCCAAGCTGTTCTGCAATGTTTACTCCCGTATGGTTTACTTCCATTACTTTGGTTTCCAAAACAAAGTTACAGAGTTTCCACTCCCGAGTTATGAAATGACAGGTGACAGCCATATACGCCTCCATACGCACCGAGGTCCAAATGTCCGTTGTAAAACTTACGGCAGTTGAGTTCTCAATCTGAGTTACAATTTGGTCTCGGTGATCGCTGTACTTCAGAGACATGGCATCTAAAATACTGGAGCGTTTGGGGACAGTGTAGCCGGGCTCCATCTTCTTCATTAATTTTCTGAAGCCTTCGCCTTCGACTATGTAAATGGGTCTCATATCCATAGCGATGAAATCTACTATGGCATCTGTTATCTCTATCTTTCTTTTCTCCGTTATCGGTTTTTGGAACTGTAGGGTCTGCTGTATTGTTGAGGATGTTGATGGCTTGGATGCGTGGGGATGCACCTATGGACACAAGTTATTATTAGGCTGAGCTACTCAACTTTATGCTAATAATTGCCTTAGCCCCAGATGTTCCCACATTACTCCTTTTTTTTTCACTATTCGGATAAAATTTAAAAACTAATATAAAAAAGCAATTCGGTTGCTTGCTTGCAACTATTTTCCAAGCAAAGTAAGTGCACGTGTTTATCATGTGTAACGCTACTGTTTAAACGGCGGATAAAGCAGCTTCATCATGGCAACTTCACAACAGCTAAGCTAAGCTAGGCTACTACTTACAGCATCCAGGTGGCTTTTCAGAGTTGTTGTGCCTCCGTGGTAGGCCAGTTTCTTATCACATATTTGGCACACTGCCTTCTTTTTACTGTCATCCAATATAAAATGGTCCCACACAGCTGAAGTCTTCTGCATTTTGTGGGTGAAGCGAGGTGAAGCGAGGAGAAGCGTGCCGTTTGCGTTCGTGACTGTGAGTGAACGCGATGTCAGGAGCACAGGCTGAGATTGTATATATTTCCGCATTTTAACAGTGCAATTCAAAAGTATAAATATAGTATAAGAATATGGCAAATTCGCCTTTATTAATAGCATACATTTAGAAAAAAAAAATATTTTTTGAAAAAAAAAAAAAAACGAATATCCGAATAATGAAATTGAAACCCGAATAGTTGGCCAACGAACGAATATTCGAATAGTCGAATATTCGGGTACAGCCCTAGTATACAGTGACACTTGGGAGGAACATCTCCAACACATTCATGCGCTGTTTGAACGTCTTGCCTGGGCTTGACTGACCGTTAACTTGGCAAAGTGTGAGTTTGCTAAGGCAACGTTCACCTACCTGGATAAAGTAGTTGGCCAAGGACAGGTTAAGCCAGTGAGGGCAAAGGTGCTGGCAATTGACCGGTTTCCTGTTCCAACAACCAGAAAAGAACTCTCTCGTTTCCTAGGCATGATGGGGTACTATCGTGTGTTCTGTCAGAATTTCTCTACGGTGGTTGCTCCCCTCACCTCTCTTCTCAGCCCTAAGGTCAAGTTTGAAATCTCCTCGGTGTCAACAGGCGTTTGAGGCTGCGAAAACTGTGTTGTGCTCTGCTCCTGTCCTAGCAGCTCCCCAGATGGACCAGCCCTTCACTCTTCACGTGGATGCTAGTAAGGTTGGAGCTGGGGCTGTACTCGCGCAGGTTAATGAGAGGGACTCCAAATGCCCGGTGAGTTTCTTCTCTAAGAAATGTAACTCATCAATTAAACTATTCGATCATTGAAAAGGAGGCACTGGCACTCATCTGGGCGTTAAAACATTTTGAGGTGTATGTTGGGAGTGGAGTTGGGCCCTTGGTGGTCTATACAGATCATAATCCCCTAACCTTTCTGCACTCGCTCCAGAATCCAAATCAACGCCTTATGCATTGGTGTCTCTTCCTCCAGCCTTTTCATCTGGACATTAGGTATGTCAAAGGTTTGGATAATACAGTGGCTGATGCCATGTCCAGGGCTATAACCTCTTAGGTTAACTAGTAGGGGTTTAACGGTTCACAGAAGTCATGGTTCGGTTCGTACCTCGGTTTGGAGGTCACGGTTCGGTACGGTTCGGTACAACAAGAAAAAGCAAAAAAAAGTCCCAATTGCATAATTCCACGTTTGTTGTTATTTATGTTTGAACAGTAGTGCAAGTTTCAGTTTAAAAATAAATGTATTTTGGTCTCTCGGCTCTCATGTCTATTGGCTTCTTAAAAACAGCGGGGATAAACTGTTGAACTGCTGTTGTCTTTTGCCGGGCTCCGGCAAATCTGGGTGATGCCTTCTGACATGATTTAGCATGTTTGGCGTGTGTTACCATTAGCATACCGCACCACTGTAGAACAACGGCGACACACCGTCCTCGTCCGATCCACCACCACTCGCACACTTAATCGTTATTGTAGTCCACAGGGAACCCGAAATGTTCCCACACAGCTGATTTAAAAGAAGCAGGTGGGTTCTAGCTCCTGTGTGTTATCTGAAATCGCCATACTAACTTTTCTTCTTCTTGTATTTTGTTCGTTTTGTTGTTGTGTTTCTTCTTGTTCTTCATTTGTTGTTTAAGGGCGGCTGGCAAACAGCTTTTAGGCGCAATACCGCCCCCTGGATTATATATAGTGTAGTGGATACTGCCCTGAATGACAGACTTTTTTCCCACTCGTAAAAAAAAGGCGTATTCGTCATGTGACTGCGTGTGCCGAACCGTGACGTCTGAACCGTGACGGTACGGGACGAATACGGATACCGTTAAAAACCCAATTAACTAGTGTTTTTCTCCCTGCAGGGGTGTGTGTTTTTTCTGTTTGCCCTCTCTTAAAATACTTCTTAGGTACCAAAGTTGCTGAGTGGTTGAGCTAGATGCTACAGATGTGCTTGCAGGTTGTATGAACATTTCAAGATTAACCTTGTTTTGTCTATTGTGTTTTGTGTCTGTGATTTTGTGCCCCAGGTTGGAGGATCCTAGTGGGTCCTCCATTTTAAGGGAGGGGGTGTGATGACCGCTCCCCCTTCTGCCTGGCTGTGCTCCCTGCCTTGCTGTCCTCTGGCAGGTGCTGGGAGTGTCGTCCTGTTTGTGCCTGCCCATCTAGAGGCGGAGCCTCAAGAGGGTATAAAGGTTGCCCAGCTGCAAGGATCAGTCTCTGATTCTGATCCTGGCATGCTGCAGCAACCTCAGCCTACAGCCTGTGTTAGGTTTGATGCACCCTCCAACATGCTCCAACACCCTTCCACACACCCACACACTGCTCACACTACTGACAGTCTGATTCTTACGTACACTATTCATCAGAGGTGTTTTTCTTTAACCTGTTAAATAAACAGATATTTGGCATTTAACTCTGTGTGGCCTCCCTATTTGTTCCAGCCTTAAGGCAGGTTGTAACGGTGTGTATTCTCCAAATTGCACATGATTCATATTTGAACACATTTTAGATTTGGTTTAAGTGTGTCCATATTGTGTCTTTAAGCTCGAAGGGAACTCCGAACTCTCAGCTGCTGAGAAGGAGAGTGTGAACACCTTGTGTCTAGCATGGGACCTTCCTGTGATGTCTAACGACAAGCGGCGATGGCTCTTTGAGAGACTTCTTTATCATGCGGTATTGAATACTGTTGACACTATTCAACATATTGTATAACAGTTTTATCCCACTGAAGGTATAAAGATTTGTTTTTGTATTTTATCTCAACAGGTAATTGGGCGAGCCATGAGGCAAATCAAGCAAATCAGAAAAGGACTCAAAGATACAATGCTGTGGCCCCTCATTAATCAACGTCCAGATGCAGCTCCAATTCTTTTTTCACAGGAGTCAAGTGCTGTGTTGACCCCAGAGGTAAATACATCTAATAAGACCGGTAGTATTGATCATAGCTGGAAATGAAGTGTTCAATCAGAAACATTTTCCAAACTGCAGAAAAATGTTTTATTCCAGATGGCTTGTCTGTTTGATATTTTTGTATGTAGAGCATTCTTGACCGCATCAACTGGCCGACCATGATTTTTTTTCTGCAGCATCCAGTGACGAGTTGAAGGAACTTGTAAAGTTCTGGGTTGGATGGAAGGCTCCTTCCAGTACCCTCACAGTGGAGGTGATTAACGGTGGCCTACCAAAGTCATCCACATGCTTTGAAACACTCCATATTCCTGCCCACTACCAAGACTACCCAACATTCAAGAAAGAGTTGATGGCATGTCTCAGCACAAATGACACTGGATTTGGGCTGGTGTAAATGTTGGCAGCAAAATGTGTAAAATACTAAATGTGTCACGATCTGTCCGTGTTATGTTTTGTCTGTCTGTTTCTGTCTTTAGTTTCCTGTTTTATTTTGTAAAGTGTTCACCCCCCGTTTCCTGCCTGTTGTAATCTGTCTGTGATTCCCTGTCAGTTTCCCTGGTGTGTCTAATTTACCCGATTGTGTTCACCTGGTGTTCCTGTGTTTTCTCCTCCCTCCTCACCTGTGTCTTGTTTGTGTGATTAGTCTTGTGTGTATTTAAGTTCTGGTTTTTCTGTCTGTCTTTGTCGGTTCGTCTTGTGTTATGACCTGGTCTGCGGTGAGTGTTCTGTTCTGTCTTTATGTTTATGTAGCCTTGAAATAAAGGAGTCATTTTGTCACTACAATCTGCATTTGGGTCCTACTTCCCACACACACCGTAACATTACGAACCGACCAAATATGGGCCCAGCAGATCCGTTTGAGCAGGAACTTTTGGATTTGACCTTTTCTTTGTCTGTCTGCGCTCATCGATGGATGGGAGCGTCCAGTGTTCGGCAGAAGAGGGCCGCTCTGGTAGAGGCGCACCGGTTGGCAGCAGAGAGACTATGTTTTGTGGAGTTCTTACCTGACTGGATTTTGGACTTCCTTGAAACATGTGATTCCCGGCCTGCTAGCTCCAGGCATGCTAACTCCATGTCTCCCAATTCCCAACCTGGCACCATACGCCTTGGTGGGTTCCGCCTGAAGTCAACCCGTGCTTCTGCTCCAGTTCCTGCTCCTGTCCAGGAGTTGTATTCCGGAACTCGTCTGGCTTCTGGAGGTCCACGGAGTATTCAGGCGGCTGCCAAGAGGAGTCGTCGCAAGGCCAGGTTAGCCCGAGCCCCAGCAGCCATGGTTCCGGCTACAGAACCGGCCCATACAGCCATGGTTCCGGCCCCAGTTCTGGACCCAACAGCCATGGTTCCGGCTCCAGTGCCGGACCCAGCAGCCATGGTTCTGTGCTCCAGTACCATCCCACATAGCCATGGTACCGTGCTCCAGTACCATCCCACACAGCCATGGATCCGTGTTCCGGTTCCTTGCCCAGCAGCCATGGTTCCGGCTCCAGTGCCGGCCCCAGCAGCCATGGTCCCTGCTCCACAACCGGACCTTAGAGCCATGTTTCCGGCTTCAAAACCGGCCCACACAGCCATGATCCAGGCTCCAGAACTGGATCTTACAGCCATGTTTCCGGCTCCAGAACTGGATCTTACAGCCATGTTTCCGGCTCCAGAACTTGCCCATACAGCCATGGTTCCGGCCCCAGTTACAGCCATAATTTCGGCTCAAGTCCCGGCCCCATCAGTCATGGTCCCCACTCCAGCTCCTCGTCACCTGCTGACTCATCGGCCAACGCCAGCTCCCCGAGTCCTGTCGGCATACCGGCCGACTCCAGCACCTCGTCTCCTGCTGGCTCCCCAGCCAACTCCAGCTCCCCGTGTCCTGTCGGCGTACCGGCCGACTCCAGCACCTCGTCTCTTGTTGGCTCCCCAGCCAACACCAGCTCCTCGTGTCCTGTCGGCGTACCGGCCGACTCCAGCACCCCGTGTTCTGTTGGCAAACCAACTCTCTCAAGTTTCCCCTCCAGACACTTCTCAAGTCCCCTCTCAAGTTCCTACCGGAGTCCCCTCTCAAGTCCCCTCTCAAGTTCCTACCGGAGTCCCCTCTCTAGTTTCCTCTCTAGTCTCCTCTCAAGCCCCCTCTCCAGTTCCCTCTCAAGTCTCCTCTCGAGCTACCTCTCGAGTCCCCTCTCGAGTCCCCTTTCAAGACACTTCTCAAGTCACCTCTCTAGTCCCTCCTCTGGTTCCTTCCCCAGTCCCCTCTCCAGTCCCCTCTCAAGTCCCCTCTCAAGTTCCTACCGGAGTTCCCTCTCTAGTTTCCTCTCTAGTCTCCTCTGGAGCCCCCTCTCGAGCTACCTCTCGAGTCCCCTTTCAAGACACTTCTCAAGTCCCCTCTCGAGTCTCCTCTCGAGTTCCCTCTCAAGTCACCTCTCGAGTCCCCTCTCGAAATTCCTCTCAAGTCCCCTCTCGAACTCCCTCTCTAGTCTCCTCTCGAGTTCCCTCTCAAGCCCTCTCTCGAGTCTCCTCTCGAAATTCCTCTCAAGTCCCCCCTCGAATTCCCTCTCTAGTCCCCTCTCGAATTCCCTCTCTAGTCTCCTCTCGAGTTCCCTCTCAAGCCCTCTCTCGAGTCTCCTCTCGAGTTCCCTCTCAAGTCCCCTCTCAGGTCCCCTCTCGAATTCCCTCTCTAGTCTCCTCTCGAATTCCCTCTCTAGTCTCCTCTCGAGTTCCCTCTCCAGTCTCCTCTCGAGTTCCCTCTCCAGTCTCCTCTCAAGTCCCCTCTCAGGTCCCCTCTCGAATTCCCTCTCTAGTCTCCTCTCGAATTCCCTCTCTAGTCTCCTCTCGAGTTCCCTCTCGAGTCACCTCTCGAGTTCCTTCTCAAGTCAACTCTCCAGTGTCCTCTCGAGTCACCTCTCAAGTCAACTCTCCAGTGTCCTCTCGAGTCACCTCTCAAGTTTCCCCTCAGGTCTCCTCTCGAGTTCCCTCTCAAGTCCCCTCTCAGGTCCCCTCTCGAGTTACCTCTCGAGTCACCTCTCGAGTTCCTTCTCAAGTCAACTCTCCAGTGTCCTCTCGAGTCACCTCCCAAGTCAACTCTCCAGTGTCCTCTCGAGTCACCTCTCAAGTTTCCCCTCAGGTCTCCTCTCGAGTTCCCTCTCAAGTCCCCTCTCAGGTCCCCTCTCGAGTTACCTCTCGAGTCACCTCTCGAGTTCCTTCTCGAGTCCACTCTCCAGTTTCCTCTCAAGTTCCCTCTCAAGTCCTCTCTCGAGTCCCCACTCAAGCCCCATGTCCTGTCCAGTTGGAGGTCCCGCAGACTAGCCCTCTGCCGGGGGTCCTGCCAACCTCATGTCCTGTCCAGTTGGAGGTCCCGCAGTCTAGCCCTCTGCCGGGGGTCCTGCCAACCTCATGTCTTGTCCAGTTGGAGGTCCCGCAGACTAGCCCTCTGCCGGGGGTCCTGCCAACCCCATGTCTTGTCCAGTTGGAGGTCCCGCAGACTAGCCCTCTGCCGGGGGTCCTGCCAACCCCATGTCCTGTCCAGTTGGAGGTCCCGCAGACTAGCCCTCTGCCGGGGGTCCTGCCAACCCCATGTCTTGTCCAGTTGGAGGTCCCGCAGACTAGCCCTCTGCCGGGGGTCCTGCCAACCCCATGTCCTGTCCAGTTGGAGGTCCCGCAGACTAGCCCTCTGCCGGGGGTCCTGCCAACCCCATGTCTTGTCCAGTTGGAGGTCCCGCAGACTAGTCTCCTGCCGGGGGTCCTGCCAACCCTTTGTCCTGTCCCGTTGGAGGCCCCGCCGACTACTCTCCTGCCGGGGGTCCTGCCAACCCCATGTCCTGTCCCGTTGGAGGTCCCGCCGACTACGCTCCTGCCGGGGGTCCTGCCAACCCTATGTCCTGTGCCGTTGGAGGTCCCGCCGTCTACTCTCCTGCCGGGGGTCCTGCCAATCCTATGTCCTGTGCTGTTGGAGGCCCCGCCGACTACTCTCCTGCCGGGGGTCCTGCCAACCCTGTGTCCTGTCCCGTTGGAGGCCCCGCCGACTACTCTCCTGCCGGGGGTCCTGCCAACCCTTTGTCCTGTCTCGTTGGAGGTCCCGTCGTCTACTCCCCTGCCGGGGGTCCTGCCAACCCTTTGTCCTGTCTCGTTGGAGGTCCCGTCGTCCACTCTCCTGCTGGGGGTCCTGCCAACTCCTGGTCCTCTTCCGTGGGGGATCCTGCCGAAGCCTGTCCCGCCGGCTCCGGTTCCTGTCCGGCCGACACCGGGTCCTGCCCGGCCTCCGGAGTTGTCTGGTCTTCGCCCTCATGCTCGGCCCCCTGAGTTCGCCCGCTGTGGCCTTCGCCCCACTATGGACTCTGCCTTGCCCCCGGGCCGTCCGCCCGAGACCCCCACCTTGGACTCTGCCTTGCCCCCGGGCCGTCCGCCCGAGACCCCCACCTTGGACTCTGCCTTGCCCCCGGGTCGTCCGCCCGAGTTCCCCACCATGGACTCTGCCTTGCCCCCGGGCCGTCCGCCCGAGACCCCCACCTTGGACTCTGCCTTGCCCCCGGGTCGTCCGCCCGAGTTCCTCACCTTGGACTCTGCCTTGCCCCCGGGCCGTCCGCCCGAGTTCCCCACTTTAGACTCTGCCTTGCCCCCGGGCCGTCCGCCCGAGATCCCTTCCTGGTCCCCTACTGGGCTCCTGGGTGGTCAGCTTAGTCCCGTCCTCCGGACCCCCTCCACCCACCCTGGTGGCCTAGGGATACGTCCCTCCTCCGGACCCCCTCCACCCACCCTGCTGGACTGTGTGGGATTTTTGTTTTTGGGGTTTAGGGACGTCTGGGATCCATCCCTTGAGGGGGGGGTTCTGTCACGATCTGTCCGTGTTATGTTTTGTCTGTCTGTTTCTGTCTTTAGTTTCCTGTTTTATTTTGTAAAGTGTTCACCCCCCGTTTCCTGCCTGTTGTAATCTGTCTGTGATTCCCTGTCAGTTTCCCTGGTGTGTCTAATTTACCCGATTGTGTTCACCTGGTGTTCCTGTGTTTTCTCCTCCCTCCTCACCTGTGTCTTGTTTGTGTGATTAGTCTTGTGTGTATTTAAGTTCTGGTTTTTCTGTCTGTCTTTGTCGGTTCGTCTTGTGTTATGACCTGGTCTGCGGTGAGTGTTCTGTTCTGTCTTTATGTTTATGTAGCCTTGAAATAAAGGAGTCATTTTGTCACTACAATCTGCATTTGGGTCCTACTTCCCACACACACCGTAACAAAATGAGAATGGGGGAGAGACGGGCCGGCAGCAACACACAGCAAAGAATTTCCGAAACTAATCGAAGTGTTTTTATTTATTTATTAAAATTATAACTACAATCCGAAAAAACAGGGGAAGCCTGGCTTCCTTTGGCCTCCAGGAGAAAACGCCACTGATCAGTATACTTTTAGTAGGCATTCTCCACTAAGCGTTTGTAGGCATGTGTTAGGACTATCCAATTAAAGTGAAAAACAGTAGAAAGTCTATAACCTATCAACAGAACACATACATTCATCCACTAATGATATGCAACAGACATGGGAATAAAGCGAAATGTTTTGCACAACTGATCACGAACACTGGATAACTGAAGTCAAAACCAGGCTATAAAGCACAGCAAAACAAACACTATAGGCAGCAGATCGGAGAAAGAAAGCTTTTTTATTTCAAGAATATGTTAATACATTTAATTAAAATATTATTATTTCAAGTTTGTTTAAAAGCACAACACATTAACATAAATGGAGACACATGGTTATTACTTGATGGTTATGCCAACTGCATCTGGGTCTTGGGCAACGTATAACTTCATGCCGTGCATCACGAGCCTGTTGCACTGAGACCTCTGCTGTTCCCTGTAAATACAAACAAAACACTAAATTGAGTACAAATCAGGACACATGTGTTTTCCTCAACAACAAAAATCACATCCGTCTTGAAATCATAACGAGCCAGCTGTTAACAGACGGTAACAGAGGTGCTATTCACATGCATTACAAGGGGTTTAAGCCATCAAAAAAAGGCTGGTTTGCAAGAAATTGAACCACATAGTCATGATATTGATATAGTTCATAAAATGTCCAACTACTTATTTTTAACCCCACCTCATGCTCAGAGATTTATATAACGTGGCACATGGGTCCTAGAATAAATAAGAACAGATGATTATTTCAACTTTTAGCTTGATAAGTGAGAGCGCAGGCCAGTCTACATGAACGCAGGGTAAGGCACGTTTCTGTCCAAAGGTTCCATGACTGACATGATGTTTTATATACACATATACACATATATATATACACCATTTTCCTAAAAAACAATGTATATATATATGTCACTTTATTTTTGACCATTTCACAACTGTTCAGTGTTTTTACTATATTTGTAGTATATTCTTGAAATAAAAAAGCTTTCTTTCTCTGACCTGCTGCCTATAGTGTTTGTTTTACTGTGCTTTATAGCCTGGTATTGACTTCAGTTATCCAGTGTTCGTCAGTTGTGCAAAACATTTAGCTTTATTCCCATGTCTGTTGCATATAATTAGTGGCTGAATGTATGTGTTCTGTTGATAGGTTATAGACTTTCTACTGTTCTCATCTGTTTTTCACTTTAATTGGATAGTCCTAACACATGCCTACAAAGGCTTAGTGGAGAATGCCTACTAAAAGTATACTGATAGTCAACTCTAGATTGGTTGACGATCAACAGATAGTCAACTAAACTCTAAAGTTGCTTATCTGTTGATCATCAACTAATGCTTAATGTAATCTTTAGTTGACATCTTGACTCTCAACAGATTATCAACAGATAGTCGACATGACCCTGTTGACTTTCAACTGACAGATTGATTTTGAGTAGTCGATTGTCAATTTTGAAAATGTTGACACAATCTACAGATAGTAAGGTTGAATATCGGTTAATAACCTGTTGTAAAAAACATGTTGACAGTCAACAGACACTTTTTGTAAAATCTATAGATCAACACTTGAGATGTACCTTATATTCTACTGGCAGTTAGTGAAATGCATGTTAATTGTCTGTTGAAGTGTGTTGTTGAATGTCAACTGATGACTAACTATGGACTATCAAAATATTAGTATTAGTATTAGCTTCATGTTAAAACATTCACAAACAATTATTTAACTTTTCTTTAATAGGTAATTCAAATTCAAAAGTATGTTTATGACAAAAGATTTTAGTTTGACTAATACATTTTTTTTTTTCATCTAAAACTGCACCCCAGACATTTTGTTGTCAAACCCTTTTATTTTTTCATGGTTGCTCAACCACGACTTAATTTAAAATAAGTTGCAAACTTTGTATTTTTTCCTCAGACTGAAGACTTTTCACAATGACAAACGTGTAATGTTTACTGCGGCCCGACGCGGATGCTTTGCTGTGACATTATCGGCGGTGTTCAGTCCATGAAGGTGACGAGTTTGCCCGAGTGATTTTAGTAATAGATACATGGTTCATCGTGGATCATGATCATTCTGATACATTTTACAAAGAAAGCAAGGTCCATTTTGAAGCAAACTCTTCCGGAAAATAATGAACAAAACAATTGAATTACAAATATCTATTTACACAGGACATTCTCAACCTCACCATTATAAAACTAATAATTCAAAACACATAGACGTATATGCGTATATATATTTCTTTACCAGAAGAGAGCATTGAAGCATAACATTCTGTGAGACCATTCAGTGTGTGTGTATGTGCATATAACAAGGTGCCAGAACGCTTATTATGTGTATAGTACTAAAATAAACAGGTACTAGGTAAGTGCTCTTAGTACGACTCGTAAAACACTTCCATCCCCCAAAAATATATATTTGAATCATCCCAAAATGAAAATAAAATGTCCCAATGAAACAAATCAACCAAAAAAAAGTCAGCAGTCAGTGGCGACATCACTCAGTCAACAAAAACGTTATTCAAATGTTGTAAATCACAGCAACCCTTGTAGTTTTTAAGCATAACGTCATAAATGAGCACAGATACTATGAGGCTGATTGGTTGGTAGTATGCAACTTTAGTAGAAAACCACAGGCATGCACTCACGCAATCAATGCGCTCCAACCCAGTCTCATGGCATTTCGTGTTCACCAACACGATTCTTAATCTATTGATTCGTGTTCACCAACACGATTTTTAATCTATTGATTCGTGTTCACCAACACGATTTCCCCCTTTTTTTCGTGTTGCACGGCACGATTTTAAAAGCAATGTATTTCTACTGGTAATGTGTTTCGTGCCTGCAGCACGTCTTTTTCTCCAGTCGTGTCGTGGAAGACCGGAAGCTGTGGGGTTCATAAAAACATGTTCTTACTCAATATCAAGCCACAATTATTGCTTTTATTTTAAATCGTATAATTTCGGACTTTTGTTGCCTTCTGTGAGGAAAAGAAATGTGGCTCAGAGCCTCAGGATACTGAAATCTGTATTTTTTTAAATCTTTTATCCTTCTAATTTGTTATTCTTTTCAAAATAACACACTGTTATTTACTCACCAATAACACACAATTATCCTTGCTTTTATTTATTGGTTTAATTCCATAATCTCTGGCTTTTTTGGCGTCCGTCAGGAACTGAATTTCAAAATAAAAATAACCGGAAACAGACGAAGGCATTTCGAGCGATTACCCAAGATCGTCAGCTATGGTTTAGCCTCGCTGATTGGATGTTTTAGCCACAATGCATGCTGGGATTTGATGTTTATATTATATGAAATCCGGAAAACATCTTAAAAGAATAAAATAATACTTAATTCCGAGTGCTCTTGCTTTTCTCTTTGAAAGTCATCACATAACGGCATTGTAATACACGGTTCGGCTGCATTACATATTACAGATCTGCCGTAGTTCTTTATTTATAGAGCCCTGATGAGAAGACCTTTGGAAAAACTGAAGAAATGCAGCCGAAACTGAATACTTGACGTGGATCATAAATATATCAACAATTAAACAACATCTTCAATTTCTCTTCACACAATACGTCTCCTTGCAGTATCAACACTAATTCGGCTGACTTTTACATTTGATTTAATTCATAGATAGGTTATATTTACACCATAACGGTGCACAGCTGATATAAAAGGACTTGTAGTTTTAAAGATATTACTGATTTGAATTGAATTGAATGTAAATACTGAGTCTGAAATAGTATAGCAATATGCTGTAAAATTACGTGAAAGCAATAATAAAACTACACATCTTCAGATGTTGTACATACATAAGTGTGCTACACTAATAATACAAAGTTATTATGGCTGTGTGTACCTTGTGTGCACCGCCTAGTGGTTAAAGCACGTTATTGAACTATTGTTTTTATGTGTTATATTTGATTAAAAAAATATTAAGAATACATACTTTCATAGGGGGAAAGTAGAAGGTCTGTGATAGAAATATAGAATATAAAAAACCAAGAAGATACTGTAAGTGATCTCTACAATAAAACAGTTTAGTGCAGGATGTGCAAAGATATTAATAGGAGGAGGTGCAAAACAGAAAAACGAATTAACCTTTATTTAAACATTAAATAACAGATTAAGGTCTTCTTTTAAATAAGAAAAAAACGTGGGGGTATCTATCTACAGATAAATATTAAGCCTGACAAAGTACTTAATGTCTAATATATTGCTTTCCTGCAATGTTAACTATGTTGAAGCACTTATTTTAACTGACATTATACAGATTAATTATACTCTTATGTATGTAGATAGAATAAGAAATGTGCAGAATATGACAGTTTAATGGTGGAGGTATACACACATATTGATAGATGTCTTGTAATGCGCTGTTGAGGAACCTGTGACCCAAGTTTTTCATTCATTGCATAACTACACCGTAGTTGTGTATATGATATGTCAATACACCTTAGAAAATCTTGAAATCTTGAAAGGGATGTGCAAAAAAGCCATAATATACAGTCTTTAATTAACTATTAGTAGAGAATAACGAGTAATTAATATACTTTATAGAGATCTGCAGATACATGTTTAGTCTTCTCAAGCACCAACTATCAAATATCTCTCCTGATTGTTGGCACTTGACAATCACCTTCCCTGAATTTTACTCAGGTGTAACTAAAGTCTGATTTAAGGGTTGTTTATATTTCACATCATTAATCAGAATCTGCAAAGTAACTCAAATAAGTGTAGTGGAGTAAAAATACCAGGTTAACCTCTGAATTGTAATGGAGTAGAATTACAAAGTAACAATGAGCTGTCATGTGGGTATATATTAATGCTGCGCATTATGGACACAAGCCATTTTCACCCATTTAGTAATTATATGTTTTACATTTGATAACACCAATGTGTTTAATACTGGCAACTTCTAATTGTGGGAAAAACGAAAACGTTCAGTAGAGACGTCCCATAGAACATTTTGCGAAACACAATAGCCAGCATGTGTAGTTCTGGGGGGGCGTTCGAGTCCAGTTTTGGATAGTCTGCCGTGGTTTCGTTCCATTTCAAACAGCTGTTTGACGCTCGGCGTAACCTTGGCGCACTGCCACTCCAACATCCAATCCCAGACCTTGAAGATTAATAACGGGGACTGTAGTCCTAAACGATAGCTGGGGATTATGGGTAGTGTAGTGTCTTCGGCCATCCTAAACTCAGAAATGTTGACAATCGCAATGATGCTCGAAATGTCCCTTATAGGCCTACGTCTGTTTCCGGTTATTTTATTTTGAAATTCAGTTCCTGACGGACGCCAAAAAAGCCAGAGATTATGGAATTAAACCAATAAATAAAAGCAAGGATAATTGTGTGTTATTGGTGAGTAAATAACAGTGTGTTATTTTGAAAAGAATAACAAATTAGAAGGAAAAAAAGATTTAAAAATACAGATTTCAGTATCCTGAGGCTCTGAGCCACATTTCTTTTCCTCACAGAAGGCAACAAAAGTCCGAAATGATACGATTTAAAATAAAAGCAATAATTGTGGCTTGATATTGAGTAAGAACATGTTTTTATGAACCACACAGCTTCCGGTCTTCCACGACCCGACCGGAGAAAAAGACGTGCTGCAGGCACGAAACACATTACCAGTAGAAATACATTGCTTTTAAAATCGTGCTGTGCAACACGAAAAAAAGGGGGAAATCGTGTTGGTGAACACGAATCAATAGATTAAAAATCGTGTTGGTGAACACGAAATGCCATGAGACTGGGTTGTGCGCTCATAATGATCCACAGGCGGACATAAAAAACAATATATAATATTTCTAAAACCAAGGTCTAAAATTGGTTCCTGTTGTTGCTGTTGTAAATATTTGTTTTTGTTTGTGAAGTTGTAAAAAGGACGAACATGCAGTTCGTCCTGGTCTGAATCACAAGGCTAAAACACAATATACACTTTGCTTTGTTTAACATTTTTAGACATGGGTCGGCACTTCTGAGTGCCATCGTAGTTCATGTAAAACAAGTCTGTTATTGATTTTATTCTCCTTATGCTTCGCCGGCTCTCGGGTATAACTTCAACTTAAATTACGAGAGCCACCAATTTCGCATTCGCTAGCTAGCTTGATGGGTAGCCAAGGTAAGCTAGCTAACTAGATAGATATAGTGTACGTTGGCTAGCTTTATTTACAGATGTATAGATAGATAGATAGATAAATAGATAGATAGATAGATAGATATATAAATAGAGAGTCGAACGGACGGACCAAGAGATAGATTATGTTCACAAATTAAATAGAAAATGTTCGCTGCTGATATATTTCGGTACTTTTCATAGTTCCTCATAGCAGGTGCCGTCTATAACACAAGACTCTAAACTAATTTTGGTCCGTTGTCATGCATCATTCGCCAGTCACTAAAAGAGGATGGATGTCGAACTGAAAAACCATGCAATCATCGCAGAGTAGCTGTAAATGATCTCTAATAAAATATATTGTTTTAATGTTGCTAGTGCTAAACCAGAAGAACTAAGACATAAGCGTTTGAACCACGTAAAGTCAATAAGTATTGTGCCTTTGTTGAAATCAATCCTTGAAGGGAGACCACATGAGACAATGTTGATAGAGTTTTCCTCATTGGCATCGAGGATAGGGTTCTCAAGGGTTGTGCTACGGTTTTCTCTCCCATCCTTCACTCCAGCACTTAAGAAACCCAGCTTGCCAGAACCCAACTACTACCAACCAATCACACTCCAATAGTCATAAAATGCCTAGAAAAGGCCCAAACTTGTTGTTAGTAAGCAAGATAAAAATTCCTTCTGCTGGTTTTACACTGCTTCACACAACTGGTAGCAGGATCATTTAAGTCACATGCCAATTAAAGGCATGAGGAAGAATGTCAGCACCCAACTATGAATTTATTAAATGTTTCTTTCAACTTCTACCAAAATCTTATGAGGTTAGTAAATGGACACGTTTAATAGGAATCAAAATACAAACTATGTATTTTGCTATGAAAGAGTGAATGTAAACTCCACATGGTGACTTAAGAAACTCAAATGTTGTCCAACTTAACAGACATGCATCATCGATACATACTATCAGGGGCGGACTGGCCAATGGGCCGGTACTGCAGTGCGCCAGTCGGACGATGTGGGCCGGTCGGATAAGTCACTAGCACCCCCCCCCCCCCGTCGACTATTCACTAGCGGTATTTACTTGGCGGTACCGACGTGGGCCGGTCGAGAGTCCCGGGCTGATTTGTAGTCCCAGTCCGCCCCGGCTCCTGACTCACATGTCAGGGAAAGGGGCGGACAACGACTTCATTTCTGTCTCATTCAGCGAACGTTCTTCTTTTCTTTTGGGACCAACAGAATCACTAACAGGACGCCACAGCACCAACAGACGCTGTTGAGGACAGAAAAAATTGACAAAAGACAAACAGAATAATATTGAAAACCAATAATAAAGCAGAAAAACTGTAAGCGGGTTGTGTTGGTGCTCTTACTTGTCTGAAAGAGCCCTCTGTGAAGTAGAACTTGCTGACAGCACAGATGGGTATTGTGACCACAGATGAGATGGCTATGGCCCAGCCCAGGTTGTAGGCCCAGTTTGGGTACACAGAGCCGTCGCTTGTTTTCAGAGGCTGGAAACCCAGAAAGAAGCCAATGAAGCAAACCTTGAAGGAAAAGCAGAGGGAAAAAAAATCATTGTTCTGTGGAATATTTTTGACACAGTCTACCGACATTTAGGTAGGTATTCCTCCCTTTCAAACATACATCCCTGTTTTAACAAATTAGAGGTAGCCCAAATAGGCAGTATGATCCAAGGGGCTAATCTAGTCTGTCATACAACAGCGGTGATATATTGTCATATTTAGTTGTCATAGAAACATTTCTAAAAGGGCTGAGAGTGTTTATTTGGGCCTACAATTGTGTGTGCACTATAGTTCACTTCACTATAGTTGTATTAATCAAAAGTATGCATTCTACTTTCTTTCAGACTTGTGTGTAACTCACAGTGCAGATCAGAGGGGTGACGTAACGCCAGCACACAGTGTAGAAAACCCCCGGCCTCTGTCCCGTCATGTCTTCAAGTGCATCACATATCCTCTCAGCCCCTGCATTATTAAAACTGTTTGTTAGTAACATTTTAAAAGGACAGGACCTCCTGCTGTAAAATAACGATGTACGTCACACCAATGGATTGGCATTTAACAACTTATTGGAACAAAACATTTTTTTATGAAGCCCTAAAACTAACATGAGGCAATTTAAGGCTAATAGACCAAATCAAAAAATGATTGTATGTACAGATAACTACAACAGGCAAAGGCAGATTTATCTAAAGAATTATCTACTATATCAGGGGTGGGGAACCTCCGGCCTCCGGGCCGTATAAGGACCGCGAGACCATTTGGTACGGCCCTCGAGGTAATTTATAAACACACGCAAAAAATGAAAGAACTCTAGACCGCAAAATAATTAAACAAGCGAGTGCCTGTTTTTCCTGGCCAAGGTCAGGGTCCTTGAACACAACACGAGCCTAACGTGTCATCACGTGGTATATGTCTCGTCTGACAGGGGTGCAGTTCTGACGGAGAGCACCAGAACGCCGCTCCGGCACTTCCATAAATTGCAGTACCCATAAGGAGCCGTACACATGCCGCAGTTGTTGCGTGTCTGTGTCTTTAGCTGAAAGCCCAGTGGCTGTGTCTTTAGCTGAAAGCCCAGTGGCTGTGTCTTTAGTTGAAAGCCCAGTGGCGATCTGTTCATCTGTCATTCTGATCATACAGTCAATAACTTTGTTGTTATTAGCATCTGGTTAGCTAGCTATGCTAACACATATAAGAAGCTTTTTCTACAACCAGTGAGGTAATGGCACATCTTTATATGATCATTATAGTTATAAAAAATAAGAGAATAAAGTAAACAGGTATGAAATACTATAGGACAGTAAAAAAAAGTTGTTATTAATAAACAAGAATATAGGGGAGTGATTTGTAAAATATCCATAAAGAAAAAGAAAGTTCTGTTTCATATGGGTGTTGAGAGATGTATCCATATATCTCTTAATGTTGCTCTCAAAGTGCACCAGATTGATGGTATTAACTTCAACATTTATCATTTATCATGACCCCCGGACCCCCCTAGAGGAGGTTAGGTCCCCCCCCCACTTAAATCATGTTCACATGGATAGGAAACTAAATACATTTGCACGCATCTTGTGTCCATATCTTTCTGTTTTGGTGGTAGAAAGGTGAAAGAAAGGTGAAATGAATGGGCTGTGATTTTTAAGCAGAGGTCAATCATTTGTACGGCCCTCGGAGGATGTTGAAAAAATGTAAATGGTCCTTGAGAGGAGAAAGGTTCCCCACCCCTGTCCTATATATATATAAGACATTTTCAGGTAGAGAAAAATCAAGTGTCAATGAGCAGCATGTGGTTTGTGAAAGGATATGTGCTGGACTATTGGCGTGTGTAAGACACTGTTATCATCAATATGAACCAGCTGAGATTCCAGAAAAGTTTCTATCTGCCCTTTTGCATCTCCACATTACAGTTACACTACTTTAAGGGTGGTTCTACATGTTGCCACTGGATGTAAATTATAAGGTGTGTGAAATTAAGACCATTGTTTTCATGGTTAAGAGACAGAAAGGGTTCCTAAAAAGGTTTGGTACTTTTAACAAATTAACGTTTTAGATAGACTGTATAGCTGGATATTAAAATTGCATGTGGTTAACTAAAGCATAACTGAACCTTGGTACTTATAGCACTTACCGAAGGCCCAACCAACAGCCACACACTGGACCAAAGACACAAATAGCACACATATCCCATTGGCACCATAGTAATCAATCAGCTCGAACTGGTATACTCCTCCCTGGGTAACACAGAAGAGATAATGTCAATGAAATACTCATCCCATATGAGAACATGCTAAATGTTAGCCAATGTGTTTGGGAGGGGGAATGCCAGCCTGTTTAGTACCTGTGTGGTGAGAGTGATCTGTAACAGGAAGATGAAAGAGCTGAAGACTACGAGGAGAATTTCTCTGCGCCAAGGTCTGCGCATCTGTCCGGGGAACATGTCAATCATTGATGATGTTAACGTTTCCAAACCTGCAAACTGACACAAACAAGCAGACAGAAAAGTAATGAGCCTAGCTGGGTTTTCACAATCATTCCATACATGGCTCACAAGATTTAGGAAGTATGGGGCCTTATCTGAATACTGGAGGTACAATCACCATTGAAGCCTAGGTGTTATGCATGGCATACTCTCAATGTTCTTACCAATGACACAAAGACAAGAAGTATTTTTGGGATAATGGGTCTTGCAAATTGTGGTCATTCCAAATCTAACTCTCCCACAGAAACCAGAAGAAAATGATGTCGCACAATGTCTGTTTCAAAGAATGTGTTACACATGGTGCCTGTCAAGTGAACTGGTGATCTATTGCTTTTGCTAAGAAAACTACAGGACACCTGGACCATTTGCTCCAGTGAAGTTGCTGAAAAATGGCTGCCGATCTGGTACTCCCTTCCAACTTCCTCTGAATCTCTTGCGAGGACCAAATACCAGAGGGCTAGCTCGTGTCCTCCGCTGTCCACTGCTGTTGAAGTTTGCATTCATGATTTTGTCGTAGTGTTGTATTTTCCAGGACCGGCTGCTGTGGAAACGGTAAGAATTGATTCGCAATCAGGCACTAGCTCCAAACTGACCAATCAGAGGAGGCGCGGCACTGCACGCGACTCGAGATCGGGAGAGAATGTTTGTTTGTTTTCTAAGTCATTCATTCATTACACGTTTGTTTTGTCAAGTTTTTCTTTTCGTCAAGTGTGCTGTGTTGTTTTGTTTGTTTTTTATGGAGCCTGGCAAGCTCACATAAGTGAACAATAAGGCAAGATGACGATGGGGAAGAGGACTGCTGTGCTGTTTTTGCTAATGCTAATAACATCTAGCATTCGCTGTTTACAAAGCGAAGCCAACGCCGGGATAGCCGTGGGAAGCGAGCAGGTGCTGCGGCCCTATGACAGGGAATGTCTGCTGTCCTTACGGAGAAGAGCCGCCCTGGAACCGGGCCTGCTGGACTATGTCCCGGAGGAGCTGCTAAAACGGCCGCGGAAACGAGGGAGGAGAGGCGGCATTAAACATCGACTCCGCCGGAGATGCAATAAGCCGCCGTTACCATCAATACTCTTCAGCAACGTCCGTTCTCTTAGAAATAAGGTGGAGGAGCTACGCCTCAACACTAGGATCTTAAACCAATACCGTGAGTCATGCATGATGATTTTCACTGAGACCTGGCTTCAGGAAGACTTCCCAGACTCATTGGTTCAGGTACAAGGCTTTTCAAACGTTCGTATGGATAGGAACAGTAACTTGGGGAAAGTGAGGGGGGGAGGCATTTGAGCTTATATAAATGACTCTTGGTGCACTCCCGATATCGAACTCTTATGCCTAAGTCTGAGACCATTTTCCCTACCTAGAGACTATGGGAACATTTGTATCTGTGCTGTTTACATCCCACCCAATGGTAACGCATCAAAGGCTGCCTCACGTGCAGCGGACTGCGTGCACGAGCAGTTAAAGAACAAACCTGATGCACCTATATTTGTTATTGGAGATTTTAATCACTGTAAACTAGAACCAGCACTTCCGGGATTCCAGCAATACGTAAAAAATGGCACCCGGAAAAATAACATACTGGACAAATGTTATGGCAACATCAAAGATGCGTATGCTGCTCGGATTAGACCCCCACTTTCAAATTCGGACCATAACACCGTCCAGCTAATCCCCACCTTTAAGGCTGCCGTCAAGAGAAGTAAACCTGTCTCTAAAACTGTCAGTCTATGGCAGGATGAGCATAAAGAAAAGCTAAGTGGCTGCTTCCTGGCCACAGATTGGGAAGGATTCTACCAGGACAATGACACCAATACCATCGCTGAGACCATCACAGACTACATTCATTTTTGTGTCGATACTGTTGTGCCAAAAAAAGACCATTAGGATATATCCAAACAATAAAGACTACATCTCATCGGATATTAAACAGTGTATCCAACGAAGAAATATCGCTTTTCAAAAGATCGATGCAATACAACTGAGATCAGCTCAAAGAGAACTAAAGGGGAAACTTAAAGAAGCCCGAGAGCAACATAGTCTGAGTGTCCGAGAGGCTTTCTCAACCAAGAACTCAAAAGAACTGTGGGACTCTGTTAAAGAAATGACAAATCTGAACTCCGGCAAGAGGGAGATGCATGTTCTGGATGAGCTTAACAAAGCAAATGAACTTAACAACTTCTACAAACGTTTTGATATTAATTCTGCTTCTAACATTGATGCATGTAATAACTTGTCAACCTCTTTAACCTGTGACCCAATACACAATAGAAGAATAATAATTGATGATAGTGCTGTGGCCAGTGTTTTCAAACAACTGCATACTAAGAAGGCCAGTGGGCCAGACGGTATTTCAGCACTCCTGCTGAAAACGTTTGCAGACGAGCTCACCCCTGCCTGGAGTCCATTATTCCAGCTCTCTGCTGACTCGGGAAGCATCCCTCAAATATGGAAGAAAGCTGTCATCATACCAGTTGCAAAAAAACCATGCCCACATGACAACAACGACTTCAGACCAGTGGCTTTGACCTCAATAGTTATGAAGTCACTAGAACGGATTATTGTAGGGAACTTGCGAACTGAGGTGCAACACCTCTTGGACCCCTACCAGTTTGCGTACAGCGATGGTAGAGGTACAGATGATGCTCTGACCTCTACAACTCACTTTATTCTAAAACACCTGGAAAACCCTTTAGCTTATGCTAGATTAATGTTCATGGACTTTAGCTCAGCTTTTAATACTATTCTTCCCCAAATTATGTTAAAGAAGCTCAAACAGATGGATGTGAACCCTTACTTAATCAGATGGTATCACTCCTTCCTAACTGAAAGACAGCAGCAGGTGAAAGTAAACTCGACCCTCTCTGACACACAGGTCATAAGCACAGGGGCACCACAAGGCTGCGTTAGCTCTCCTCTTCTCTTCACACTCTACACAAATGAGTGTAGGAGTCAGCACACACACAACCACATTATAAAGTTTTCTGATGACACAGCCATACTTAGTCTACTGACTAGAGACTCAGACATTTCTATATATAAACTTGAGATTGAAGAGGTCGTGAAGTGGTGTGAGGCGCACAACCTGGTGTTATATGTTAAAAAAACAAAGGAAATGATCTTTGACCCCAAGTCAGTAGGTGATCACAGCCCCGTCCTTATCAACAGGGAGGGAGTTGAGCAGGTTACACGTTTTAAATATTTGGGGATTTATTTTGATGCTCAGTTAGGCTGGGCCCATCAGGTGGATCAGGTATGCTCAAAGATAAGCCAGCGCCTGCATTTTCTGCGTGGGCTCAGGGTTCATGGAGTGGATAAATGTATAATGTTAATGTTCGACAGGGCAGCAATTGAGTCTATTATTCGTTATGCCATCACAACATGGTTTGGTAACTTGTCAGTTAAATCTAAATCACAACTCCAGAGCTTGATAAAAAGGGCTGGGAAAATAATTGGCATGCTTCCACCATCCTCTCTTCAGGAGATATTTGAGGAGATGGTGAGAAAGCAAGGCCGTACAATCACATGCGACCCCAAACACATCCTGTATAGAGAGTTTGAGTTGCTGCCCTCGGGCAGAAGGTATAGATTACCAAACTGTAAATTGAACAGGTATAAGTTTTCCTTTATTCCACTGTCAATCAAGCTGCTGAACAGTCAGAAACAATTGTGATTATGCTGTGTTAGGAGTTGTTGGGAGGTGCAATGTTTACAGTGTAGTTCGAGCAATCAAGAAGGTTAAATATGGGAAGTGCATTATGTGTAAATAGGTATGGACACAATAGGGATATGTGCAATTTCACGGACACTATGCATAGGTGCAATAGGGAAAGTGCAATATTGATTTGTGTATGAATACAATAGGGAAAAGTGCAATATTTGATTATGTATAAATGCAATAGGGAAAGTACAATTTGATTATGTATGTGCAATAGGGATATGTGCAATAGGGAAAGTTCTGTACCTGTATGTTTCTTGTTTGTTTCTTTGCCATGTGATATGTAATCTCTGTTCTGTATCTATGACTGATTGACCTGAATGTTTTATGTGTATTATCTCGATGCCCAAGACAAATTTCTCCTAAGGGGGACAATAAAGCTCTATCTTATCTTATCTTAACTGGCCCTGGAACCGGTTCGGTGGGAAAGGGGTATCAGTGAGACTAATCTCAACGGAGAGCTGCAGGAGTGGCCCACATGAGAATAAGCTTCCCTCTGAAGCAACCTTCCTTGAGAAAACTTAATTAGTTAGACAATTGTCGTTGGATGATTTTGGATGAACACTAAGACTACTTTTAAACGACAAGCCTGATTGTGCGTTCACATCGGACGCATCGCTTTACTCGCAGAAGTTTGACCAAGGCTGTCAGTTGTGTCTAGTCACGTCACTCCAACAAGACGCCCGGGTGAGGAGGCGGGGCATACAGAAATGAATAAAGCAGCGACTGTATAGAGAACCGCAGTGACGCGTCCTAAAACCCGGAAGTAAGTCAGCATTTTTAGCACTTCCGGTTCCTTCGTCAAAAAGCAATGCATTTTCTCCATAGGGTTTTGGAAAATAGCTCGAAATAAGGTCTGTGGTTGACACAAATTTAAGAGATAAATCACGTTTTGTTCTACGACATTAAATACATCAGCAGTGACCCCACTGGTGATTTTTGAAGAGTTTACGTGTCTGAAAAACGTTGGTTGTTACAGAGTGGCTGAATAGGACTACAGAAATTGTCGAGGCCGTTGTACGTCATTACGCCTAACACGTAAACACTCCCGCTAAGTTTGTTTCCCCCTGTGTTGTGCTTGAAAGCAAGTACCTGCCTATCTTTAGTATCTGTATATCTATATCTGACCATTAGAATCTGTATTTTTGAAATTGTCGTTTTTAACACCGTAGTTTTACAAATTATAGAATAATTAATTACCAGTGTTTTCCAATTTTACTCGGCAGTTCGTATCGTTAGCTAAAGCTAGTGCTACTAGTTAGCTACGTTTGTTGCTTTGCTCCGGGTTGCAGCCACAGGTCTTCGCTTGAAACGTGCTCGTTCTATCGTTTCCCGGCCAATGCTTTCCAAAGGAGAGTCTGGATTCGTGCCATGAGGTAAGCCGACGTTACATTTTTGTCCATGTCACGGTGAAATGTAAATGATGGGTACTGACTGTATCGCCGTTTTAGAGATGGCACTGCTGAAAAGACCGCAACATAATTAAAGATACTGAATACATCCTATTAAAACCTGTGTGGCTTATATGATAAGTCTAATTAGTCCAAGCAGCATAACGTTTCACCATGTAGCTAAAGATTGTAGTCAGGGAAATCAGTTTGACATCTTGAACTAATAACAAATCACCTCTGGCTGTCAGAGAACTCTCTGCTCCATAGCTTCTCTTGGACGTAAAATCACATGTACATTTATATTCAATTTAATATTCCATCCCTCACATACTTTTGTATATATAATAACTTATATTTTGTTTTTGTTGTTATGCTGCTACAACAAACATTTCCCAAATTGGGATCAATACAGTAATATCTTATCTTAATTCATTAAGAAATATAACTATTATAATTAGTGTAGCAGCTGACACCTATTTTCAATATGGATTAATCTACCATTTATTTCTTTAGTTCAATTTTCATCTATAAAAATGTCAAAATAGTGAAAATGTTCACGAGAAAAAGTGCAAGGTTATATCTTTAGATGTTTTGTTTTAGCCTATGTGCTGTATGTCTTAATGCTCTTATATGTGACGGTGTGACTTCCATGAAACTAATATTTTATATCTTCCCAACAGACGAGCTGACAGGACACCTAACACTCTAACAACCACAACATTGCAAGGGCGAGTAAATGTAAATGCTTGCCACAATTGCCTCAGGTCCCTGATGCCCAACAGATTTGAGAATTTCAGGAACAGTAAGTGTTTCCAAGCTGTAGTGTTCCTCTTCTGGCTCGGGGGAGAGAAGCCAAGAAATTCCTGAGAACCTGCCCCTCAGAGAAGATGTCCCTCAGCCAGTCACGATCTTCGGAGGTGTGCTCTCTTGTCAGCGGGTTGAATGAGTTATTGGTTGGAGGAAATAGCTCCTCCACTGAATGTGTACGTTTAGCTGCCTTTGGCTTCTTCCACTGACAGGGGGAGTCAGTGCAGCTGGAACTGTGGATGGCAAAGATGGCTAATGCAGCCGCATGACTGCATTTCCATTCTCCACGTGGGCATTCACATTTTGTGGAGAGAATTCCCTCTTCTCCTGTAGATACCTGTGGTGGTGGGATTGTTTTATTATTTAAAATATATTTACATTTGTAATGCCTTCCCGATTATCCCTTTAATTGTTTATAGCCTACTGTATGTTTATTTCATGGATATTTCTGTGTTTTCTGGTGTGTAATATTTGTAATCTTGGGGCCTCTTCTCTTTAACATCTACATGCTACCACTGGCTCAGATAATGAAGAACAACAAAATAAGTTACCATAGCTATGCAGATGACACACAAATGTACGTAACCATTTCACCAGGAGACTATGCTCCAATTCAAACACTGAGTAAGTGCATTGAACAAATCAATGACTGGATGTGTCAGAACTTTCTCCAACTAAACAAAGATAAAACTGAGGTAATGGTTTTTGGAGCCAAGGCAGAACGTATAAAAGTTAGCGCTGAGCTTCAGCCTGCAATGTTCAAAACAACAGAGAGCCAGAAATCTAGGTGTAGTCATGGACTCTGACCTGAGTTTCAACAGTTACTAAATCAGCCTACTATCACCTAAAGAACATATCTAGGATTAAAAGACTAATGTCACAGCAGGATTTGGAAAAACTTGTCCATGCTTTTATCTTCAGTAGACTGGACTACTGCAATGGTGTCTTCACAGGTCTCACTAAAACATCTATTAGAAAGCTGCAGCTGATTCAGAACGCTGCTGCTCGAGTCCTCACTAACACTAAGAAAGTGGATCACATCACTCCTGTTCTGAAGTCTTTACACTGGCTTCCTGTGTGTCAAAGAATAGATTTCAAAATACTGCTGCTGGTTTATAAAGCTTTGAATGGTTTAGGCCCAAAATACATTTCTGACCTCCTGCTAAATGATGAACCATCCAGATCTCTCAGGTCTTCAGGGACTGGTCAGCTTTCTGTCCCCAGAGTCAGAACTAAACATGGAGAAGCAGCGTTCAGTTATTATGCTCCATCTGGAACAAACTCCCAGAAACCTGCAGGTCCGCTGCAACTCTGACTACTTTCAAATCCAGCAAGAAGACTTTTCTTTTTGTCGCTGCTTTTAATTAATTAAATTAATTAATATCTTAGACTGCACTGTAACTTTTATCCATGTATTTTTTCTTTTAATGTTTATTTTATTAGCTTTTCTTTTTAATGACTGATTTTAAATGCCATTTTCTTAAATGTCTTTCATTTTTTGTATAGCACTTTGAATTGCCTTGTGTTGAAAAGTGCTATATTAATAAACTTGCCTTGTAAAGATTTCATGTGACACATCAAATGGATTTGTTGATGGGAATTAATGAACTCTAGGTTAACGGTATTCTTGCTATCACTACTCACCGACACTATAAACCTTGTCCCTCATGCTAGCCCTGACAACACCGGTAAGCACACCTTCTTCTAGGCTGCACTGTTTTACGTGTCCTGACTTGTAGTGGTTCTCTCCTCTATCTACACTCTTCTTGTCATCTTTGTAAAACGATATCAGACTGGTAATTGACAGAGCCATGACTTCTAGTTAAATTCAGTGTGGCTAAAATGAAAAGCTTTGTTAAAATATGCAAGCACGTGAAAGTCAAAGTCAGCTTTATTGTCAAAAAGTATACATGTGTTATCCATCCAGAAATATCGAAATATCGTTTCCCACAGTGTGACATGTATACATAAAACAAAACAAAAAGGGCCTAGATAAACGTGGTATACATTAAACAAAACAAAAAGGGCCTGGATAACCGGGGTATACAGTTTAAAATGTTAATATATTTAAAGTGTTCAAAGTGCAGTTTCAGTGCAAGTCAGTTGAAACGATCTTAAATTGGCGTGACGTTGAAGTCGTGCGACCCTGCTGCTGTACTGGCTTGTAGTTCGTTTATAGCATAACGTTAGCATTTCGCTTTTGGCGACTAGATTTATGATTCAAAAATTATAAAAGTAGGGGAGACATGTGGAGATTATCCGGCTGAACAAAACGTGATCCGTCTCTTAAATGTGTGTCAACCACAGACCTTATTTCCAGCTATTTTCCAAAATCCTATGGAGAAACTGCATTGCGTTTTTGACGAAGGAACCGGAAGAATTTTACTTCCGGGTTTTAGGACGCGTCACTGCGGTTCTCTATTCACCATGCCACAGACATTCTGTGATTTGTACATTAATAACTTCTCTCCAGTTTCTGAACAGATATGAGGAGCTGTGAGCTCTGTGTGCTGTCACCCAGAGCCAAAGGCTGCTGTTTTGGTTTTCTGATTCAACGTCAGAGTCAGAGATTCTGAACACTGATTGGCTTTTTGCGAGACAGCATCACGCAAATTTGTCGCTCGAGTTGAAACATTTTAACTCTCGCCAATGACGCGCCAATTGCGCCATTCGCGCCACTGCAGTCTATCCGCGTCTTTGCATTGACTTTACATGTAATCGTGACACACGGAAAAATCGCATCGCGTTTTGTGTGAATGTACCTTTAGAGCTCAATTGTGATTCCTGCTCAGATCTATTTTTCTTTTTAGGCTTTGTCGTCTTCTTTTTCTTACCTTTCTGTTTATTTCTGTGTGAGTGCAGGAGGGTTACGGAAAAACACAAGTTCAAGTCAAGTCCTAAACTTTGACAAAACGAGTCTTTAACAAGTTATTATGTGCTTTTCACCAAATGTAATAACATCGAATAACAGATATAATACTTAATAATCAAACTGCTCTTTATTAGTCACATTAATAATCCATTTTCTCTCTGCTGGTAAAGTAACGTGTTTTCTTCTATTTGAAGAGGGATCAGTAAGGTAAGGCTACCGTGACGGTTTGATTCAGAAGGAGTTTAATGGATAAGATTCCTGATGTTGAGGTGACCAGAATGTATATTTCCACTGTGTACAACATGTTATAAGGGACCCACAATCTATCTTTATGCAAGGGATAATGTGCAGCGAGGCGGGCTCTGGAGAAAAGAACACCTGAATCTAGATCCCTCTGCAGGTGGTACTTTAAGTATATTTTGATGCTAATACTTTTCTACTTTTACTTGAGTAACATTTTGAATTCAGGACTTTTTATTGTACACTCAGGTACTTTTACTCAAGTACAAGTCCTGAACCCCCTCTGACAATAAATCCTTAGTGGTTACCAAAACAAAAAAACCTGCTCTGAAGGTTATTTTCATTTTACAAATCCTGCACTCATCTTTGCTTTCTCCAATATCATTCAAATGCAGCCAGATGCTGCTTCCTTTTTTGGTTTTCGCTAAATTCTTGACTTTTTCCGACGCGCTTGCATTTAAATCCGGCTCCCCGTCTCCCTGTCGCTCTGTAGCTGGCCTGTACCACTACACCTGTTGTCTTTGGAGCGTCTGCCCCCCACCCTTCTTTCACATAATGGTATGATCTTAGTGTGTCCTCGCATATGATTGGCCGCATGGTGGCTCAGCAAAATAAAGTCCCGCCCCTGCATGCATGGATTCACAGCAAGAGTAGGAGCGGCTGAAGATTCTGCTCCCCCCGACGGGAGTCTGCTCTTCTCGAAGCATCTCGCGATCGGCGTGTTGGAGACCTCTGAATTAAAGTATCAAGTCACCTCAAGTCAGAAGGCTCAAGTCCAAGTCAAGTCCTGAGTCATTGGTGTTCAAGTCCAAGTCCAGTCGCAAGTGTTTTGTGATTTTGTCAAGTCGAGTCCAAAGTCATCAAATTGATGACTCGAGTCTGACTCGAGTCCAAGTCATGTGACTCGAGTCCACACCTCTGCTATTTAGCTTAAGCTAGTTAGCAGCAAAATGCCTCCGTTCTCTACAGATGACTTCCAGTGGCGGATTTAGGATTGTATGAGATCCGGGGCTTAGCCCAGGAGTTGTTGGGTGGGGGGTGCAGGGATAAAGTGCAATTTTACCGAACATCCTTTAGGGGGGTCGTCGCCTCCTCTAGGGGGGTCTGGGGGCATGCTCCCCCGGGCCCCTTTTTATTGAAGTTAAAAGCATCAATTTGGTGCACTTTGAGAGCAACATTAACCCTACCTTAATAATACCTTAAAGCGGACAAAAGGCACTGGAGAACACTTATTCATTAACACCCTTTAATGAAGCAAACTAATGCCTTAACTCACTCAAATACAGTTGTTTACTTATTTCGGTGAAACGAATGTGCGTAGAGTTTTAAAGGATGTGGATAGTCTCACCTTGATTCTGGCGCATTGCTTATCGTTTTATAGATCTATTCTCATCCACCATCTTTGTTTGAGACGTAAAGAGTGTAAGAGTCACGTTTCTGAATCGGACACTCTGAGTGGATGCAGTCACAGCCAATCGGAGTCTGAATCAGAGGGTTGCCTGTCAGTTCCGTTGCTATGGTTCCGTTGTTATGTGTACTGAAACGAGAGCCGGTATAATTCCATGCGCGAAAACAAAATAAAAATTAGAATACGTTATTTTCCATCCATCCATCTTCTTCCGCTTATCCGTGGTCGGGTCGCGGGGGTAGCAGTTCCAGCAGAGAGCCCCAAACTTTCTTTTCCCTGGCGACATCAACCAGCTCTGACTGGGGTATCCCAAGGCGCTCCCAGGCCAGCGAAGAGATATAATCCCTCCACCTGGTCCTAGGTCTACCCCTTGGTCTCTTCCCAGCTGGACGTGCCTGGAACACCTCCCTAGGGAGGCGCCCAGGTGGCATCCTAACTAGGTGCCCGAACCACCTCAACTGGCTCCTTTCGACGCAAAGGAGGAGCGGCTCAACTCCGAGTCCCTCCCGGATGACCGAACTTCTCACCTTATCCCTAAGGGAGACACCAGCCACCCTGCGGAGAAAACCCATCTCGGCCGCTTGTATCCGCGATCTCGTTCATTTGGTCATGACCCATCCTTCATGACCATAGGTGAGGGGAGGAACGAAAATGGCCCAGTAGACAGAGAGCTTTGCCTTCTGGCTCAGCTCCCTTTTCGTCACAACGGTGCGGTAAAGCGACTGCAGTACCGCTCCCGCTGCTCCGATTCTTCGGCCCATCTCACGCTCCATTGTTCCCTCACTCGAGAACAAGACCCCGAGATACTTGAACTCCTTCACTTGGGGTAAGGAATCATTCCCTACTTGGAGTGGACAGTCCATCGGTTTCCTGCTGAGAACCATGGCCTCAGATTTGGAGGTGCTGATCCTCATCCCAGCCACTTCACACTCGGTTGCGAACCGATCCAGCGAGTGCTGAAGGTGCTGAAAGTGCTGACTACGCCTCGAAATCCGATCTATGTATATTACAAACAGGATTGGTGACAAAGCGCAGCCCTGGCGGAGGCCAACCCTCACCGGAAATGGGTCCGACTTACTGCTGAGGACCCGGACACAGCTCTCGCTTTGGGAGTACAGAGATTAGATGGCCCTGAGTAGAGACCCCCTCACCCCATACTCCCGCAGCATCTCCCACAGTAACTCCCTGGGAACCCGGTTATACGCCTTCTCCAAGTCCACAAAACACATGTAGACCGGATAAGCGTACTCCCAGGCCCCCTCCAGGATCCTTGCGAGAGTAAAAAGCTGATCCGTCGTTCCACGACCAGGACGGAATCCGCATTATTCAATCTGAGGTTCGACAATCGGCCTAACCCTCCTTTCGAGTACCTTAGAGTAAACTTTCCCGGGGAGGCTGAGTAGTGTGATGCCTCTGTAATTGGCACACACCCTCTGATCCCCCTTTTTAAAAAGAGGAACCACCACCCCGGTCGGACACTCCTTCGGTACTGTTTCTGACTTCCACGCAATGTTGATGAGACGTGTCAACCATGACAGTCCCTCAACACCCAGAGCCTTCAGCATTTCTGGGCGGATCTCATCCACCCCTGGGGCTTTGCCACCGTGGAGTTGTTTGACAACCTCAGTGACCTCCCCCCGGGAGATTGGTGTTGATCCCCCGTCATACTCCAGCTCTGCCTCTAACATAGAGGGCGGAGTTGTCGGGTTCATGAGTTCCTCAAAGTGTTCCTTCCAACGACCTAACACTCCATCAGTTGAGGTCAACAACGTCCCATCCTTACTGTACACAGCTTAGATGGTTCCCTGCTTCCTCCTCCTGAGGTGTCGGACAGACTTCCAGAACAACTTTTGTTTGTACAAGTGCATCATTCTTTGATTTATTGTAAAAATGAATCTGAACTTTTTGATCTGTTATGATGATAAACTGAAGCCATTTCAAAATTAACCCAATTAAGTGAGTTTTAAATCGTCCTACTTAGTTCATAAGGAAATTATGAAGAGGAACAAATTAAATGATTTGAAAATTATATCTATGTACAGTTGCAAGAAAAAGTATGTGAACCCTTTGGAATTACCTGGATTTCTGCATAAGTTGGTCATAAAATGTGTTCTGATCTTACATTACATTACATTGCATTTAGCTGACGCTTTTGTCCAAAGCGACTCACAATAAGTACATACGACCAGGAAGACACAGCCCTGAAGAAAACAGAATCATATAAGTACATCAGGTTTCATAGAGCCAAACATTTCAAGTGCTACTCAGCTGGCTTTAGATAAGCCAGTCCTATATTAGTATATAAGTGCTTTGTTAGTAATTATTTTGCTCAAAGTGGAGTCGAAAGAGATGAGTTTTCAGTCTGCGCCGGACGATGTGCAGGCTTTCTGCCGTCCTGATGTCAATGGGGAGCTAATTCCCCCATCTTGGAGCCAGGATAGCAAACCCACGTGTTTTTGCTGATGGGAACTTGGGTCCCCCTCGCAGCGAGGTTGCAGCGAGTCGTTTGGCTGATGCAGAGCGTAGTGCACGTGCTGGGGTGTAAAGTTTAACCATGTCCTGGATGTAGGAAGGGCCAGATCCATTCGCAGCATGGTATGCAAGTACTAGTGTCTTGAAGTGGATTCTAGCAGTTACCGGGAGCCAGTGAAGGGAGCGGAGGAGCGGAGTGGTGTGGGAAAATGTTGGAAGGTTGAAGACCAGACGAGCCGCTGCATTCTGGATGAGCTGCAGAGGTCGGATGGCACATGCAGGTAGACCAGCCAGGAGGGAGTTGCAATAGTCTAGGCGTGAGGTGACGAGAGCCTGGACCAGAACCTGGGTGGCTTTTATAGGTAGATCTTCATCTAAGTCACAACAATAGACAAACACAGTCTGCTTAAACTAATACCACACAAACAATTATATGTTTTCCTGTTTTTATTGAACACACCATGTAAACATGCACATGTGAACCCCCTTGGTAAAGACTTCTTCAAGAGCTAATTGGAGTCAGGAGTCAGCCAACCTGGAGTCCAATCAATGAGACGAGATTGGAGGTGTTGGTTAAAGCTGCCCAATAAAAAATACATACCAGTTTTGAATTTGCTATTCTTAAGAAGCATTGCCAGATGTGAACCATCGCACAGAAGAGCTCTCAGAAGACCTACGATTAAGAATAGTTGACTTACATAAAGCTGGAAAGGGTTACAAAAGTATCTCTAAAAGCCTTGATGTTCATCAGTCCACGGTAAGACAAATTGTCTATAAATGGAGAAAGTTCAGCACTGTTGCTACTCTCCCTAGGAGTGGCCGTCCTGTAAAGATGACTGCAACAGCACAGCGCAGAATGCTCAATGAGGTGAAGAAGAATCCTAGAGTGTCAGCTAGAGACTTAAAGAAATCTCTGGCACATGCTAACATCTCTGTTGACGAATCTACGATACGTAAAACACTGAACAAGAATGGAGTTCATGGGAGGACACCACAGAGGAAGCCACTGCTGTCCAGAAAAAAACATTGCTGCACGTTTGAAGTTTGCAAAAGAGCACCTGGATGTTCCACAGCACTACTGACAAAAATATTCTGTGGACAGATTAAACCAAAGTTGAGTTGTTTGGATGGAACACACAACGCTATGTGTGGAGAATCCAAAGGGTTCACATACTTTTTCTTGCAACTGTATGTGCTGGGTCCAGGCTCAAGGGCGTATGGCACTCTCAACTCTTTCCAGGACATGCCGGGGCCCTGCCTGCCATTAGCTTTGCCGATATCTGTGTTGATAGGTAATAGATTGAGAGCGGTGAATCAGCTTAGAAACAGGAAGCACTCAAACGTTTGTGTGAGTTTATCAAATTTAGCAGTGATTCCATGTCAGCCACAGCTTGTCACAAAAAACCTGACTGATAGTGTGTTTAATGAACTTAGACTAGCTTTATTAAATGTCAGGTCTTTTGCAGGAAAAACGTTTTTAATCAATGATTTTATCACTGAGCAAAATCTCGATTTTATGTTTTTAATGGAAACTTGGTTTGAACAAAAATAACAGTGCAGCTGCTCTTATCAAATCAACCCCTCCCAACTTCAGTTTTATGAGGAAAAGAATGCATAAGAAAGGGGGTGGAGTTGCTATTTTGTTCAATGATTCCCTTCAATGCAGGAAGACATCAATGTGAACTTTGCTTCTTTTTAATATGTGGCCCTTCAGCTGAAATGCTCCTCTCAAGCTCTGTTCCTAAATATCTATAGACCACCCAAATACTGTGCAAGCTTTTTTGATGACTTTACTCAACTGCTGTATTGACTTTGACCGTCTAGTCATTGTTCGTGATTTTAACATCCATGTTGACAACCCCCAGGACAGAGGGGCAAAATAACTGTTTTGTGTTCTTGATAGCTATGGACTGACTCAGCCGGTGACGGAGCCCACGCACAATAAGGGGCACACTCTGGACTTAATTATCTCAAAGGGTCTGAATATCTCTAAGGTTGTGGTGACTGATGTTGCGCTCTCTGATCATTCCTGTGTTTTCTTTGAGAGCTCTATTTCTGTTCACAAAAATGTTCAAAAAGAGGTAACCACAAAGCGATATTTAACTGAAAATACTAAGGAAATATTTACTCAGAATTTTCCTTCCACACTTGCCCCTGCTAACATCTCAGTAAATTAGCTAGTAGATCATTTTGATTAAAGAAAATATCTCCATGGAGAAAGGCCATGACCGTGAAAACAGAAAAAAGAGTGTTGAAAAGCTGAACGCAGGTGGCAAAAAAAAATTCTCTGACATCATTGCCAAAAACCAAAACAACGCACGTGCCTTGTTTGCTACCGTCGACAGACTAACTAACCCCCCAGTGTCAGTAGCCTCTGAATTTCTATCCACCAGGGCGTGCAATGAATTTGCCTCCTTCACTGACAAAATTCAGAAAATTAGACAAGCAGTCAGTGCCTCTGTATAAGGTACAGCAAAAGTGTTGTCCCTGTGTCCACTTCAAATCAATTCAAACACCATGACACAATTCCATCAGATTAATGATATTATTCAACTTCTGAAATCCTCCTCCTGCTGCCTTGATATTATTCCAACAGGATTTTTCAAAGATGTTTTGCCTTGCATGGCCTCAGATCTACTTCATATAGTAAACAAATCTCTTCACTCAGGTATTTTTCCACAGGCCCTGAAAACTGCAGTCATTAAACCGCTCTTAAAAAAGAATAATCTAGATGCTTCAGTAATGAACAATTATAGGCCCATATCAAACCTCCCATTTCTAGGTAAAATCATTGAAAAAGTAGTTTTTCAACAGTTGAGTAATTTCTTGCATTTAAATAACTGTTTCGATGTGTTCCAGTCAGGCTTTCGTCCAAACCACAGCACTGAGACTGCGCTTGTAAAGGTCTTCAATGACATCCACTTAAACACAGACAGTGACAGAACTTCAGTGTTAGTATTATTAGATCTCAGAGCTGCGTTTGACACTGTTGACCACAGCATATTACTAGACCGACTGGAAAACTGGGTGGGACTTTCGGAAAAAGTTCTAAATTGGTTTGAATCCTACTTAAAGGACAGAAACAACTTTGTTTCTATAGGTAAATACACATCTGAATTGACAAATATAACATGTGGGGTTCTTCAAGGCTCCATCTTGGGGCCTCTTCTCTTTAACATCTACATACTACCACTGGCTCAGATAATGAAAAACTACAAAATAAGTTACCATAGCTATGCGGATGACACCCACATTTACCCAACCATTTCACCAGGAGACTATGCTCCAATTCAGACACTGAGTAAGTGCATTGAACAAATCAATGACTGGATGAACTTTCTCCAATTAAACAAAGATAAAACTGAGGTAATGGTTTTTGGAGCCAAGGCAGAACGTATAAAAGTTAGCGCTGAGCTTCAGTCTGCAATGTTCAAAACAACAGATAAAGCCAGAAATCTAGGTGTAGTCATGGACTCTGACCTGAGTTTCAACTGTCACATTAAAACAGTTACTAAATAAGCCTACTATCACATAAAGAACATATCTAGGATTAAAAGACTAATGTCACAGCAGGATTTGGAAAAACGTATCCATGCTTTTATCTTCAGCAGACTGGACTACTGCAATGGTGTCTTCACAGGTCTCACTAAAACATCTATTAGAAAGCTGCAGCTGATTCAGAACGCCGCTGCTCGAGTCCTCACTAACACTAAGAAAGTGGATCACATCACTCCTGTTCTGAAGTCTTTACACTGGCTTCCTGTGTGTCAAAGAATAGATTTCAAAATACTGCTGCTGGTTTATAAAGCTTTGAATGGTTTAGGCCCAAAATACATTTCTGACCTCCTGCTAAATGATGAACCATCCAGATCTCTCAGGTGTTCAGGGACTGGTCAGCTTTCTGTCCCCAGAGTCAGAACTAAACATGGTAAAGCAGCGTTCAGTTATTATGCTCCAAATATCTGGAACAAACTCCCAGAAACCTGCAGGTCCGCTGCAACTCTGACTACTTTTAAATCCAGACCAAAGATTTTTCTTTTTGCCGCTGCTTTTAATTCATATATTCATATATTAAACTGCACTGTAACTTTTATTATCTTTGCTTTTTATCCTTGCTTTTTATCTTTGCTTTTAAATTAGTGTTTTTAAATGTCATTTTATATCATTGTTTTTAAATGAGTGTTTCTAGATATAATTTTATAATATGTTTCTTAATGCTCTTAATGTCTTTCATTTTTGTAAAGCACTTAGAATTGCCTTGTGTTGAAAGGTGCTATATAAATAAACTTGCCTTGCCTTACAAATCCCTGGCCCAGAAAGCTTATTCTAAGTCTATTGACAAGTATAGCTGAGTTGGTTAGGAATATTAGCTATTGGTTCCATCTTGAACCAAAGAGTAATTAAAATGTGGATGCTGGATGAAAAGTCAGAGGTAGTAAGTTTTTACTAAAAGAAAAATATGTCAAAAGAAAGTCAGGGAATTCATCTTTTTTAGAAAGTGGAGTTTGATGGCAATCCATCCATCGTTTTTAAAGGTATTTTAGTGTATATTAAAGTGGTCGACTGACTGACCGACTACATTGCCATCATATTATATTAATATTTAATTCTCCAATATTAAATTCGACAATGTTTTTACATGTGTGTTCACTGATACAGCATAAACAGTTGCAGCATATCTTAAGTTAATCCTATGTGAAGGACACCAACCGTTTGTGGTGTATCTTACCACAGTGTCCAGTCCCAACAGAATGAGCATAATGAAGAAGCAGGCGGCCCACAGCTGAGGCACGGGCATCATGGAAACAGCCTGAGGAAAAGCGATGAATGCTAGCCCCGGGCCTGCGAGGACAGAAGAGACATTTGAATTGTTGTGAGGGTACTTTTGATTCTGAGAGAGATGGTAGAGATGGTAGCTTTGCACTTGAAAATCGTACCTGATGTGACGACCTTTTCGATGGGAATGCCCTGTTTTTCGGCCATGAATCCGAGACATGAGAAGACTGCAAACCCGGAAACTAAGCTGGTGCAACTATTGAGCACACATAACCACACACTGTCCCTGCATACACAACCACAAAGCACAGCATGCAGAGCAGAACTCAGTGGGAAAATGTACTGACAGTAATAGACTTTATGTTGTTGGGCGGACAATCCGTCCTTAGGTAGTTTTGATGTTCTTATTGCCCCTAGATGTATCTATATCATAAGGTAGTTCTAGTTTTCATCTTTGAGATTTACAAAAGAAAGCACAGCTACACTTCATCCCCTATTTCTTAGTATTGTTTGAATGCAGTCATACATTATTATATAACCCAGTACGTGGCAGATACTCAAAGAAAATAAAAACTCAATCAACAAAAGCTCCCAATATATTAATGGAGCTACTGATCACATGACTAACCTGTAACAGTTGTTTGTGACTTTGTTGTAACTGCTCATTGTGATATGGGTTCCTGATGCGACGCCATAGGAGAAGAGGACCTGGGCACAAGCCTCCATCCACACCTCATGAAGAAAGATTTAAAAAACACGTATTTAGGTCATCAGCGTTATATCAGTCACAGGAGGATCTTGTTTCTTCTTTTGTGTATTCAATTCAGGTAGGTGTGAAACTGTGCAGGGTCTACCTGAAGGTCCACCAGGCGAGAAGGATCTGGATACAGGTAGTAGACCACACCCTGCCAGGCCCCCGGCAACGTCAACCCCCTGACCAGCAAGATGGCCAGCATCACATAGGGGAACACAGCCGTGAAATATACCACCTGAGATGAATTAAAAAAATCCTCTATTTATTATGTTACCTGTTTTTAGAGGTCTACTTAATATGTTATACTGCACATGAACAATACAACAACATGAACAATGGTAGGTAGCTCATTTGAATTAAGAGGAATCAATTGTACAGCTACCAGGAGATGCACATCCTGCACCTCGTAGGATACCTGCAGAAAGGTTATAACGGTTAAAAAATACATTTATATAAATCAAAGAGCACAAACACAGATAGAAAAAATTAATGACATTGGAGTTCATGTCTAATATTTTAGAGGAGAGTGGACAATGTCTTTAATCCCAATCAAACTTGGAATGTGTACGTTTTCTTTGCAAAACTACAGGTGGCATTGCTAGGAAAATATCACTCGTCACCGGCTTGAGCTTCAATAATCAGGATACATGTATTTATTATCCTTACAAGAATGGAAGTAGTCATCACATCAATCAATCAATCAATCAATGTTTATTTATATAGCCCAATATCACAAATGTTACATTTGTCTCAGTGGACACATATTCAAAAGAAGCAACGTTTCCAAACATAGTCTGCTGGCATTTAAATAAATCATTAAACAAAATAGCTACTCCACCCCCTTTCTTATACAGTCTTGCTTGACTCATAGAACTAAAGTTGGGAGGGGTTGATTCTATAAGAACAGCTCTGCTGTTGTTCTGGTCTAACCAAGTTTCAGTTAAAAACATAAAATCCAAATTGTGCTTGGTGATAAAATCATTGATTACAAATGATTTACCTGCTAAAGACCTGACATTTAATAGAGCCAGTTTAAGTGTGTTTGATGTACTATCACTCTGATTGTTTGTGACCGTGGAGTACGTGGAATCACTGTTACATTCGATACATTTAAACAGATGCTTTTGGATTTTCAGTTTTTAACCAGAGTCATCAACCTTCTGTGGATGTTGGTTATAACAGAAATGGGTCGCTGCACTGGTATAGAAGCCATAGTCGTTGGGTGGCTCCAGAGAGCGAGATGGCAGGTGTCAGTGCCATCAGTGAAAAAAAGTTGCGGGTAGAAATGTTTCTAGTAGTCACAGTGTTATTGTGCATGACCTTATCCGGTGCTGCTGTGGTACTGAATTGTCATGTCTGTTTAGCAGTGTAGACAGCATAAAAAATGTTAGCAGCCAGAGCACGGCTACCCTGGGAATTAGGGTCCACTGGGGCGGGTAACCTCCTATGTCACGGTGTTCACAGACGCATCCGTGATAGGTTGGGGGGGACCTGCCTAGGGAGAGCTATAGGGAGTCGCTGGTCTCTGACAGAGACATGGCACAGCAACCTTCTAGAGCTGCGGGCAGTGGTGTTAGTCCTCCAGCATTTCAAACCCTTAATACAGGGCAAACATGTGCTGGTGAGGAGCGACAACAGCACCACCCCTGCCTGTTCTATGCTGCTCGCTGAAGAGAAGTGTAGGATGACAGCCAGGAGGCGAGGCCGCCTTATATACGGTGGGCTTGCGCGCGCATTCAGATAGGTCCCCCTCAGGGGGCCGGCTACGGTTATAGATATCTCTGTTGATGAATGCTTGCATAGTATGGTTGAGAGGTAGTACCCATAGAGTCCAGTAGAGGGCTCCGCCTGTGCTTATATTACTAGGGTTACAATACGTAACCCACCGTTACATCCACAATGCAAAAGTGTCTACCAACCATGACAAAAAAGGTTACGCTACATCGTTAGCCGCACTGTTTAAGTGAATAGGTTGTGATCACTATCTTGTAAAGATGGCCGACTTGCTGTTGATGACATCACAATCCCATGCCCTGTTGCTCATCTATTGATAATATTGACACATTATTTTTGTCTTTAAGGTTTTTTCCAAGAAGAAAAGTTCTCAATGGCATTTAACTACAAACCAGGTTGTAGGAGATAGTTTTGGCCCATGAATCCTCACAAACATATTCACAAACCTTCCCTGTGGAACGGACCCCTTTCCAAACGCAGAAGTAGCAAACGACCCAGACAGCCAGGAGACACAGCAGCACCTCCCACTGCACTCCACCCAACTCCTCTATCCCCCCAGACATAGACAACACGCCTCTCCTGCAAGGGGACACAAGACAGTCAATGATAAGTGCAATAAATCTATAGGTTACCTACGTAACCCCAGTTCTCAGAGTAACATGAAGTGAGATGTCTCACTATGGGATGTGCCTCAACGCGTATGCAAACAGAAGCATCAATCTCATTACGCCAATCCTGATTGGCTGGTGATCTTGACGTCTACGTCAGGGAATCCACCCACCCTTTAAGTAGCTTGCGCTACGTCGCAGCGTCATTCAAAAATAAGCACCTCTTCTCGCTTCGCCTTAGCAAGAAGGGCCGTCCGGTGAGACATCTCACTTCATGTTACTCTGAGAACTGGGGTTACGTAACTAACCTATAGTTCTCATTCATAACACTCCGTTCGATGTCTCACTATGGGACAGTGTGCAACTCACTATGGGACAGTGTGTAACTCGATTTTGACAGGATAACAACTGGTGACTTCTAGAATTGTGTGAGTAACATTCTGTTTTTAGACTTCTCTGTTTCAGTGTGTGTACTCTGTATAAATGCTCTGTAGTTGATCTGACTGAAATTGTGATTTTAAATCTCAAAACCGCTACAGTATCTGTCAGGCAGAAACTTGGGACAAGTAATTTGACTGAAACCTTAAAACTGAACTAACTGACTGCTAGGGTTAACTTTGATTTAAACATTTGTAGAATACTAAGAGCTTTATTGAGTAGGTGTAACTGTATTAAGGGTTAAACTCATAACTTTAGAACTTAGGGTTTAATGTAATTGTAAAACCATTGGGCCACTGAAAAGACACAATAACAACTCAGGAGGGAGCCAGTCTAGATTTCCTTTTGAGGGCCACCAGCTGCAAAATCAAATCAAATCAAATTTTATTTATAAAGCACATTTAAAAACGATGTTTGGTCGAGCCAAAGTGCTGTACATGTAATAAAAACATTTCACTGCAGTGTAATTGTAAATAAGACAGACATTTAGCAACAGCAAATATAAAAAACAATTCACAGGGAAGTGTCAGTAGTCGTGCTCCGCTCTAGCTAGAAAGCCTGAGCGAAGAAGTGAGTTTTTAAATATGATTTGAAAACCCCTAGGCTGCAGAGAGATAACTAATTAAAGGGGCGTGGCCCCACAGCTGTGAGAACTCAGCTATCAGGTGTCCATTTTAGGTAGCACTTTCCTGGAGCGTCAGCTTCAGCGTCAGACAGACAAAGACAATAGAGTCCTGCTGGAGTAAGACTGACAAAGACAATAGAGTCCTGCTGGAGTAAGACTGACAAAGACAATAGAGTCCTGGTGGCAAAGAGGAGGCAAATCCTACTTTGATTGAGCTAAGTATCGCTGGTGTTTTATTTCATTTGGTTGTTTAGCCCCTCATGCTATAATCATGTGTATTTTCTCCATTCCTGTTTATGTGTCTTCTCGCAATTATCACTGGCCCCGTGTATCTCCTAATCGATATAACCGGCATGCTCTCGTCTATCCCACATGCTCCACTGACATCCAACATCTAGTTTCAGTCGGCCTGTGGAACTGCCAGTCAGCTGTTCCTAAGGCTGACTTCATCTCTGGCTACGCTTCCCTGCAGTCTCTGGATTTCCTTGCTCTCACTGAGACGTGGATTACTCCATCCAACACATCCACCCCAGCAGCTCTCTCCACAGCATATTCCTTCTCCCATACACCCAGACCCACTGGCAGAGGAGGTGACACTGGTCTCCTGCTTTCTCTCAAATGGAGCTTTTCCCTCTTCAAGCTACCTAACTTCACTCCTTCCACCTTTGAATTCCATGCCGTCACAGTAACCCATCCTATACAATTAACCATTGTTGTTCTCTACCGTCCACCAGGCGCCTTGGGGGACTTCTTGGAGGAATTAGATCATCTCCTCTCACACATCCCTGAAACTGGCCCTCCCGCTGTACTTCTCGGAGACTTCAACCTCCAGACAGGGAAGATAGACAAACTAACATCTCTGTTAACCGCCTTTGCTTTCTCACTGTCTCCATCCCCACCAACTCATAAAGCTGGCAATGTCCTTGATCTCATATTCTCAAGGAACTGCACTACTTCTAACCTCTCTGTAAACCCGCTCCACACATCCGATCACTTCTTCATTTCATTCTCTCTACCCCTTTCCAAACATAACAAACTAATCTCTTCTCATCCTGCACCTGTCCGCCGTAACCTTCGTTCCCTCTCCCCCTCTACCTTTGCCTCATCGGTGCTCTCAGCCCTCCCTTCCTCTGACTCGTTCCAACTCCTACCTCCAAACTCTGCTGCAGAAACTCTCCTCTCTACTCTGTCATCCTCTCTGGACTCTCTCTGTCCACTCACATCTCGGCTGCCTCCTGCTCCCTGGCTAAATGACGCACTGCGTGCTAATAGAACCGTCCTTCGGGCAGCAGAGCGGAAACGGTGGAAATCCAAACACCATGACGACCTCCTAACCTATCAAGCTCTCCTCTCCTCTTTCTCTGCTTCGATCTCTCAGGCAAAAAGCACTTTCTTTCAAGATAAGATCCAATCTTCCTATTCCAATCCCAAAAAAATATTTTCCATCTTCTCCTCCCTCCTGGACCCCCCCAAAGCCCCTTCCCCCTCCTCCCTCCTGGACCCTCCCAAAGCCGCTCCCCCCTCCTCACTTCTGTCAAGCGACTTTGTTAACCACTTTGAAAAAAAGGTTGATGATATTCGCTCTTCTTTTTCTGACTCACCTTTACTGACCACTGGGTCACCAGACCCTCCTTCCAGCCACACACTAACCTCCTTTTCCCCTCTCTCTCCAAGTGAGGTTCTTACCCTCATTACCTCTGCCCGCCCTACCACCTGTCCTCTGGACCCTATCCCTTCAAACCTCCTTCAGACTATCGCTCCTGATATTCTACCGTTTTTAATTTCATCAACACTTCTCTAACTTCTGGTCACTTTCCAAACAGTCTCAAGGAGGCAAGAGTAAACCCTCTCCTAAAGAAACCCACTCTCAACCCGTCTGATGTTATAAACTACAGGCCTGTCTCTCTCCTCCCGTTCCTGTCTAAAACACTTGAACGCGCTGTCTTTAAACAACTCTCCTGTTATCCCCATCAGAACAACCTTCTGGATCCGCACCAGTCTGGTTTCAAGGCAGGTCACTCCACAGAAACTGCCCTCCTTGCTGTCACTGAGGAACTGCACAGTGCTAAAGCAGCCTCCCTCTCCTCTGTCATCATCCTTTTGGACCTGTCTGCTGCATTCGACACAGTGAATCATCAGATCCTCCTTCGCACTCTCCAAGAACTTGGAGTTTCAGGCACTGCTCTTTCCCTCATCACCTCATACCTCAAAGACCGCACCTACAGGGTTACTTGGAGAGGGTCGGAGTCCGACCCTTGCCAATTAACTACAGGGGTCCCTCAGGGCTCTGTTCTTGGTCCGCTCCTCTTCTCCTTGTACACAAACTCGCTCGGATCTGTCATTAGCCCGCATGGTTTTTCATACCACTGCTATGCTGACGACACCCAATTAATCCTGTTCTTTCCCCGCTCAGAGACCCAGGTCGTCGCACGCATCTCTGCTTGTCTAGCTGACATCTCTCAGTGGATGTCTGCTCATCACCTCAAGCTCAACCTTGACAAGACTGAACTGCTTTTCCTTCCGGGAAAAGATTGTCCCACTCTTGACCTAACAATCAACATCGGCAACTCTGTTTTTTCCCCGACTCAGACTGCAAGGAATCTGGGTGTGCTCCTAGATAACAACCTGTCCTTCACTGCAAACAAAGCTGCTACAACCCGCTGCTGCAGATACACGCTTTACAACATCAGGAGGATACGTCCCCAGCTGACACAGAAAGCGACGCAGGTTCTGGTCCAGGCTCTCGTCATCTCACGCCTAGACTACTGCAACTCCCTCCTGGCTGGTCTCCCTGCATGTGCCATCCGACCACTGCAGCTCATCCAGAATGCAGCGGCTCGTCTGGTCTTCAACCTTCCTAAATTCTCCCACACCACGCCGCTCCTCCGCTCCCTCTACTGGCTTCCAGTAACTGCTAGAATCCACTTCGAGACAATGGTACCATGCTGCGAATGGATCTGGCCCTTCCTACATCCAGGACATGGTTAAACTGTACACCCCAGCACGTGCACTCCGCTCTGCATCAACCAAACGGCTCGCTGCACCCTCGCTGCGAAGGGGACCCAAGTTCCCATCAGCAAAAACACGTGGGTTTGCTATCCTGGCTCCAAAATGGTGGAATGAGCTCCCCATTGACATCAGGACAGCAGATAGCTTACACACCTTCCGGCGCAGACTGAAAACTCATCTCTTTCGACTCCACTTCGAGCAATAGAACTATTAACAAAGCACCTATATACTAATAAAGGACTGGCTTACCTAAAGCCAGTTGAGTAGCACTTGAAATGTTTTTGCTCTATGAAACCTGATGTACTTATATGATTCTGTTTTCTTCTAGTTTGTATTTTGTTGGTCGAACGCACTTATTGTAAGTCGCTTTGGATAAAAGCGTCAGCTAAATGCAATGTAATGTAATATTGAAACTCTCGTATTGCTAGAAATGCTTATCTCAAAAATCACCAAAACAACCAGAACTTAACAGGTAGAACCCTGTCTCAACACGGGGCCCAGCACTGCGCGGGCCACACTTGGAGCAGAGACATCTAGCCTGTAAAAGCGGACAAAAGTGAGCGTTGAGGACCAGCTCGCTGCTGCACAAATGTCTTGGATGGAAACACCCTTGAAAAAAGCCCAGGATGTAGCCAGTCCACGAGTAGAATGAGCACGCAGGCCCGTTGGTGCCTGCAAACCCTGACTCGTATAAGACAGAGCAATCACTTCCACAATCCAGTGGGAGAGCCGTTGCCTGGTAACGGGCTTGCCCTTATGAGGGTTAGCCCAGGATACAAAGAGTTGGTCATTGCATCGAAACTCTTTTGACCTGTCCATATAGGTGCGTAAAGCACGGACTGGGCACAGTAAATTCGGCCGCAGTTCCTCAGAGGAATACAGTGGCGGAGGAAATGCCTCAATGTCAATGGGGGTACATGAGCCAACCACCTTAGGTACAAAGGCAGGGTTGGGCTTCAGCAACACTCTCGTTTGCCCCGGGGCAGTAACAACACTGTCTTCAGTGACAGGTGTTTCATGTCAGCTTCTTCCAGGGGTTCAAATGGAGGTCGAGTGAGCCCATCTAAAACCACTGCCAAATCCCATAAGGGCACCAGTGACCTGGAAACAGGGAGGAGCCTGCGAGCCCCCTTCATAAAACGGCAGACCAAGGGATGTTGGCTAGCCGTCTTTCCCTCAAAGCCCACATGGCATGCAGCAATAGCAGCCAGGTACACTCTGAATAGTGTTTATCACCTTCTGAGGGAGTCCCACTGTATTCAGGTTATACCACTCACGGGCCAGGCCCATAGTGCCAAGCGCTCTGGGTGTGGGTGAAAAAATCATCCCCCCCGCCTGAGACAGTATGTCCCTGCGTAGCGGGAGCTGCCACGGCTGCCCGCACAGCAGCTGATATATCTCCGCCAGCCAGTACATTGCAGGCCAGTGTGGAGCTATTAGGATCAGTGTGTGGCGTTGTTCTCTCACTCTGGCCAGAGTTGGGGGTATCAGAGCCAGGGGTGGGAACGCGTACAGAAGGACCGGAGGCCAAACGTGCGCGAGCGCGTCCACACCTAACGGTGCATTTAAATCGCGCATTGAACAGCTGACATTGAGCGTTTTCTTTTGATGCGAACAGATCCACCGCGGCCCGGCCGTAACGCACCCACAGCTGACTCACACTTATTGGATGTAGAGTCCAGTCTGCATATAGTGGTGCACCTCTGGACAGCAGATCTGCCCCGAGGTTCATCACTCCTGGTACGTGCGTCGCTCTCAGAGAGAGGAGACGTCCGCAGCTCCATAAGATCAGTTTGCGTGCCAGCATGTGTAACTGGAGAGAACGCAAACCCCCTTGGCGGTTTTTATACGATATTGTGGTCGTGTTGTCTGTCCTCACGAGGACATGATCTGAGAAAAGGCAGAAAGCGTTTCAGGGTGAGGAACACCGCTAAAAGCTCCAGATAATTTATGTGTGACCGTTGGAGGTCACACATTGGAGACCCCTCACAGGTCGACCTTCGTATATACCCCCCCAGCCCGTCAGACATGCGTCTGTGGTGACCACCTTCCGCGATAGGACAGCACCCATAGGCACGCCCTGTACTAGAAAAGTCGGGTGCAGCCAGTGGCACAGTGCCATTATGCATTTCATAGTGACCATCACTCTCCGTGCGTCAGTCTGAGGGCAGCTACCCAGCGCTGAAACTCCCTCATGTGTAAGCGTCCCAGTCGTACCACCAGGATGGCTGACGCCATGAGCCCCAATAACCGCAGACATGATCTGAAGAGAACATATTTGCGTGGCTGGAAATGAGCGAGGCAAGTCCTGAAGGCTTTCACTCTCTCTGCTGACAGGCGGGCTGTAAAGGGCACCGAATTCAGGCGTAGGCCCAGGAAGAGTACAGTCTGGGCTGGGGACAACATGCTCTTTTCTGTGTTTATTACGAAACCCAGGTCGAGCAGGTGTTTTACGAGGACATTCGTCTGCGTAATAGCCTCTTGCTCCGACTGTGCGAGAAGGAGCCAATCGTCCTGATAAGTTGCCAGGCGAATACCCTGTTGTCTTAACGGGGCTATCGCGGCTTTCGTACACCGTACAAACACTCGTGGGCTGAGAGACAGACCGAAGGGAAGTACTCTGTACTCGTAACAGACACTCTGAAAGACGAACCTCAGATATTTCCTGTGTGGATAATATACTGGGATGTGGAAATACGCGTCTTTCAGGTCGACTGATGTGAACCAATCGTTTTGGCGCACGAGACGCAACAGAGATGTGTGAGTGAGCATTCTGAATTTGTATCTTTTGAGATATTTGTTCAGAGCCCTCAAATCTAGTATAGGCCGAATCCCGTTCCCTCCCCGTTTGGGAACGAGGAAATACTTGGAATAAAAGCCGCTCTGACTCTGTTCGGAGGGTATTATAGATATAGCCTTCTTGTCTAGTAGCGAGAGAATCTCTTGCTCCAGAATATGGGCCGACTCTCCCCGGGCTTGCGAATGTAGAATGCCCGAAAAGTGAGGGGGGGTGACAGCGAATTGGAGTCTGTAACCCTGTGCTATTGTCTTGTGAAGAAAAAGCTGGAGAGCCTCATCCTCCTTCTTTTTGGATTCACACCGCTGCTGCATCGAAGCTAGAGTGGAGCCAAATATGCCCTCGGGAACAATAGGCATGTCCAAGACGTCCTCTTTTTCCCGGTCTGGAAGGTTCATCAGGGTAAGCCACCTGGCTCTCTCCTGTACCACCATTATCCACAGTGCTTTGCCCCTGGCTTGGACTGCACAGCGCTGCACACGGAGGCAAATGTCCGTGATCGCTGCGATTTCGTCCCACACGGCAGGCTCAGGTTTGATCGTCATGTCCTCGCAGAGCTCCGCCTGGTAGGCGGTCAGCAGCGAGGAGACGTTGAGCGCCCTGGCAGACAAAGCTGCGGCTTTATAGGCTCTTTCGGTCATTGCTGACCGGAAGCGGTCTGCCTTTGCCGGTAGCGTGGGGTTCCTGCTCGGTGCCGAAGCCAGCCGCGGTTGGCGGTGGGTTGCCACCAGCGGCTCCATGGGCGGCATGCGGAGCAGGCCGAGCTTCTCCATGCCGTCACCGACACCTCGTCCGGCAACTCTGGAAAGACTGGGAGAAGCTGCTTCTTCATCCTCGCTGCTTGGGGCAAATTCTTCCCCTCATAGCGAGATCTGGAGGTCTCCTTGGCCACTTCAGGCCAGGGGATGTCCAGCCTGGACGCAGCGCGTTGGCACACGGCCTGCAAGTCCATACTGAGGCAGGGCGAAGCTGGTGTGCTTTCGCCCGGGGGAGCGGACATCGCCTCCGGCTTGGCAGCCTGGGAAGATGAAACAAAGATGTCATCTTCGTGCTCATCCGAGTCGGATAAGAGGAACTCAGAGGCATCCTATTCATCCTCCTCCATATAATCCAGCTGTAGGACATCCTCCGCGGGTGGAACCACGGTGAGGTCCAGTTGGGAGCCCCAGCTTGACACAGCGCGGGGCTCCGCTCTCGCGGCTCTTGCCGCCACCGGGCCCCAGCCTGACACGGCGCGGGGCTCCGAATCCGGTCGCTACCATGTCCCGATTGTCTGCCGGCGAATCAACGGACATGAAGGGGTCCCGTCCCGACAGGCTAGCTTGGCGCGCTAGCCGTCGGTCGGAGGCTCTTGATGTTGAAGCGGGCACAATGCCCGCACGAACCGGGGGTATCGATAGCTTCCTGGGCGTGTTCCAGCCCAAGGCAGGACGAGCAGACTTGGTGTGAGTCCGTGCCCGAGATCTTAATCCCGCAGCCGCAGAGCCGAGCCTCCGATCCTCCGACTCCTCTGGTGTGAGCGAGAGAAGGGTCCATCCTCGTTTGCCGGGGTGTCGGCGCGGAGGGACAAGCTAGTACTGTTTGAAGAAAAAAAATCAAACCTTACCGTTATTTCGGAAGAAAAAACGGCGGAGCAGATTACAATATTAACTGGTGTGTTAATATTTGTTCAATTCTTCTGCAAAGCAAAAAAAGTAACCGGCAAGCGCCCGTCGACCGAATGTTAGCTTGGGTTCAGTCTGTGGACCGTTAAGCTAGCCCGGCTACTGATATTGGAGATGTGCTCTGAAGCGAGAAGAGGTGTTTGAATGACGCTGCGACGTAGCGCAAGCTACTTAAAGGGTGGGTGGATTCCCTGACGTAGACGTCAAGATCACCAGCAAATCAGGATTGGTGTAATGAGATTGATGCTTCTGTTTGCATACGCGTTGAGGCACATCCCATAGTGAGACATCGAACGGAGTGTTATGAATGAGAACACAATATACTTTAAACATGATCCATTGCTGCTGCTCTACGTAATTTATTATGAGCTTCACGGGACAACATTGACTCACTCCCAGAACTCAGAGACTGAAGACTTGGTGAGATTTCCAGATGTCCAGTTTGCTGACTGGTAGCTTCTGTGTGTTTGAGTAGAGTTTAAGGAGGACAGGTCCACACATCTGTCTGTTAGTTGGAAAGCAAATCAAAATGTGGTTAAAGTGAAAATCTTTATATCAGATGTTAGTAAAATGGTCACTCATTTGGTTATTGTTTTTAGTCATGAAACACAGCAATGTGCCAACAAGGCAAGGTACAGCACATTATACAGTATAACAAATTCAAATATTTAAAAAAATATATGCTTTGAAAATCTTGTACAGTATGTTTGAGGAAATGCATTCTACACATCACCCACAGATGACCATGCAGACCCGGTCTTAACTCTGTCACCTTTGAATTACTCAACTATCCCCGCAAATATAAGCTATATATAATGATGAATTAAAATGTTAAACATTTATGCAGTGTAATATCAGAATCATTTGCGGTCTTTGTCTCCAGGACAGTTGATGTGAAGAAGATATCAGTCAGTTAGCAAACAGATCAATACGTTTGCAAACCTTATTCAAAATAATTATTTGCATTTAGTGATTCTATTGTCTAGCTATCTGCTAACCATGTGTTTCTCTTGGAAGATATTCATATTTTGACATTAAATTTAATTTCACGGTACATCGTAACTTATAAGCTAAATTAGCTTTTGTCTCTCTGTTTCTCAAAGGTTAGCAAATTGGTAGCTCTGGGTGAAAAGTTAATGTTTGCCAAAGTAGAACACGTTTTGATCAAGTTGCTTTTTCCACATTGTTTCATAGTTTGTTAAATGTATGTTATTGTGTGCCGCTCATGTTTTGTGCATAATTTGGATATGAGTTATTTTAGAATTTGTCAGTTGATTTCCTCTACCTTTTTGTTCTCTGGTAAGTTTTCCGTGTGTTGAAAGTGAAACAAAAATGTTTCATGTCATTGATTTCCATCATGTGACCAGGGTGATCATTTATAAAACATGAAATGAATCTGATTATTACCATAACATTTATGTAAAGGAGACCGTGTCTAAAAAGAGCTCTTGAAGAATAATTTATTTGTCAATAAAGGAAAAGGTAGATGCTTTTGCACCCAGATGTACATAGTCAACAATGCTGTATGCCCCGTGGCAAACATTAGATTTGGTTTTGAATGTATGTATAGATATGCAAATGTATAACATTGGTGATTGGTTTGCAACATTGGTTGCGATTGCTTGTTTAGGTAATCGGAACATCAGAGATCAGTGTTATATTGGACTTTACAGACCAACCAACCTAACCTAATCTGGGATTGTAGATACTAGGCACCTATTAGTCAATCATTAATTAGGATGTTTCCGGCATAAAATAAATGCAGTTGGTCGGGGTATGGGTGTGAAGATCTAAATAGCTGCTGTGTGACAAATCTTACCTGGGTGCAAATAGACTGTAAAACAACAGCTGACTGGCACTTCTAAAGAAGTAAGGACTTTAGGACCTTTTAACTCGCTGTACGTCCACCCATACTTCCCCTATACAGACCTGTGTTCCAGGGATTGTTGCAGGTGGCCCAGGGCAGAGGGTCTCTGAAGCAATAGATGAGGTAGAGGAGGGCCCAAGCCAGGATAATGGTGTAGACTCGGGAATAAAGTTGGATCAATATATAAGAATAGCCAGTACCTGGAGAGACAGAGAGATCATCCGAAATACCCTCGGTTTAAGCTGTAAAGAATATGTGTAAAGAAGCCGGATATAAATTAATCACGGCAGCGTTTAGCTGAGTTTCTGCTGGTAGACAGCCTTCTCTTCACATAGCTCACTGCTTGCATGTGGACGCTCCAAAGGGGCGTGGCCAGCAGCAGCTCGGTTACATTTAAAGGGCCAGACCCAGAATCAGCACTTTAGTAACAGGGCTGAAATAGAGTGGTATGAGGCATGCTACCATGGGTGATCTGTTTCGTATTTTGAGTAAAACACTTCAGAGACATATTTTGTATAGATATGGTCTTATAATATTGTTCAAATATAGCATAATAGGTGACCTAAACTCAGAAAACATCAGATTTAAAGGATACAAGCTTGTTGATGTATCTCCCCAAATACAGGCCAGGAAAAATAAACAAGGGTGGATAAACTGCAGCTGCCTTTGATATAATGGGCTTTCATAATAACCGTGATCTACATATCCATCATTTAAATTTGATGAATTGCCATTTTCACACGTTTTTCTCATTGATTTCTCGACCAAAGTGTTGTTCTAGGGCAGTGACTGTGAGTGTGTATGTATTATTGGCATTATTCAATCATCAGAGCTGAGGCTTTGTATAAGTGCAACAGGAGTGCAATATTTACATTTTAAGTACTGTACAGGCCTAAATGAGGACCTAGATTTTAGACTTCTTTTGTAAACAATCATTTCCGTGGCCCATTCCACAACACCATGCCCAAATGCATGTCACGATCTGTCCGTGTTGTGTTTTGTCTGTCTGTTTCTGTCTTTAGTTTCCTGTTTTATTTTGTAAAGTGTTCACCCCCCGTTTCCTGCCTATTGTAATCTGTCTGTGATTCCCTGTCAGTTTCCCTGGTGTGTCTAATTTACCCGATTGTGTTCACCTGGTGTCCCTGTGTTTTCTCCTCCCTCCTCACCTGTGTCTTGTTTGTGTGATTAGTCTTGTGTGTATTTAAGTTCTGGTTTTTCTGTCTGTCTTTGTCGGTTCGTCTTGTGTCATGACCTGGTCTGCGGTGAGTGTGCTGTTCTGTCTTTGTGATTATGTAGCCTTGAAATAAAGGAGTCATTTTTGTCACTATAATCTGCATTTGGGTCCTACTTCCCACACACACCGCAACATTACGAACCGACCAGAAATGGGCCCAGCAGATCCGTTCGAGCTGGAATTATTGAATTTTTCCTTTTTTTTGGCTAACTGCTCGGATCGATGGAAGAGAGCACCCGGAGTTCAGCAGCGAGAGGCTGTGTTGTCGGAGGCGCGCCAGATGGCTAGAGAGAAACCAGGTTTGGTGAAGTTCTTACCTGGCTGGATTTCAAAGATCCTCCCGGTGTGTGATTCCCGGCCTGCTAGCCCCAGGCATGCTAGCTCCCTGCCTCCCGATTCCCAACCTGGCACCATACGCCTTGGTGGGTTCCGTCTGGAGTCAGCCCCGGCTTCTTCCCCATTTCCTGCTCCTGTCCAGGATCCGTTCTCGGGTACTCGTCTGGCTTATGGAGGTCCACGGAGTATTCAGGCGGCTGCTAAAAGGAGTCGTCGCAAGGCCAGGTTAGCCCGAGCCCTAGCAGCCATGGTTCCGGTTACAGTTCCGGCCCCAGCAGCCATGGTTCTGGCTCCAGTACCGGCTCCAGTACCCCTGGTCGCGACTCCAGTTTCGGCTCCAGGACTGGCTTACCGGCCAACGCCAGCTCCCCGAGTCCTGTCGGCATACCGACCGACTCCAGCACCTCGTCTCTTGTTGGCTCCCCAGCCAACACCAGCTCCCCGTGTCCTGTCGGCGTACCGGCCGACTCCAGCACCTCGTCTCTTGTTGGCTCCCCAGCCAACACCAGCTCCCCGTGTCCTGTCGGCGTACCGGCCGACGCCAGCTCCTCGTGTCCTGTCGGCGTACCGGCCGACTCCAGCACCCCGTGTTCTGTTGGCAAACCAACTCTCTCAAGTTTCCCCTCCAGACTCTTCTCAGGTCCCCTCTCGAGTTATCTCTCGAGTCAACTCTCCAGTGTCCTCTCGAGTCACCTCCCAAGTCAACTCTCCAGTGTCCTCTCGAGTCACCTCTCAAGTTTCCCCTCAGGTCTACTCTCGAGTTCCCTCTCAAGTCCCCTCTCAGGTCCCCTCTCGAGTTACTTCTCGAGTCACCTCTCGAGTTCCCTCTCAGGTCCCCTCTCGAGTCTTTTCTCGTGTCCCCTCTCAAGTCAACTCTCCAGTGTCCTCTCGAGTCACCTCTCAAGTTTCCCCTCAGGTCTCCTCTCGAGTTCCCTCTCAAGTCCCCTCTCAGGTCCCCTCTCGAGTTACCTCTCGAGTCACCTCTCGAGTTCCTTCTCAGGTCCCCTCTCAGGTCCCCTCTCGAGTCTTTTCTCGTGTCCCCTCTCAAGTCAACTCTCCAGTGTCCTCTCGAGTCACCTCTCAAGTTTCCCCTCAGGTCTCCTCTCGAGTTCCCTCTCAAGTCCCCTCTCAGGTCCCCTCTCGAGTTACCTCTCGAGTCACCTCTCGAGTTCCTTCTCGAGTCCCCTCTCAGGTCTCCTCTCGAGTTACCTCTCGAGTCTCCTCTCGAGTTCCCTCTCAAGTCCCTTCTCAGGTCCCCTCTCGAGTTATCTCTCGAGTCAACTCTCCAGTGTCCTCTCGAGTCACCTCCCAAGTCAACTCTCCAGTGTCCTCTCGAGTCACCTCTCAAGTTTCCCCTCAGGTCTCCTCTCGAGTTCCCTCTCAAGTCCCCTCTCAGGTCCCCTCTCGAGTTACCTCTCGAGTCACCTCTCGAGTTCCTTCTCAAGTCAATTCTCCAGTGTCCTCTCGAGTCACCTCTCAAGTCAACTCTCCAGTGTCCTCTCGAGTCACCTCTCAAGTCAACTCTCCAGTGTCCTCTCGAGTCACCTCCCAAGTCAACTCTCCAGTGTCCTCTCGAGTCACCTCTGAAGTTTCCCCTCAGGTCTCCTCTCGAGTTCCCTCTCAAGTCCCCTCTCAGGTCCCCTCTCGAGTTACCTCTTGAGTCACCTCTCGAGTTCCTTCTCGAGTCCACTCTCCAGTTTCCTCTCAAGTTCCCTCTCAAGCCCTCTCTCGAGTCCCCACTCAAGCCCCTACTCATGTCCAGTTGGAGGTCCCGCAGACTAGTCTTCTGCCGGGGGTCCTGCCAACCCCATGTCCTGTACCGTTGGAGGTTCCGCTGGGGGTCCTGCCAACCCCATGTCCTGTCCAGTTGGAGGTCCCGCAGACTAGTCTTCTGCCGGGGGTCCTGCCAACCCCATGTCTTGTCCAGTTGGAGGTCCCGCAGACTAGTCTTCTGCCGGGGGTCCTGTCAACCCCATGTCCTGTACCGTTGGAGGTTCCGCTGGGGGTCCTGCCAACCTCATGTCCTGTCCAGTTGGAGGTCCCGCAGACTAGCCCTCTGCCGGGGGTCCTGCCAACCCCATGTCCTGTCCAGTTGGAGGTCCCGCAGACTAGTCTTCTGCCGGGGGTCCTGCCAACCCCATGTCTTGTCCAGTTGGAGGTCCCGCAGACTAGTCTTCTGCCGGGGGTCCTGTCAACCCCATGTCCTGTACCGTTGGAGGTTCCGCTGGGGGTCCTGCCAACCCCATGTCCTGTCCAGTTGGAGGTCCCGCAGACTAGCCCTCTGCCGGGGGTCCTGCCAACCCCATGTCTTGTCCAGTTGGAGGTCCCGCAGACTAGCCCTCTGCCGGGGGTCCTGCCAACCCCATGTCCGGTCCAGTTGGAGGTCCCGCAGACTAGCCCTCTGCCGGGGGTCCTGCCAACCCCATGTCTTGTCCAGTTGGAGGTCCCGCAGACTAGCCCTCTGCCGGGGGTCCTGCCAACCCCATGTCCTGTCCAGTTGGAGGTCCCGCAGACTCGCCCTCTGTCGGGGGTCCTGCCAACCCCATGTCTTGTCCAGTTGGAGGTCCCGCAGACTAGCCCTCTGCCGGGGGTCCTGCCAACCCCATGTCTTGTCCAGTTGGAGGTCCCGCAGACTAGTCTCCTGCCGGGGGTCCTGCCAACCCTTTGTCCTGTCCCGTTGGAGGTCCCGCCGACTACGCTCCTGCCAGGGGTCCTGCCAACCCTATGTCCTGTGCCGTTGGAGGTCCCGCCGTCTACTCTCCTGCCGGGGGTCCTGCCAATCCTATGTCCTGTGCTGTTGGAGGCCCCGCCGACTACTCTCCTGCCGGGGGTCCTGCCAACCCTGTGTCCTGTCCCGTTGGAGGCCCCGCCGACTACTCTCCTGCCGGGGGTCCTGCCAACCCTTTGTCCTGTCTCGTTGGAGGTCCCGTCGTCTACTCTCCTGCCGGGCGTCCTGCCAACCCTTTGTCCTGTCTCGTTGGAGGTCCCGTCGTCCACCCTCCTGCCGGGGGTCCTGCCAACCCTTTGTCCTGTCTCGTTGGAGGTCCCGTCGTCTACTCTCCTGCCGGGGGTCCTGCCAACCCTTTGTCCTGTCTCGTTGGAGGTCCCGTCGTCCACTCTCCTGCTGGGGGTCCTGCCAACTCCTGGTCCTCTTCCGTGGGGGATCCTGCCGAAGCCTGTCCCGCCGGCTCCGGTTCCTGTCCGGCCGACACCGGGTCCTGCCCGGCCTCCGGAGCTGTCTGGTCTTCGCCCTCATGCTCGGCCCCCTGAGTTCGCCCGCTGTGGCCTTCGCCCCACCATGGACTCTGCCTTGCCCCCGGGCCGTCCGCCCGAGACCCCCACCTTGGACTCTGCCTTGCCCCCGGGCCGTCCGCCCGAGTTCCCCACCTTAGACTCTGCCTTGCCCCCGGGTCGTCCGCCCGAGTTCCCCACCATGGACTCTGCCTTGCCCCCGGGCCGTCCGCCCGAGACCCCCACCTTGGACTCTGCCTTGCCCCCGGGTCTTCCGCCCGAGTTCCCCACCATGGACTCTGCCTTGCCCCCGGGCCGTCCGCCCGAGACCCCCACCTTGGACTCTGCCTTGCCCCCGGGTCGTCCGCCCGAGTTCCCCACCATGGACTCTGCCTTGCCCCCGGGCCGTCCGCCCGAGACCCCCACCTTGGACTCTGCCTTGCCCCCGGGCCGTCCGCCCGAGTTCTCCACCTTAGACTCTGCCTTGCCCCCGGGCCGTCCGCCCGAGATCCCTTCCTGTTCCCCTACTGGGCTCCTGGGCGGTCAGCTTAGTCCCGTCCTCCGGACCCCCTCCACCCACCCTGGTGGCCTAGGGATACGTCCCTCCTCCGGACCCCCTCCACCCACCCTGCTGGACTGTGTGGGATTTTTGTTTTTGGGGTTTAGGGACGTCTGGGATCCGTCCCTTGAGGGGGGGGTTCTGTCACGATCTGTCCGTGTTGTGTTTTGTCTGTCTGTTTCTGTCTTTAGTTTCCTGTTTTATTTTGTAAAGTGTTCACCCCCCGTTTCCTGCCTGTTGTAATCTGTCTGTGATTCCCTGTCAGTTTCCCTGGTGTGTCTAATTTACCCGATTGTGTTCACCTGGTGTCCCTGTGTTTTCTCCTCCCTCCTCACCTGTGTCTTGTTTGTGTGATTAGTCTTGTGTGTATTTAAGTTCTGGTTTTTCTGTCTGTCTTTGTCGGTTCGTCTTGTGTCATGACCTGGTCTGCGGTGAGTGTGCTGTTCTGTCTTTGTGATTATGTAGCCTTGAAATAAAGGAGTCATTTTTGTCACTATAATCTGCATTTGGGTCCTACTTCCCACACACACCGCAACAATGCAAGAGTCCTAATGGTAGAATACCACTATAAAATGGTCACATGTTCCATGACTTTTGTCTTTCCTGAGAAAAATGTCAATGCCAAACAAAACAGAGATTGTGCTTCAGAGTTTTTTTGTTTTGTCTCAGAAGTCCACTGTGGCTGAAAACAAGGTTAACAGGAAAAGTCTGTACATTCATTAATATGTATTAATGTGTGAAGAGTCCATACTGTATGACATATAAAATATGATATTTGGTTGAATAACAATGCTTTAGGCATGTAGAGTCTGTATTATATTATTATTCTTAATTCACATACAGCTGTGGGGTCAATATTAACAAAACACAATGATTATGATTCCTGTTTCTTGTATTGGTAGGATGGGGTACGTTCACGAAATATGGCTTCAGGGATTTTCATTTTAGAAAACTTGGTGTTTCCTGAAATACATTTTCATTTCTAGACAGTTTTAAATTACATAATCCCTAATTGTCTAGTTGCCAGCTCATCAGCTGAAAATGTCATAAATGGATTCAGTATCGTATTGTCAACATAGGCTATTATGCCATTAAGGCTAATTAACCCATTTTATGCTAATTGTGCAAATTGCCCAACAAGTGCAAGTTAATATCCGGCAGTTTGTGCTGGGGACCAGTACTATACATTTCTAACATAAAACTTGTGGTTACCCTGTGCCAGGGGGCAGAGCTTGCTCCAGCAGGTCATGGCGCCCTCTTGTGTGTACTGACCAATCGCGGTCTCCATCAGGTAAAGCGGCACGCCACACAGCAGGGCAAAGAAACAATACGGCACTAGAAAAGCACCTGAACACACAGAATATTCACACCTGAGACTATGACATGGATGTTCAGTTTTGATGTTCCCCTACATTTAATAATAACCATGAGAAGGACAGATTCTGAATTAATAAAGTGATAATAAAATGTAGATATACAACAAATATTACTGTTATGGTGCGTTCACGCCGCAAGCGGCTGTCAGCTGTGTTTCCTCGCCTCATAGAGAGGCGAAGTCCCTCCCCTTCCGGGGGACCTCCATGGGAACTTATTTCAGAAAAAGTATGTATTGAAGTCAATGGAGAGAGAAAGATTATCTTTTGATTCCGTTTGAATTGTGCAACGAATTACACATATGATGTTAGTCAATTTAAAAGATCATTTTGCTAATAAAAAAAAAGAAAATGTGTCGTAAAACTGTGAAGTAACACATTATTTTGTGTGAAGCGCTCAATGAACTACATCTCTGGTCTCTCACACCAAGATGGCCGTCACGTTGGCACATTTCACCTCATTCTTTCAGAATGAAGCGAAAAGTATTAAAAGAGGTGAAAATCACTACAAGTCTGGCCATGTTGAGAACTGTACATACACACACACACAACACACACACACACACACACACACACACACACACACACACACACACACACACACACACACACACACACACACACACGGGGAGTTAGTCGGTTCCAGCATGCGGGACCGGCTTTACAAGGTGTCGGTGAGAAACATGAGTGTAATGTGTAACGTTAATGTCAGCTAGCTAAATTCACCTACGCGACTCTGGGATTTGTAGTCTTTCTAGTTGCGTATTTTTCATAGTCTTATATTTCAACAGTTTTAAGACAAACTGTGACTTTTTTTACATGGAAATGATTTGTTAAGATTGACAAACATCATATGTGTAATTTGTGGCACAATTCAAACGGGATCGAAAGATAATCTTTCTCTCCCCATTGACTTCAATACATAATTTTTCAGAGATAAGGTCCCATGGGGCGGAAGTAGATGGGCGTGACTTCACCACTCCATTCAAACAGGACGTGCTGATGAAGGGGTGGGGCTTATCTCCATGTAAATACTATGGTAGATTAACTACAACAAAAATAACATATTTGACCGTTATTTGATTGTTAATACACGTTTTAAAATGATGCCAAAATAACAACATACTGATACCAGTTTGTAAATACCATGAATGTGTTTACACAAGGCGGCAGGAGAAACCGTTTTAAATGTGTGTTTCCTGAATGGATATCTGTGGCCTGTACTATGAAGCAGGATTTGCGGTTAGCGTGGGAACCACTGATTTAGAGGAACAAAGAGTTTCACCGGACGAGTAAAACCACACCAGCAGGAGAAAGCCCTGCAAAACCACATTCCCTGAAGGCATCCTCCACAGGTTCCTTGATCACAACTATTTTTTGACATATTATGTACTTTACTTAAATATGTCCATTTAATGCTACTTTATACTCCACTACATTTCAGAGGTGAATATCATACTTTTTACTCCACTACATTTACTTGAACACTCACAGTTACTAGTTACTTTGCACATATAATAATAACACATATATGCCCATAGTACGGTGGCCCTGAGGGGCCATGGTGCTGCAAATAAAAGAACGCTGCAAATAAAAAGAAACAGAAACGCTGCGTAAATAAAAACGCCGCGATGCAAATAAAAAAGCCAAAACGGAAGTGAATTACCGGGGACTGTTATTGCTGATGCACATGCGGTTTTTTATGCGAGAGAAGAAGAAGGCTGGGGGATCTCCAGGAAACATCTCTTGGGTAAGTTTATAATGTTAAAGTTACACAGGATGTAGATAATATCTGTCGCTGCCGTATTTCTGACTTTAAATGAGGTTATTGTGTGTGGGAGCAGATGATGTGTGGAGTGTGTAACGTTAGTAGAACAGCTTTGATCAAAACTGCAGAAAGCTATTTTCAAGTTGTTTGCTTGTCTGTGAAAACTGTTTGATTCTGCTCGATTTATCCGTGCAGCTTGAACCGTTTTAAATCTAGACTACCACTAGGGTTGCCAACTTCCAGAAATGGAGAAACGGGACACATGCATGTGTCCCCCGCGCAAAGATTTTCGGGTTTCTGCCGGATTTAGTTACTTTTTTAGTTACTCCACCTCCTCACCTGCTGCGACCTCGGTGGGAGGAGGACACATCTCTTTTAGAATATCCCGAACAGTTTTGGGGCCAAGCACATTGGCTGTTATCATCTCAGCCTTTGTTCTTCCACATTGCATTTTCTTTGCAGTGTTCGAATCACTAAACATGGCACTTGCCCGCTTATTACTGCAGTCCATGCTGTTGTAACTCAAACCATGCTTAACTGTGTGATACACTGATGTTACCTCACATGCAGCAACTTGTCTTGTTCTGCAGTTGAACTGCCGAAGAATTTAGTTATATTTGATGCACCTTTATTTTGTGCATTTCTGTGCCAGCATGCTGTTTCAGGTCGTTTTCTCCACCGTGACCTATTGAAATCTCCCTCCGACACAAGGTGCAGAAGACCCGAGACAGACCTCCACTCACGGGCTTTACCCAACTGTGTTTTTCTTCCCACTGTTTGTTGTAAGACACAAGTCTTTTCTTTTTAGAAGGGCCAGGGCCCAGAACCACATCCTCTCTCTCTTCTCCTCTTTCATTATCACCTCCTCCTTCATTATCACCTCCTCCTACCTCCTCCTTCATTATCACCTCCTCCACCTCCAGGCTCATGTCCCCACACGACTGAACAGGCTGACATGCCACACAAACAATGATGCCGCGCCCGCGGCCCACCGGAGAAAATCTCACACACACACACACACACACACACACACACACATACATTCTTGGACCTGACCTTAAAAGGCTATACCTTTGCTTTCTGAAGAAAGACCACCAACTCTCGATGCGCTGGTTTGCAGTTGAGGTACCATACATGTGACTGAGGGCTCCTGCAAAATCATCTGTGTGTTGAGATCGTAATGTGCAGTTAATGGCTGCCATAGTGCCGTTTTCAGTTCCACAGTCAGTGCGAAGGCGGGCTGGAAGTAGTCCAAACTCCGATACACACTGCAGGTAATACTGCGCAATGATGCCCGGATCGTTGTTAGTGCTGCCACTCCTGAGCAAACATAACTTTCCTCGAAACGCCGTCGATGCAGCCACTGATGGCAATACCAAAGGGTTTAAGTTTATCATATCCATCAGCGTGCCACACGCCATCGCGGCGTTTTTATTTACGCAGCGTTTCTGTTTCTTTTTATTTGCAGCGTTCTTTTATTTGCAGCGTTCTTTTATTTGCAGCACCCTGGCCCCTCAGGGCCACCGTACAATATAGTATAATGCAGTACTGCATGCACTACTAAACTACACAGTATCTAAATCTAAAAACTACAACACTGAAATGCTCTAGTGTAAAAACATGATACAATTAAAACCATCATCATATAATACTTTGAAAGATCCATTCTGCATAATGAGTACTTTTACAGTACATTTAGCTGATATTATGCATGTACTTTATATTATTATGAAATACACCATTATGCAGAATGAGTACTTCTTTGTACTTTAGGTCATTTGAATAACCTTTGAATTTTTAGTATATATTTTTTAAATCAGGACTTTTACTTCTAGATGAGTATTTGTACTTTTATTTAAGTAAAGGATCTGAGTACTTCTTCCGGCATTGATGTTAAGTCATGCCAACAGGCTCTACAGGTAGATAGTCAGGTCTACAAAAAGAACACATACAGAAGCAGATTCATAATACTTGCTACTGAGTACAATAACTTCCATTATTTATCCATGTGGCTATAAAGTCAATATATATACTTTCAAATGTTATTTTTCATGTAACCTCAAAGTATTTAGATTATTTTCAGTTATTTGTACACACTCCTCATCATTACTAGAGATTAGGGATTTTCATGAAATCATTTAAATGTCACAGTATGTAAAGCTCACCTCCTCCGTTCTTATAGCACAGGTAGGGGAATCTCCACACATTGCCCAGGCCCACCACATTGCCTGCTGCTGCCAGAATATATTCCCTTTTCCTCGTCCACTGTTCCCTCTTTTCCACTTTGTTCTCCATTTGTGTTCCTCTGTCAGTCCTCTGCTCAGTACTGCAGCACACAGCCCTGCACACAGCATACTGATGGTTATAACTGTTGCCTGAGGCCTTGAGAGTAGAGGGGGGAAGTGCTTTTTATAATTACATGTAGAAGTATCATGTATTTAGTCTAAGGTTCCTTGAGGCACATATGTAAACTGTGATATTCTGCCACAAAATACAATGTGATTCATTGATTAATTAACCTTTCAAAAATGTTGGTGCTGTGTATGTTAGTGAAATTATGATAAACAAATACAAAACAATTATATTTATTATTGAGGATAAATATCTTCTGAGAAAATAACTAAATATATGTTTAGTTTCGATGTGCACTTCAATGAATTATAACGATAGTTTATATATCGAAAATAAGATTTTAACAAACAGTTACACTTTGAGTTGTCTCTTTTTCGATCCTCAAACAGGGAGTTGGTTGATGTCAAACTTGCTCACTCAGATACAGGAACACATTCCTGCCAACAGCAATAACACTTTATCACACCTCTGGCTGGCAGAGAACTCACTGCTACAAAGTTCTTGTTTTCTGCAGGGTTCTTAGTGATATGCAGACGCCGCCAGCCCCCTCCTCCGTATCTCCCTCCTGTGGGACCTGCTGTGATGCAGGAGCAATGAATAGATGAAAACCATGCACAAGCTCAACACCCCAGGGATCTCCTCGGACCCCTGGCCTCCTGCTCATCTCACCCCTCTGCTCCCCCACCGACTCCGCTGCCTTGGCCACCCGCTCCGCCCTACCAACCACCTCCACACACCGACCCTCATGCTCCCGCGCAGAGAACAGCCGGCATGAGGGAGGAACCCAGCAACACACGGTCAGGTAAGACATTCAGAATGCCCGTTATGCCAGTTATGAATATATCAGGGAATGTGACTGATTTTCTAAGGGGGGCATTTAAACTGAATGGGGTGAAATTGGTAAAAAAAAGAAACAAAAGCAAACTGCCATGTTTTTAACACAGGATGAATCTGATGATTAAACTTCTGATGTATGTTCTGTTGAATTGCTTTTCCGAGGTGATCAAAGAGGGTGTGGACGGGGCCGTGGCGGAAGAGACGGACGAGGTGGAGGAAAATTCCCAGAGGGAAGTTCCTTTTTGTGTGGCAAATTTGGACATTGGGAAAAGGACTGCAGAGCAAAGAGGCCACAGGAAGGAACGGAGGACTGGGTGGAAAAGGCATGACTAGAGCCAAGTGCATCTGCAACATCAGGTCATGTATTATCACAAACAAACATAGACCCTGAACAGATGAAAAAGGTTAACGTAGAAAGTCAAACAACAGAAACAACTACAAAACAAGATAACCCAAATCAAGATGACCTAAGACAAAATGACTCAGACCTTGACGGTGACACAGAAGCAAGTTCAGCTCATCCGATGAGGAAGTGGAGATTTTAGAATTAGGTACTGTAGAATTAATGCTGGCTCACGTAGAGAAACCATTTGTTACCTTAAAAGTAATGGGAATAGATGTAACCAGATTATGCAAAACCGTTTGTTCAAACAGCAGATTGTAAGAATGGATTTATGACGTCAGTACTCACTTAACTACATGGGGGGGAAATAGACCAGTGGCATTTTACTCCTCACAGTTGGACACCATAGCTCGAGCAATGCCCATTTGTTTACAAGCAGTAATAGCAGCCTCCATGGCAGTACAGGCATCTGCAACAATAGTGCTTTTTAGATCCTTGACTCGATAAGTAACTCACGCAGTGTCCGTGCTATTGTTACAAAATAAACAAACCTATATGTCACCAGACATTTATCATGTATGGCTACGTTGTTATCACAACCAAATCTTACTATCGAGAGATGTACTACTTTAAATCCAGCTATACTACTGCCAGTAGAGATAGATGGGGAGCCACATGAATGTATCGCAGAAACTGAGAACAGAGTGTTACCAAGGACAGACCTGACCGACATTCCCTTCCCAGATGCAGACATAACGATGTATGTTGACAGTTCATGTAAGAGGAATCTTGATGGAACTAACGCAACAGGTTATGCTGCAGTGACACAGACGAAACTGCTCAAGGGCGCAGCATTGCAGTCTCACTTATCAGCACAGGCAGCAGAACTAATCGCACTAACAGAGGCATGCAAGCTGGGAAAAGGGAAGACAGGTAACATTTATACAGACAGCAACTATGCTTATTCATGTATATATATGTTTGCACAAATGGAAAAATAGGGGGATGGTAACATCCACAAACAAACCTATTATACATAAAGATTTGATCCTATCACTTTTGGATGCAGTACAACTCCCTAAGAGAGTTGCGGTCTGTAAGTGTGCAGCACACGCTACAGGGACGGACCCAATTTCCACAGGGAACCGGAAGGCAGATGAAGAGGCTAAGAAAGCAGCGCAAAGACAGTGACTGGACAATGACCAATATATTTCTGAACATATGGAACACATTGATCATGACATACTAAAAGACATGCAAGCGAATGCACCTGCCAAAGAAAATGTATACTGGAAGAAGAAGTTGTGTACACAGAATAAAGAGCGGTTGTGGGAAAGTACAGAAGGCAAATTTGTATTACCAAATAGCTTATTTCGATATGCAGCTATATTGAGCCATGGGTTGGACCACGGCTCAACAGTGGGGATGGTGGAATTAATACAGAAGATATTCACAGCCGATGGCTTTACAAACTAATCTAAAAAAAAATTGTTTAGCATGTTCTGTGTGTGCACAGTATAACCCTCAGGGACAGTTCAGACCAAAGAGAGGTAGAATACCGGAGCCAGTATCCGCTTCAGCACATTTGCATGGACTTTATTGAACAAAATAAATATGAGGGAATGAAATATTGTCTAACAATCATTGACATGTACTCAAAATGGATTGAAGTTTTTCCAATTAGGAATCCAGATGCATTGACAGTGGCTAAAGCATTGACAAATCACATAATCCCACGTTTTGGAATTCCGGAAAAGATCTATAGTGATAATGGCACACACTTTGTAAATAAAGTAATTCAGGATTTGACAGCTGTATTTGGAATACAATTAAAACGACATTGTTCTTATCATCCACAGTCAGCAGGTTGATAGAAAGAAATAATGGTACAGTAAAAGAGAGACCATCCTGGATACATCTGACTGTGAAGCAGTTTAAACCTAAAGACAGAAACTCACCTCTACTGTGGTGAAGTCTGGCTACAAAGGGGGGTGATACCAATAAGGGCACTTGTCTCAAACCAGTGAAGAAACCAACAGAACCCAGTAGAATTTAAAGAGTGGACGTTAGCAGGGAAACACTAACGGGTCTGAGTGATAGAAACTGACGATGTACAGAGAAAGAATTAGGCCATGGCATCCATTCGGATTACATTAAAACATGTGCCTATACAATCTACCTACCTCAGCCGTTTGGATACTTTTGTATATGAATTTTTTATCTTTTATAATCATTTGTATTTTTCCAAGTTCTATGTTATTCCGTAGTATAAACAGGAGGGATATGTTGGAGAAATACTGTTTTCTCCACTCTTTGGGTTGTTTTAATGCACTGATATCATGGGTGGCTCTGAACTGTAGAGAGATTTTTACATCTCAGATCTGCTCGGGGAAAGCTGTAAATCTGCTCTCATCTCAGAAGGCCAGTCGATACCGCGTGAGAATATAGACGGCCTGCCCAGCTGATTGCGTGAAGTACAAACGCTGTGAATTAATCATTTTCCAGCTAAAAAGCACTCAAATAGGCATTTAAAATCTGAAGAACTCAGTGTCCATATCGACCGGGTCACGACAAGACCTGTTGACGCAGCAACCACTGTAAGTTATATTCTTGTTTAATTCGACTTCTCTGTTTCATTTATTCTACTCTTTATAATTGTTCTGCAGTTATTTTACCTTGTAGAGAGATTTTTACATCTCAGATCTGCTCGGGGAAAGCTGTAAATCTGCTCTCATCTCAGAAGGCCAGTCGATACCGCGTGAGAATATAGACGGCCCGCCCAGCTGTCGCCCATCAGCTGTAGAGAGTTAACTAATTAGAGGGGCGTGGCCCCACTGCTGTGAGAACTCAGCAATCAGGCTCCTTTTTAGGTAGCTATTTCCTGGAGCGTCAGACAGCCGAAGACCTTGGAGTCCTACGGGAGTAAGACTGACAAAGACATTGGAGTCCTACGGGAGTCACGAGGGTGGCAAAGAGGAGGCAAATCCTACTTTGATTGAGCTAAGTATCGCTGGTGTTTTATTTCATTTGGTTGTTTAGCCCCTCATGCTATAATCATGTGTATTTTCTCCATTCCTATTCATGTGTCCTCTCGCAATTATCACTGGCCCCGTGTATCTCGTAATCGATATAATCGGCCTGCTCTCGTCTATCCCACATGCTCCACTGACATCCAACATCTAGTTTCAGGTGGCCTGTGGTACTGCCAGTCAGCTGTTCCTAAGGCTGACTTCATCTCTGGCTACACTTCCCTGCAGTCCCTGGATTTCCTTGCTCTCACTGAGACCTGGATTACTCCATCCAACACATCCACCCCAGCAGCTCTCTCCACAGCATATTCCTTCTCCCATACACCCAGACCCACTGGCAGAGGAGGTGGCACTGGTCTCCTGCTCTCTCCCAAATGGAGCTTTTCCCTCTTCAAGCTATCTAACTTCACTCCTTCCACCTTTGAAGTCCATGCCGTCACAGTAACCCATCCTATACAATTAACCATTGTTGTTCTCTACCGTCCGCCAGGTGCCTTGGGGGACTTCTTGGAGGAATTAGATCATCTCCTCTCACATATCCCTGAAACTGGCCCTCCGGCTGTACTTCTCGGAGATTTCAACCTCCAGACGGGGAAGATAGACGAACTAACATCTCTGTTAACCGCCTTCGCTTTCTCATTGTCTCCATCCCCACCAACTCATAAAGCTGGCAATGTCCTTGATCTCATATTCTCAAGGAACTGCACTACTTCTAACCTCTCTGTAAACCCGCTCCACACATCCGATCACTTCTTCATTTCATTCTCTCTACCCCTTTCCAAACATAACAAACTAATCTCTTCTCATCCTGCACCTGTCCGCCGTAACCTTCGTTCCCTCTCCCCCTCTACCTTTGCCTCATCGGTGCTCTCAGCCCTCCCTTCCTCTGATTCGTTTCAACTCCTGCCTCCAAACTCTGCTGCAGAAACTCTCCTCTCTACTCTCTCATCTTCTCTGGACTCTCTCTGTCCTCTCACATCTCGGCAGGCTCATCAGTCCCCTCCTGCTCTCTGGCTAAGTGACGCACTGCGTGCTAATAGAACCGTCCTTCGGGCAGCAGAGCGGAAATGGTGGAAATCCAAACACCGTGACGACCTCCTAACCTATCAGGCTCTCCTCTCCTCTTTCTCTGCCTCGATCTCTCAGGCAAAGAGCACTTTCTTTCAAGATAAGATCCAATCTTCCTATTCCAATCCCAAAAAACTATTTTCCATCTTCTCCACCCTCTTGGACCCTCCCAAAGCCCCTCCCCCCTCCTCCCTCCTGTCAAGCGACTTTGTTAACCACTTTGAAAAAAACGTTGATGATATTCGCTCTTCTTTTTCTGACTCACCTTTACTCACCTTTTACCCACACGCTGACCTCCTTTTCCCCTCTCTCTCCAAGTGAGGTTCTTACCCTCATTACCTCTGCCCGCCCTACCACCTGTCCTCTGGACCCTATCCCTTCAAACCTCCTTCAGACTATCGCTCCTGATATTCTACCGTTTCTCACCCATTTCATCAACACTTCTCTAACTTCTGGTCACTTTCCAAACAGTCTCAAGGAGGCAAGAGTAAACCCTCTCCTAAAGAAACCCACTCTCAACCCGTCTGATGTTATAAACTACAGGCCTGTGTCTCTCCTCCCGTTCCTGTCTAAAACACTTGAACGCGCTGTCTTTAAACAACTCTCCTGTTATCTCCATCAGAACAACCTTCTGGATCCGCACCAGTCTGGTTTCAAGGCAGGTCACTCCACAGAAACGGCCCTCCTTGCTGTCACTGAGGAACTGCACACTGCTAAAGCAGCATCCCTCTCCTCTGTCATCATCATGTTGGACCTGTCATCTGCATTCGATACGGTGAACCATCAGATCCTCCTTCACACTCTCCAAGAACTTGGAGTTTCAGGCTCTGCACTTTCCCTCCTCGCCTCATACCTCAAAGACCGTACCTACAGGGTAACTTGGAGAGGGTCCGAGTCCGACCCTTGTCAATTAACTACAGGGGTCCCTCAGGGCTCTGTTCTTGGTCCCCTCCTTTTCTCCCTGTACACAAACTCGCTCGGATCGGTCATTAGCCCGCATGGTTTTTCATACCACTGCTATGCTGACGACACCCAATTAATTCTGTCCTTTCCCCGCTCAGAGACCCAGGTCGTCGCACGCATCTCTGCTTGTCTCGCTGACATCTCTCAGTGGATGTCTGCTCATCACCTCAAGCTCAACCTTGACAAGACTGAACTGCTTTTCCTTCCGGGAAAAGATTGTCCCACTCTTGACCTGACAATCAACATCGGCAACTCTGTTTTTTCCCCGACTCAGACTGCAAGGAATCTGGGTGTGACCCTAGATAACAACCTGTCCTTCACTGCAAACATCGCTGCTACAACCCGTTGCTGCAGATATACGCTGTACAACATCAGGAAGATTCGTCCCCAGCTGACCCAGAAAGCCACCCAGGTTCTGGTCCAGGCTCTCGTCACCTCACGCCTAGACTATTGCAACTCCCTCCTGGCTGGTCTACCTGCATGTGCCATCCGACCTCTGCAGCTCATCCAGAATGCAGCGGCTCATCTGGTCTTCAACCTTCCAAAATGTTCCCACACCACTCCGCTCCTCCGCTCCCTTCACTGGCTCCCGGTAACTGCTAGAATCCACTTCAAGACACTAGTATGGAATGGATCTGGCCCTTCCTACATCCAGGACATGGTTAAACTGTACACCCCAGCGCGTGCACTCCGCTCTGCATCAACCAAACGACTCGCTGCAACCTCGCTGCGAGGTGGACCCAAGTTCCCATCAGCAAAAACACGTGGGTTTGCTATCCTGGCTCCAAGATGGTGGAATGAGCTCCCCATTGACATCAGGACGGCAGAAAGCCTGCACATCTTCCGGGGCAGACTGAAAACTCATCTCTTTCGACTCCACTTCGAGCGATAGAATTACTAACAAAGCACTTATATACTAATATAGGACTGGCTTATCTATAGCCAGCTGAGTAGCACTTGAAATGTTTGGCTCTATGATACCTGATGTACTTATATGATTCTGTTTTCTTCTGGGCTGTGTCTTCCTGGTCGTATGTACTTATTGTAAGTCGCTTTGGACAAAAGCGTCAGCTAAATGCAATGTAATGTAACTGTTTATTACCTTGCAGCTGCCTCTTCTTGTGATAGGAGGAGGCAGGGCATTTCAGGTTGTTGATATTTATGAGAAGACAGACTTGCTGTCTCCTAAATATCTCATTTCTATGAAGCGTGAAGGAAGTACATGACTCTTTCCAGAAGACGTCACAGATGACCCATCGCAGATGAGCCGACTTTCCGACACCCGCGGCTGATATTAGCGCCACCTCGATTTACGACTTTGTTGTTATCTCCTGTGTTTTGGACTATATAAGCCTGATGTTTTTTGCTGCTCCTTTGAGCAACATACCCCATGTGTGTGAGTTAACCCATATCCTTTGTATGTGATTTAACTCTGCTTCTTCTTGCAAGAATAAATTAGTTACCTGATCATTGATTCTCAACCTGGTGTCGAGTGATACTTTTTCTAACACCCTACCTCACATTAAATCAGATGTTCTTTATGCTATAAACAACCAAATGTGTGTTTCGTGATAGCATTCTACATAAGGATGAAAAATTAAAGAAAATAAAACTAAGTTTAATATTTCAAAATGAGTGATCCATCTGTACGTAGACTGGGCATCCCATATAACCTGGCGGAGCCGATATACAACAATCAGCCAAATAACTTTTCAATACATTATTGATTACTATTTTTTAGGTACTTTTAGGTTGGCAGTAAACACGAGTCAGAGGTAAATGGTGTACTTCTCCTCCACTACATGTATTTAATACCTTTAGTTACTTCACAGATGTGGATGAATGATGTGAAATCTAATCAAGTGTTAAATCAGACTTTAGTTCCACCTGGAGTAAATTCACAAGCTACCCTGCAGTATACAAAGTCATTCAAACTAGCTGCACCTTCACCAGCTTTGAGAACACTTTCATGATCAATCATTATAAAACATATCAGATATATTATTCTCAAATGGACCAATCTGCACAACGACTACTTTTACTGTCGCTACTTTAACTAGATTTTGATGAGAATACTTTTCTACTTTTACTTGAGGAACATTTTGAATGCAGGACTTTTACTGTAACAGAGTATTCCTACACTCTGGTACTTCTACTTTTACTCAAGTCCAAGATCTGAGTACTTCTACTTTTATTCAAGTACAAGATCTGAGTACTTCTACTTTTATTCAAGTACAAGATCTGAGTACTTCTACTTTCACTACAAGATCTGTGTTGGGTTCAGAATTCCAGAAAAGACAGACAACTTCTAAGTTTAACTATTTATTGTAAAGAGAGCAAAAGATATATTCACTTGGCCAAGGACTCATCACGTCTTTGGGAATCACAGGCAGCAAAGCTGTAATCTGTAACCACCAAATCCGTCAAGAGCCTCGAACCTCGTGCGACAATACATTTTATTACACAGGGCGTTGCCCGTACCTTTATGATTAGTCAAGATTAGCTGAAGAGATACCGCGGTGTAGACTTGGTTCTCTTTGGTTGGTGCGCAGACTCAGATAGAGCCTCTTGGCAACACGATCCTCCAATCAGCATTCGGCCGGCCTGTGGAAGTCCCTCCCTACTCTGGCACCATCATACGTAATTTGTTTTGAGGAAGCTTCTACAGAAAAGTGGAATCTTGGTTATACTGATTCCCAGGTCATTGTTTATCTCTAACGTATTCAACTGACTACGTCATCAATCTGTTCCCTTTGCCAAGGACAAGCAACAACATGAATCAAAACAAGAGAAAGACACAACACATCGCGCAGAAAACCTTGAAAATCTATCACTGCACCCGCCTGAGGAATGTCTTGATTATGGGAGACAAATGGAGGAGTCTCCACCGCCCTTCACCCCCCCTATCACCTCTGAGGATACTCCTCCTTCACCCCACAGCTCTCTCTACTCTCCGTTCACCCTTTCACCCTCGCCCACCCTCCTGGAGATCGCTGAACACACAAAGGAGATACAGAGGGTTGACACGGATTCCTTCCTGGAGTTCAAAGACCAAACTAAGGCGATACGCAGGGTTGGCAGCATGTCCTTTACCCCCGCTCCTCAACGACGTCCACCAAAATCACTGCAGAGACGTGCACCATCTCCCCCGTCTTCATCACCATGCCTAAGTAGTAGTAACCATGTTCCTTTCGTCACATTAGTTTGCATAAAAAGTGACAGGTGACACGCCCCCAATTATGCAAATGAGCTAAGTCCCGCCTCCCCTCACCTCCCATTGGTCGAGAGCCTTTTATCAGAGCTATGTCCCGCCTCCCATTGTTTGAGACCCTTTGATGTGAGGGGTGATGTGTTATAACGGGTAGGTGTGAAAAGCCCCCCTGTGGAATGCCTTTGTTGTCTAATTCTTTGATGTGTTGATTAAGGTAGTCTCTTTGAAGTTATGCTGTCTGGTCCCTCAGGGGTTATCTAATCTAATTAGCCTTTGATGTTTTGCCCTTTGATCTTAATCTAGGTATTTTTATGAGTGAGACATGTTTTGTTGTCTAATTCTTTGATGTGTCGATTAAGGTAGTCTCTTTGAAGTTATGCTGTCTGGTCCCTCAGGGGTTATCTAATCTAATTAGCCTTTGATGTTATGAGCCTGTGATGTTAATTTAGGTATTTTTATGAGTGAGACATGTTTTGTTGTCTAATTCTTTTGATGTGTCGATTAAGGTAGTCTCTTTGAAGTTATGATGTCTGGTCCGCTCAGTGTGCCCCCGGCCTCTCCCCCCTTTTCTCCACCCCTTCCTCCGGCAAGGAGATTGTGGGAGGTGGAATTAGATGAAAATAGAAATATGCTCAAAACTAAATAAAAGACAGTAATTTCCACTTACCAAGTCACCTTTCAAAAAAGAAAAATTGCCAAAATGTGACAACTTACCGCCATCCGTCCGGGGCTCCAGTCAAGAAACGAATGCCACAGCTGTGTGTGGGTCAGACGTCGACAGCCAGAGATCTGTGCACAAACTTTTCTTGTGCCTCTTTGGGTCAAGCAGGCTGCTCCCCCCTGCCTCTAAGAACAATTAACACACAAACACACACACACACACACACACACACACACACACACACACACACACACACGGAGTTGCCCCCTTTGATGTGGGGGGTTGAGATAAGGGATGCTAATCTATATGCTGATTAAGACACGGTGTCTGCTAAGAATGTTTCTTTTCAAGTTTTTGGGAAACTGTTAAGACAAGGATATATCTGTTTTCCAAAGAGGTCATTCATACTCATTTTAAAAGAGCTTATTTAGGTTTTAATTGTGATAACTAAGTTTCACTCTGTGGGGGAAAAAAGATGCATCGTTAAACACCTGGATAAAGGACTCTTTAAAGCAGAGACATGGCGACCAGCATACCTGAATATCAGCAGGAGAGGACTCTTTTTCAGTAAATACATTATAGGGTTAGAATAAGATATATATGTGGTGGAATTAGTTTAAAACAGCCACCCTACACTGTTTTAGTTGTCCTCTCTAGATTTTGAAAAAAAAGGCCTCAAGACCCTTCTCTTCAAAAGAGCCTTTGCCTAGACCCTTTTATATCCCTTTTATTTATTTTTTATTTTTGTATTGCTTTTTATTAAATTCTACCGTGTTGTGTAATGTTTATTTATACTGTTCATGCTGACTACTTGTAGCACTTTGGGATCTGAGATCAGATATAAAGTGCTTTATAAATGGAACCCATCATTATTATTATTATTATTATGATCCAGGGTTTTGTAGTAGTATTTACCATGGTATATAACTTAGACTAAGTTAACTATCTAAACACTCAGAGTCCTTTACCTCACCTGAGCTTATCCAGAGCTTGACTGACACACAGAGGCCAATCAAGGGCTTTGATTTATGATCTGTATGACAGTGGCCATGTCGGCAGGCCACATCATGTAGACAGCCAGTCACCCTGTGTGAGGCAGGCCCACATGTGCGCAGCATTGCGTTCAAAATAAATTAAAAAAACTAAATGGGTCGCGAAATATACTTGGGCGGCCGTTAATATACTGGGCGGCCCACCCCAGTAAAGTCTATGTGTGGGAAATCCTGGAATATCAGATACAATTAGCATCTAACCAGAAGTGCGAATGAAGCAGTGAACTGCAGTATATTTGATATACATCCAATATATAAAAGGTTATGTTAATATTGATCAGCTGGTCAGAAACTTGACTCCATAGGAAATATAAAAAGATATATGTTGAGTGTGATCATAACTTTCCAATAGCACAAAGGTGCAGATCCGCTGTTGCAGGTTTAGCCATTCAGTCAGCCAGGTGTAAAATATGCATTTATTATCACCTTTTCTATTTGGCCAACTAGTGATAATTAAATGATACCCTATTTATTTAACTATGTTTTTCTCTGCTAACAATGCTTTACTTAAAACTGTAAATATATGGGATGATAAGGTCGTTCCTATATCTAAACACCTTGGTGATAATCATACAAATCCTTCAACAAAACAGGTCTTTCTGCCGAAGCGTTTACAAATGAATGAGAGTATATAATCCGCCAGCAGTGACATTTTGTGGGTATCTTTATCCTTACTCACAGTTTCTGCCATCAGCTCAAAACTGAGAGCAAATAATAATGGACTAAGACCGTAAGAAACCAGAAGAGATTCACAATTAAGAAGCTGGAAGGACTTCAACAATCAACTTCTGACTGATTCATTATCAAAATAGTTGATGAATAATGAAATAATTGACAACCAGTCGATTCATCTCACAGCCCTAAGACCGTAGCTCGGCTGCTGCCCTTACACGACCCAAAGATCTCTGAGCTGCTGCGTCTCATCTTGTAGAACAGAGGACTCTTTTTTAAGTAAATACATTATAGGGTTAAAATAAGATATATATGTGGTGGAATTAGTTTAAAACAGCCACCTTACACTTTTTAGTTGTCCTCTCTAAATTAGATGTAAGATTTTTTTTTAAATGATTAGTGTTAATTAAGGGCTATTGTTATTTTGGTTTATATGGGGATTGTCACAGTTCTGTCTAAGTTTGGGTGTTTTCACTGGTCTCTGTCATGTTTTCCTCCTGTCGTTAGTGTCCCTGTGTGTTCTCCTCCCTCCTCACCTGTGTCTCGTTTAGCTAATTGTGTTCACCTGTGGCTCTTGTGTTTTTCTCCTCCCTCCTCACCTGTGTCTCGTTTACCGATTGTGTTCACCTGTGTCTGGTAATTAGCCCTCCCTGTATTTAGTCTTGTCTCGTGCTGTGTTCAGTGTCGGTGCTTCTTTTGTTGGTGACGGACTCCACCGGTGAGTGTTCTGTGTTTATCTGTATTCATTCCATTTTAGCCTTGAAATAAAGGTTTATCAAAAGTTATCTGCGCTTGGGTCCTGCTTCCTTCACTCAACCGTGACAGAAAGCACCGACCAGAGATGGACCCAGCAGATGACCCATTTGAGTGGGAATTACAGCATTTTTCATTTGCTTTGGCTTGCTGCTATGATTGGTGGAGGGGAGCGTCCAGTGTTCGGCAGAAGGAGGCCGCTCTGGTAGAGGCGCACCGGTTGGCTATGGAGAAACCGGACTTGGTGAAGTTCTTACCTGACTGGATGTTGAACTTCATCTGGGCGTGTGATTTCCAGCCTGCGGACTATAAACGTCTCGGTGTGTTCCGTCTGGAGTCAACCAGTGCTTCCGCCCCAGTTCCTGCTCCTGTCCAAGAGGCGTTTTCTGGAACTCGGCTGGCTTTTGGAGGTCCACGGAGCCTTCAGGCGGCTTCTAGGAGAAGGAGTCGCAAGTCCAGGCTAGCAATCCGAGCCCCAAGAGTCATGGTTCCGGCTACAGAACCGGCCCACACAGCCATAGTTCCGGCCCCAGTTCTGGCCCCAGCAGCCATTGTTCCAGCCCCAGTTCTGGCCCCAGCAGCCATCATTCCGGCCCCAGTTCTGGCCCCAGCAGCCATGGTTCCGGCCCCAGTTCTGGCCCCAGCAGCCATGGTTCCAGACCTAGTTCTGGCCCCAGCAGCCATAGTCCCATCTCTGGTCCCTTCTCTAGTCTCTTCTCGAGTCCCTCCTCTTGTCCCTTCCCTAGTCCCTCCTCAGGTCACTTTCCTAGTCCCTTCTCTAGTCCCTTCTCCAGTCCCACCTCTAGTCACTTCTCTAGTCCCATCTCAAGTCCCTACTCAATTCCTTTCTCAAGTCCTTTCTCAAGTCCCTCCTCTAGTCACTTCCCTAGTCCCTTCTCCAGTCCCTCCTTTAGTCACCTCTCTGGCCCCTTCCCGAGCCCCTTCTCTAGTCCCACCTCGAGTCACTTCTCTAGTCCCTTCCCTCATCCCATCTCAAGTTCCCTCTCGAGTCCCCTCTCTAGTTCCCTCTCAAGTCTCCTCTCGAGCTACCTCTCGAGTCCCCTTTCTAGATCCCTCTCAAGTCACCTCTCGAGGTCCCTCTCAAGCCACCTCTCAAGTCCCCTCTCAAGATCCCTCTCAAGTCTCCTCTCAAGTCATCTCTCGAGTCTCCTCTCGAGTTCCCTCTCGAGTCCCCTCTCCAGTCACCTCTCGAGTTCCTTCTCGAGTCCCCTCTCGAGTCACCTCTCCAGTCGACTCTCCAGTTTCCTCTCGAGTTCCCTCTCAAGCCCTCTCTCGAGTCCCCACTCAAACCCCATGTCCTGTCCCGTTGGAGGTCCCGCAGACTAGTCTTCTGCCGGGGGTCCTGCCAACCCCATGTCCTGTCCCGTTGGAGGTCCCGCAGACTAGTCTTCTGCCGGGGGTCCTGCCAACCCCATGTCCTGTACCATTGGAGGTTCCGCTGGGGGTCCTGCCAACCCTGTGTCCTGTCCCGTTGGAGGTCCCGCAGACTAGTCTTCTGCCGGGGGTCCTGCCAACCCCATGTCCTGTCCCGTTGGAGGTCCCGCAGACTAGTCTTCTGCCGGGGGTCCTGCCAACCCCATGTCCTGTACCGTTGGAGGTTCCGCTGGGGGTCCTGCCAACCCCATGTCCTGTCTCGTTGGAGGCCCCGCCGACTACTCTCCTGCCGGGGGTCCTGCCAACCCTGTGTCCTGTCCCGTTGGAGGCCCCGCTGACTACTCTCCTGCCGGGGGTCCTGCCAACCCTGTGTCCTGTCCCGTTGGAGGCCCCGCCGACTACTCTCCTGCCGGGGGTCCTGCCAATCCTGTGTCCTGTCCCGTTGGAGGCCCCGCCGACTACTCTCCTGCCGGGGGTCCTGCCAACCCCATGTCCTGTGCCGTTGGAGGTCCCGCCGACTACTCTCCTGCCGGGGGTCCTGCCAACCCTTTGTCCTGTCTCGTTGGAGGCCCCGCCGACTACTCTCCTGCCGGGGGTCCTGCCAACCCTGTGTCCTGTCCCGTTGGAGGCCCCGCCGACTACTCTCCTGCCGGGGGTCCTGCCAACCCTATGTCCGGTCCCGTTGGAGGCCCCGCCGACTACTCTCCTGCCGGGGGTCCTGCCAACCCCATGTCCTGTCCCGTTGGAGGTCCCGCCGACTACTCTCCTGCCGGGGGTCCTGCCAACCCTATGTCCTGTCCCGTTGGAGGTCCCGCCGTCTACTCACCTGCCGGGGGTCCTGCCAACCCTGTGTCCTGTCCCGTTGGAGGTCCCGCCGACTACTCTCCTGCCGGGGGTCCTGCCAACCCTATGTCCTGTCCCGTTGGAGGCCCCGCCGACTACTCTCCTGCCGGGGGTACTGCCAACCCTGTGTCCTGTGCCGTTGGAGGTCCCGCCGTCTACTCTCCTGCCGGGGGTACTGCCAACCCTTTGTCCTGTCTCGTCGGAGGTCCCGCCAACCGCTCTCCTGCTGGGGGTCCTGCCAACTCCTGGTCCTCTTCCGTGGGGGATCCTGCCGAAGCCTGTCCCGCCGGCTCCGGTTCCTGTCCGGCCGACACCGGGTCCTGCCCGGCCTCCGGAGCTGTCTGGTCTTCGCCCTCGATCCCGACCCTCTGTGAGCCGCGGTCTTCATCCGCGGGCCCGGCCTCCTGACTCTTCCTGCCGCTGCCCTCGTCCTCGGGCCCGGCCCCCTGACTTTTCCTGCCGTGGTCTTCGCCCTCGATCCCGACCCTCTGTGAGCCGCGGTCTTCGTCTGCGGGCCCGGCCCCCTGACTCTTCCTGCCGCTGCCCTCGTCCTCGAGCCCGGCCCCCTGACTCTTCCTGCCGCTGCCCTCGTCCTCGAGCCCGGCCCCCTGACTCTTCCTGCCGCTGCCCTCGTCCTCGAGCCCGGCCCCCTGACTCTTCCTGCCGCTGCCTTCGCCCTCATGCTCGGCCCCCTGAGTTCGCCCGCTGTGGCCTACGCCCCACCATGGACTCTGCCTTGCCACTAGGCCGTCCGCCCGAGTCCCCCTTCTCGGCTTCTGCCGTGCCCCCGGGCCGTCCGCCCGAGATCCCTTCCTGGTCCCCTACTGGGCTCCTGGGCGGTCAGCTTAGTCCCGTCCTCCGGACCCCCTCCACCCACCCTGGTGGCCTAGGGATACGTCCCTCCTCCGGACCCCCTCCACCCACCCTGCTGGATTTTTTTTGGATTTTTGTGTTGGGGTTTAGGGACGTCTGGAATCCGTCCCTTGAGGGGGGGGTTCTGTCACAGTTCTGTCTAAGTTTGGGTGTTTTCACTGGTCTCTGTCATGTTTTCCTCCTGTCGTTAGTGTCCCTGTGTGTTCTCCTCCCTCCTCACCTGTGTCTCGTTTAGCTAATTGTGTTCACCTGTGGCTCTTGTGTTTTTCTCCTCCCTCCTCACCTGTGTCTCGTTTACCGATTGTGTTCACCTGTGTCTGGTAATTAGCCCTCCCTGTATTTAGTCTTGTCTCGTGCTGTGTTCAGTGTCGGTGCTTCTTTTGTTGGTGACGGACTCCACCGGTGAGTGTTCTGTGTTTATCTGTATTCATTCCATTTTAGCCTTGAAATAAAGGTTTATCAAAAGTTATCTGCGCTTGGGTCCTGCTTCCTTCACTCAACCGTGACAGGGATAGGTGTTCAACTTTTAAAAATTGCACAGGATCATTCTAAGAAGAGTCAATCAATCAATCAATCAATGTTTATTTATATAGCCCAATATCACAAATGTTACATTTGTCTCAGTGGACTTCACAGTTTGTACAAAATATCAGTATGACAATACGACACCCTCTGTCCTTAGACCCTCACATCGTACAAGGAAAAACTTCCGAAGAAAACCCACAGTTTAAAGGGAAAAATGGGAGAAACCTCAGGGAGAGCAACAGAGGAGGGATCCCTCTCCCAGGACGGACAGTCGTGCAATAGATGCCGTGTGTAAATTGAAAAGATAATACATTTGCAACATAGGTAGTCCAAATGTTTGGAAATGCATGTGTGTGTAATAGGAAGATGGATCCACGAGGATATCCATCCAGGACCTATGATCCAGGACCACAGCCACGACTCAAGATCCAGGGCTCGTGATGCAGGACACAGGACCGCAGGATCATCCATGACTCCGGATCCCAGCGTATATAGACACCAAAAAGAAAGAAATTTGGGGAAGCTGGGTTAATCGGAACATGGGAGTACACAGGTATAGACAGAGAGAAGGAAGAAGTAAGATGTCCCCCGACAAACTAAGCCTATATCAGCAAAACTAGGGGCTGAATCTAATCAGCCCTAACTATAAGCTTTATCAAAAAGGAAGGTCTTAAGCGCACTCTTAAAAACGGATAGGGTGTCTGCCGCCCGAACACAAACTGGAAGCTGATTCCACAAATGTGGAGCTTGATAAGAAAAGGCTCTGGCTCCCATTGTACTTTTAGAGACTCTAGGAACAACCAACAACCCTGCATTCTTGGAACGCAATGCCCTAGTAGGACAGTAGGGTATAATGAGTTCTTTAAGGTAAGATGGCGCCTGCCCATTAAGAGCTTTGTAGGCGAGAAGAAGAATTTTAAATTCTATCCTGTGTTCTATAGGGAGCCAGTGTAAGGCAGACAGAACAGGAGTAATGTGGTCCCTTTTCCTAACTCTGGTTAGTACACGAGCTGCAGCATTTTGAATTAGCTGAAGCGACTTGACTGACTTCTTGGTACACCCTGATAATAAAGAGTTACAATAATCCAGCCTTGAAGTAACAAATGCATGGACTAGTTTCTCTGCATCGTTTTGAGGCAAGATATGCCTGATTTTTGCAATGTTACGTAGATGGAAGTAGGCGGTCCTTGAAATTGATTTTATGTGGGCGTTAAAGGATAAATCCTGATCAAATATAACACCAAGATTCCTTACAGTCTCACTGGAGGCCAAATTAATGCCATCCATAGTTAGTATATCTTTAGATAATTTGTTTCGTAGATTCTTCGGGCCAAGTACAATAACTTCAGTTTTGGTCGTGTTTAACATCAAAAAGTTTAAGGTCATCCACGTTTTTAAGTCCTTGAGGCAGTCTTGAATTTTATTTAGATGATTAATTTCATCAGGCTTGATTGATAAATATAGTTGAGTATCATCCGCATAACAATGAAAATGTACAGAATGATTCCTTATAATATTGCCTAACGGAAGCATATATAATGTGAACAAAATAGGTCCGAGCACTGAGCCCTGTGGCACTCCGTGGCTAACTTTGGTTTGCGTGGAAGATTCATCATTGACACGTACAAACTGAGAGCGTTCAGATAGATAGGACCTAAACCAGCCTAAGGCAGTTCCCTGTATGCCAACTAAGTGCTCTAGTCTTTGCAATAAGATATCATGATCGATAGTATCAAATGCAGCACTGAGATCGAGCAAAACAAGAATAGAGACAAGTCCTTTGTCAGAGGCTATTAGAATGTCATTTGTGACTTTGACCAGAGCTGTCTCTGTGCTATGATGTGTTCTAAAGCCAGACTGAAAATCTTCAAATAAATCATTGTTTTTTAAGTAATCATACAGCTGTTTTGCGACTGCTTTCTCAAGAATTTTTGAGAGGAACGGAAGATTAGAAATAGGTCTATAGTTGGCTAAAACCTCTGGATCGAGGTTGTGCTTTTTAAGAAGCGGTTTTATCACTGCTACTTTGAATGATTGTGGAACATAGCCTGATAATAAAGACATGTTCATAATATTTAATAAAGAAGTGCTAATTAATGGAAAAACTTCCTTCAACAGCTTAGTTGGAATTGGGTCTAACATACACGTTGATGGTTTAGAAGAGAGAATCATTGAATTTAATTGTTCAAGGTTTATGGCTGAGAAGCATTCTAGTTTACTATCTAGTGTAATATTAGAACTTACGTTTCCGGGAGTTGATAACACTATACTGGTCAAAGGCATTTTATTGTTAAAAAAGCACATAAAATCATTACTACTGAGTGCTATGGGAATAGAAGGCTCAATCGAGCTATGGCTCTCTGTCAGCCTGGCTACAGTGCTGAAAAGAAATCTTGCATTATTCTTATTCTCATCTATTAGTGAAGAGTAGTAGGCTGCTCTCGCTTTACGCAGTGCTTTCTTATATTCATTGAGAGTAATATGCCAAATTAAACGAGATTCTTCAAGTTTAGTGGAACGCCATATCCTTTCAAGTTGTCTCGACTTTTGCTTTATTTTGCGGGTTTCGGCATTATGCCATGGAGCTAATCTATGTTGTTTTATTTTCTTCTTTTTCAAAGGAGCAACAGAGTCTAATTTTATTCGCAGCACATCTGTAGCACTATCAACAGCATGATCAATTTGGGGTGGTGGACATTTTGTATAAGTTTCCTCCCCTACATGCAGACCTGCTATCGAGTTAAGCATTGGTGGAATCTCTTCCTTAAATTTGGCTATAGCACTAACAGATAGGTTTCTGCTGCAGGAGCTTTTGACTAATGCTTTGTAGTCTAGTAACAGTACTTCAAAAGTTACTAAGAAATGGTCGGATAAAGCAGGATTATGCGGTTCGACTAATAGTTGCTCAATTTCAATACCATAAGTCAGAACAAGGTCGAGAGTGTGATTATAGCAGTGGGTTGGTTTATTTACACTCTGACAAAAACCAACAGAATCTAATATAGAGTTAAATGCAACAGTAAGGCTATTTTTATCATCGTCAACATGAATATTAAAGTCACCTACGATAATTACTTTATCTGTTTTAAGAACCAAAGTTGATAAAAACTCAGAGAATTCTGATAAGAATTCTGAATAGAAGAGTGTGAGGGCTAATGAGCCAGCACCATACCTCCTCTATGCATTTTGTTGACCTGTGTCTGATCTTGAAAAACTCTGGTAAGTAATTTCTTTTCTTTTATTTTATAATATCATGTAATTATTAAATGTTGTTTTTTTTTTGGTAGGGGTTAAACTAGTATATTATGTGGATAGTATATTATTAGATACTTAAAAATGTTGTGTTTTTTCTGTTTACAGTAGAGACCCTGTGTGCTGAAATCTACTCAAACAGAGTACTTCATGGTAGCGGTCAGCTTTTAAACACAAAAGTGTATCTTTCAGTAACTTTCTCAGAGAATGTAAGCCTAAATCTGTCAATTGTTCAAAACAGCCTTCACTGGAATAACCTCAAAATCACAAACTGGCTGAAACTATACAGTGAATTAGAGAAATTACAGCACAGAGTTTTCTACCACGACACAGATAGTATAATCTATGTGACGAGACAGGGGGAGACTCCACTGCCCATGGGGGTTTATCTGGGGGATCTTACAGATGAGCTCGGTGGGGATACGATTGAAGAGTTTGTCTCAGCAGGCCCTAAAAGTTATGCTTACCAGACCAAAAATAAAAAAAAGGTGATTATGCGTGTGAAAGGCATTACGCAGACGCACGAATGTTGTGAACGAGTGAACTTTGACAGTCTGGCAGATCTGGTGGAAGGCTACGTTCAAAACTCTGAGAGGGGGAGGTGTCTTCAAGCCCCCCAACACAACATTGTACGGAATAAAAAGGGTTTCGTTTTGAGAAATGTTTCATTCACCAAAAAGTTCCGAGTTGTGTTTGACAAGAGACGTCTGCTAGACGGAGGAAATACTTTGCCTTTTGGGTATTGAGAAATAAGAAGAAGAGACAAAAAAAAAAAAAAAAAATGTTTTCACCCCGTCAAATTGATTTTGAGCCCAGACTGCGTGTTCCATTTTCTTGTTTAATTGTCGGACCCAGCGGTTGCGGAAAAACTTTTTTTGTCAAGAATGTATTGCTAAATTGTATTCATGTAATGGATGTACAGCCTCAAAATATTGTGTGGATTTATACTTCTTTCCAGCCCATGTATGCCGAACTGCAGGAAAAGAATAAAAATATAAAGTTCATCAAAGATTTGCCTGAATCATTTGAAGATGAATCTCTATTTCCTCCTGATCAAAGTCATTTGATTATATTGGACGATGTTATATTTCAGGCCTCGGAACATCCTGAAGTAGTCAGACTTTTCACCCAATACCGTCATCATAGAAATATGAGTGTTATGATGCTTACCCATAATGTTTTTCATCAGGGTAAAAACAGTCGTACCATTAGTTTGAATACTAATGACATGGTCTTGTTTAAAAACCCCAGAGACAGGTTACAAATGAACATACTGGCTCAACAAATACACCCGGGTAATAAATCATTTTTCCTACAAAGTTTTGAGGACGCCACCACGGATCCTCACGGTTATTTAATCGTAGACATGACCCCTAGCTGTCCAGACATCTACAGACTTAGATCGGGAGCACTACCTAATCAGTGGCCAGTTGTTTATATACCAAAAACGAAAACTTGAATCAGTATGTCGGCCCGTTTAAAAAGAAACATGCCTCTGCTGAAGGCCTTGTGTAACGCCAAGCCCTCGAAGCGTAAGGATATTCTCAATAGCTGCTCCACGGATTTTCTTCAATCACTCTGTGAGCTGTCTCTAAATCTTCTAAAGGGTAACATTCCACTATCAGGCGCTCAGTATAAGAAACTCAAGAAACAAAAGAGCATTTTCAAACTCTTGGCAAATAAAAGGACCAATTTAAAAACTAAATTCACCGCCTTAAGAAAACAGTCTGGAGGTTTTCTTTTGCCGCTGCTTGGTGCGGTGATCCCCATTTTAGGGCAACTTTTAGGAGGGCTCACTCGATCATGAGTCAAAAGATGTTTTTGTTGTCACCTCACCAGTTTAATCAACTCAATCAGACGGGTGTAACGAACCCCCATAGTAAGGAAACAATGAGACGCACTGCCGAAGATGTTCTGGATGAAAAAATGAGAGCGGTGCTAAACGAAACAGGATTACCCCCTTATGAAAAAATAAGAAAATACAACGCTTTGTTGCAGAGATATCTCACCTTACTCAAACAAGACGGGGAGGATGAGCAACATATTACTTTAACTCTGCCTGAAGACACTGGGTTGGTAAAAGGAGAAGAAAAGGATGGCATATCCATTGATAAAATAAAGAACGAGGTACTTCAAAACCTCCCTATACGTTACCGTAAGAATGCCGAGTACATTATGAGTGAATTAATTACGAGTACAGCTGGATGGACACCGACTGGGGAATTTGTAGAAAAGGGTACAACAGTAAAAGGTTCCCACATGTTAGACTTATTTAAACATTTATCCTGCCCGTATAAAACAAATGCCCTGGAGCCTAAAGGCTGGCGGGGTTTTTTAAATAGTCTGAATGAGCTCAACATTCCTTTAACAGCTTTTCAAAACCTGCACGCTCGTGAACAATATCGTATAATCAAAGAGGGCGAGCCAAATGGAAAAAATATACCCAGAAAAAAAAGAAGAAGAAGAAATAATAAATCATCTCCTACGACCCTCAGCTGGGAGGTGGCAGGAACCCCAGACACCGCAGGAGAACCTCCGAGTGCCTCGCTTAAGAAGAAAAGAATAAGGAAAGATAGAATATTAAGCCCCAGCTGGTTACATTTTACCCCCCTAAAGTTGTAGTATATTTTGTTTTCGTAATAAAAGACAGTCACATGAATTAATTTTGTCTTCAGACCTTTTTTATTTTCTACATTTTGTAACAATCTTTAAACATTTGTAGAGAACAAACACTGTGGTTAAAATGAGTGTCTTTATGACGTCTCTCACACCGTTGGTATTTTTTCACAAAATTCGTTACAGCAGCATCATTTTTTATCACATCATCTTGATACAGAGATAACACATTTTCGTAAGACAACCCCGACGCTCTTTTACATAGATAGAAAACACAATGCTGACCACAGGCTGTAGACATGACATTCTGCAGTTGCTGATTGTGGTATAAAATAGTTTTACATTGTTTTTCTAGAAAATGTAGGATGCTTTTCGGGTAATGACTAAAATCCGGAGGAAATCCAAAAGAATCAAAGAATGTTCCAACTCCATCCTCCTCCTCCTCCTCCTCTAAAGTCACTGCCAGCCAATGTTCTCCGGGCATGTGGGAGGGGTGGGTGTTTACAATCATGTATACAGGGTATCTATATATTTGTTTTACTCAGGGTAGCTGATCTGACGCCCACACTCCACCAAAAGAGTCCCCCACCATGTGACGCAGGAGACTGTCCAATTGATGATTATTCATGTTCTAGTCTTCTTAATAATAATCTACCAACACTTGACGTTTTGAATTAATCTCCAGAATCGAATCAAAACAAGAATATACGATTAAAGTGGTAGTCTGTGGTAGCGGTACTCTGAATCTCATTTCCAGTCTTAAACTACCGCTTGTAATGGGAGACAATGCATCAGCATCTTCCGCAGCAGTGAGATTAAAGACAAATAATGAGTATCCTTGTTCGAAATCCTCTCTGTCAATACTCAGAGGTAAGTCTTTCATGTGTCTCCCTGTAGCAGTGAACATGTTGTAAAACTCTCTGACTGAGGACCCGCGGTTAAATTGAGGTTGGAATGCTTTGGCAGGGACTTGTCTACCGTCCTGGCACAATGCCAGATATTCCATATCGTTATGAAGGAAATTAAAAGGTGAGAGCGTTCTCCTCCCGGTGAAGGCTTCGTGATTTACCATACCCAATACTATGTATTTAGGCATATTACCCAAAAAGAGATTTTCTTGGTTGCATATTCTGGAATTCACAGGGATACTATATGTTTTAATGTTTACCCTAGATAAAGGGTAGAGGGCGTTGCCTCTCATCAGAGCCGCAGCATGACCTAACCGCACAGCAGGGGAGATGGTGGCTTTCTTGATAAAAAGTGAAGCCCCCAGTATTTTTAGACGGTATGTAGAGTCATTTGCACACATGAGCGTAAAAGCATCGTTAGATCTGGTGAGTTTGATTCTCAAATCTACAGAGTTCAGGAGAAGCCTCTCGCTGAAAAATATATCGGTGTGTAAGGCCCCCATCAGATGAAGCTCTCGAGATTCTGCTGTGAATATAGCTCTCTTTACTAGACCCTTGTTTGGCCCATTGGCGATCACTACAGAGTCCATAGCCCCCGCGGTGTCTTTATAAAATAAGCCGGCAGTGAACTGAGTTTTTAAAGTAGAATCAGAGTAATTCAATAGCGTTTCAATCACCGCTCTGTAAGGATGAGTCGAGCTGGACTGAGAAATCAGCCTGTCCCCTAGAATAACGTCGCATTGACTAAAAATTGTATTCAGAGGATAATTAACGAGGGCCACGGGGGCATCAGCTGCCAGATTAGTCCCATCAGCGTTGGTTATTTTGATTCTGAGATGGATCAAGGTATCATTCATATCAAGGTATTTATCTCCATCTCCCGGGATGAAAAATTCAATCGGTCCGTCCTCTGTAATGGCAGACAACGGAAGGACCTCTGTGTAATGTTTTTCATCGATAGAAAGCTGTGTCATGGGAGCAGAAAATAAATCCAGCTCTGCCATGCTGCATTCAGCAGATTTGTGATGTAAAAGAGCCATATTTAACACTCTAAAATATATCTCTCCCCAATACGTTCCTTCTCCGAGGGTGTTTTTTCCCTAATGATTTTCTTTTGACTGAGTGCTTTCCTTTTTTAACACCTGCCGGAACCCGTTTGCCTGGAGGCCTCTTCCTGGCCCTTCTTGCCAGAACCATCAGACCACCGGCTCCTTCCTGGGAGCCCTGATCTGATTGGTGGCTAAATGTATGGACCGCCTTACTGATAACATCTGATGCAATATTTTTGGCCGCTGATTTCAGATGAGGTTTAGCTATGGCGAACCCTTTTCTCACCAGGGTGGCGACAAAACGAAATAATCTCGAAAATATAGAGCCAATGCCTCGGCCGTACATCACCGGTGCACCATAAAAACCCGGTAATGAGCCTCCCGCTTGATTTTCATAGTAACTCACAAAACGGTGAGGGTCGTGATGAATCATCGTTTTGCAAAAGATTGTCCGGCTTTTGAAGGTCGGAAATGAAGTTTCACTACACTCTTACCGTAGGTAAACTTTATTGGTTCGTTCTGATCGTTTTTTATCTCTATCTGTATATTCTCGATGTGTGTTTTTGTTACCGGCAAGTAATACGCAGGACTAAAATATTGGGTGATGGTGTCACCGAATGTTCCTTTTATATCTACGGTTCTCAGGAGAGGAGCAAAAGCGTTGCCTACCCTCTGGTGACTGACCACGTTACTATAGCAGTACAAATGGGTTGCTCCTGCATTTATATCATTTATTTTTTGGTTTCTTTATCCATTCAAAATAGGCTACTTCCATAGGTATGTTATACCAGGTGTGTGGGTATGACATTTCTGTCATGGCGACCTGCCATGAACCATCCAAGTGTAAAGGTTGTGCCAGGTTTACCTGATAACTAGAGCTTGTATTGTTTTGAAATACATCAAGGCTGGCATTGGACGGCAGCGTAATGTAGAACCCTTCGTTTATCTCCATGGCTGTAATGAAGGATTGAGCGTTGAGTCTGTTTGTTTTTATACATCTTTGATTTCGCCTGCATCAACCCAGCTGTTGAATTTATCGGGCCAGTTATTCCATGATACAAACATTTGTTTTTTCCCTCTCACCACACGCCTTTTCAGAATTTTCTCGACTTGAAAAGCCTTGTCACTGGAAATCTTCACTTTTTGTAACTCTTTCTCATAAAAAGTCCCCTTGATCTTTTCTCCATCATAATCTTTGAGTTTGTAAACAGGCGGCTGCCGTGGTAGGCATTCAGACACCGTAAATAATTCGTCCGTATAACTCTGCTCATATTTTTTATCAAATACCCCTCTCAATTTGGATATCCTTACAAGCTCCCCCTCCTTAAAGTTCATTTTGGCAGCAGCTTTTTTAGGAACGCCAGAGGGGGCATACAGGTTCCGAAACACTTGAGCCGCATTTTCCTTCGTCACCTGCATTGGTGTCATTTTAATACTTCGATGATAACTATTATTGTAACTTTCAATTAGTTCAGGTAAGACGTCTATATATCTATGAGTGTTTTTAGCTGTAAAATACCGCCACATTTTAGTTTTCAGCGTACGGTTAAATCTCTCTACCACACACGCTTTCATATCACTAGCTGTTGCATAATGTGCAATACCTCGTTTCTTCAATAAGTTTTGAAAAACTTTGTTAAAGAATTCTTTCCCTGCGTCTGTTTGTATCTTTTTAGGAATCTGACTGTGTGCTAAAATTGTATCAAAAGCTTTGGTAACCTCTGTACCCGTCTTCTTCTTCAATGCGTGAGCATAGGCTTTTTTCGAAAATACATCTACGACTGTTAACAAATAATTAAAACCATCATTATAATTGGAGAGCGACTGCATATCGCAAAGATCTGCTTGAAATTGCTGTAGCGGTCTGAGTACGAAAACTCTGTTTCTTACAAAATGTACCCTGGCCGGTTTATGCAAAGTATATGCGTCCTGCTCAGATAGATATTCTCTGACTTTCTCTACATTTATTTGTTTACCCATTTCATTCTGTACAGCTCTATGGAGTTTATCCACACCTCCTAAACTCCCTGGATTAGAAGGAGTGTAGTACACCCTTTGCATGACACGTTTCTCAGACATGTTCTCTGTTACAACCCTACGAGGTAATGAATACAACAGTTTTTCTTACAACGCATTTTATTGATATGTCACACATCAAAAAAGAGAATAATAAACATGGTTTTTTTTAGGCAGGACACACTAGATCAAGTAAAATAAAAATAAAACAGATAAAATAAAAAAACATACTTTAACGTAAAGTATCAACAACTCTTCCTATCGCTGCCAAAAGTCCCAAGCTGTTATGTTCTTCAGTTGAGTTTCGTCGTTCTCTATCAGCTGGACGTAAAGCTTTTCGATTTTAGCCTCAAAGAGTCTGGTGTTTCTGAGATTATGCAGAATCGCCTCGGTAGCTCCAAAGACTCTCCTCTCCGAGACATGAAGGTGGCTCTGGTGTAGAGCGTCCCGAATGGCTGGAATGAAACGAACGGTCCACAGTCTCTTTACCACTTCATCATAGTTACGATCCAGATAGTATTCTTCGGTCGGAAACAAACACTCGTGTTGCATCTGACTAGGATGGTCGACTTGACATCCATAACATTTTTCCTTTCTGTACATATGCAGGACCCTATCTAGCAGATGAACTACGACAGCTTTTACCGTATGCAGGAATGCCGATGTCCTAACACGTTCTGCATCATCACTCACTGGAGCAGGGCAAAAGCACGGCACATCAGGACCTACTGGGGGGCAATTGGGACAAGTTGTTGATCCCTCTGGAGACTCGGATGGCGTAGATGGAGGTTCACACATATTCATTCAGTCAGTAATATCAATCCCCGCCATATAGCTGTCGAGATCGGGGGTCCAGATTGTTGGAGGGGTTGGTGGTCCTCCAGGCATTTGCTCCAGGCTGCAACTCGCGGGGAGAGATTTGTTTTTTCTCAGATCCATGTTTAGTGTTTCAACGAATATCATTGAGGCGTTCTCACTTTTAAATGATCTGGAGGGGGAGGGCGGGACTTATTATGTTGAGGGGGTTGCCATGTCTCTGCTTTAAAGAGTCCTTCATCCAGGTGTTTAACCAGGGGTCTCTTATCTCTACCCCCCACATCAAAGGGGCAACTTCGCATGTGTGTGTGTGTGTGTGTGTGTGTGTTTGTGTGTTAATTGTTCTTAGAGGCAGGGGGGAGCAGCCTGTTTTGACCCAAAGAGGCACAAGAAAAGTTTGTGCACAGATCTCTGGCTGTAGACGTCAGACCCACACACACAGCTGCGGCATTCGTTTCTTGACTGGAGCCCCGGACGGATGGCGGTAAGTTGTCACATTTTGGCAATTTTTCTTTTTTGAAAGGTGACTTGGTAAGTGGAAATTACTGTCTTTTATTTAGTTTTGAGCATATTTCTATTTTCATCTAATTCCACCTCCCACAATCTCCTTGCCGGAGGAAGGGGTGGAGAAAAGGGGGGGGGGGGAGAGGCCGGGGCACACTGAGCGGGCCAGACATCATAACTTCAAAGAGACTACCTTAACTGACACATCAAAGAATTAGACAACAAAACATGTCTCACTCATAAAAATACCTAGATTAAGATCAAAGGGCAAAACATCAAAGGCTAATTAGATTAGATAACCCCTGAGGGACCAGACAACATAACTTCAAAGAGACTACCTTAATCAACACATCAAAGAATTAGACAACAAAGGCATTCCACAGGGGGGGCTTTTCACACCTACCCGTTATAACACATCACCCCTCACATCAAAGGGTCTCAAACAATGGGAGGCGGGACATAGCTCTGACAAAAGGCTCTCGACCAATGGGAGGCGAGGGGAGGCGGGACTTAGCTCATTTGCATAATTGGGGGCGTGTCACCTGTCACTTTTTATGCATACTAATGTGACGAAAGGAACATGGTTACTACTACTTGCCTACGTCGACCACCTACCCCCCCTGGCAGCATGTCCTCTATCCCCGCACCATCTCCCCCCTCTCCATCACCGTGCCTACGTCAACCACCTCCCCTCCCTTCAAGAAAGCATCTGCAGTCTCCGAAGCCTGATAAGGATGTGTGTGTACAAAACGCAACAAACTCTTACTGATATCTGCTGGGTCCAGGCTCAAGGGCGTATGGCACTCTCAACTCTTACCAGGACATGCCAGGGCCCTGCCTGCCTGTAGCTTTGCCGATATCTGTGTTGATAGGTAATAGATTAAGTGCGGTGAATCATCTTAGATACAGGAAGTGCTCAAACGTTTGTGTGAGTTTATCTAATTTAGCTGTGATTGCATGTCAGCCACAGCTTGTTACAAAAAACCTGACTGATAGTGTGTTTAACGAACTTAAACTAGCTTTATTAAATGTCAGGTCTTTGGCAGGAAGAACATTTTTAATCAATGATTTTATCACTGAGCAAAATCTTGATTTTATGTTTTTAACGGAAACTTGGATTGAACAAAAAAACAGTGCAGCTGTTCTTATCGAATCAACCCCTCCCAACTTTAGTTTTATGAGTCAGGAAAGAATGCATAAGAAAGGAGGTGGAGTTGCTATTTTGTTCAATGATTCCCTTCAATGCAGGAAGACATCTTATGGGAACTTTGATTATTTTGAATATGTGGCCCTTCAGCTGAAATGCTCCTCTCGAGCTCTGTTCCTAAATATCTATAGACCACCCAAATACTGTGCAAGCTTTTATGATGACTTTACTGAACTGCTGTCTATAGTGTGTATTGACTTTGATCGTCTAGTCATTGTTGGTGATTTTAACATCCATGTTGACAACCCCCAGGACAGAGGGGCAAAAGAACTGTTTTGTGTTCTTGATAGCTATGGACTGACTCAGCATGTGACGGAGCCCACGCACAATAAGGGACACACTCTGGACTTAATTATTTCAAAGGGTCTGAATATCTCTAAGGTTGTGGTGACTGATGTTGCGCTCTTTGACCATTCCTGTGTTTTCTTTGAGAGCTCTATTTCTGTTCACAAAAATGTTCAAAAAGAGGTAACCACAAAGCGATATTTAACTGAAAATACTAGGGAAATGTTTACTCAGAATTTTTCATCCACACTTGCCCATGCTAACATCTCAGTAAATGAGCTAGTAGATCATTTTAATTCAAAAATTAAAAATGTTATAGATGCCATTGCTCCAACTAAGGTAAAGGAAGTTACTGGGAAGAAAATATCTCCATGGAGAAAGGCCATGACCGTGAGAGCAGAAAAAAGAGAGTGTCGAAAAGCTGAACGTAGGTGGCGAAAAAACAAATCTCCAGGTTCACTTTGAAATCTATAAAGAGAGACTTGGCCTTTATAATTTGGAATTGAAAAACGCACGACAGTCTTTCTTCTCTGACATCATTACAAAAAACAAAAACAATGCACGTGCCTTGTTTAAGATAAGATAAGATAAGATAAGACTTTATTCATCCCGAAGGAAATTGTTGTGCCAGAGTAACAAAATACAATAAACACAATAAAAACAGCAGAAAAAGTGTCAGTAGCCTCTGAATTTCTATCCACCAGGGCGTGCAATTAATTTGCCTTTTTCACTGACAAAATTCAGAAAATCAGACAAGCAGTCAGTGCCTCTGCATCAGGAACAGCAAATGTGTTGTCTCTGTGTCCACTTAACATCAATTCAAACACCATGACACAGTTCCATCAGATTAATGATAAAAACCTAGAGGACATTATACAACTTCTGAAAACCTCCTCCTGCTGCCTTGATATTATTCCAACAGGATTTTTCAAAGATGTTTTTCGTTGCATGGCCTCAGATCTACTTCATATAGTAAACAAATCTCTTCACTCAGGTATTTTTCCACAGGCCCTGAAAACTGCAGTCATTAAACCGCTCTTAAAAAAGAATAATCTAGATGCTTCAGTAATGAACAATTACAGGCCCATATCAAACCTCCCATTTCTAGTTAAAATCATTGAAAAAGTTGTTTTTCAACAGTTGAGTAATTTCTTGCATTTAAATAGTTGTTTCGATGTGTTCCAGTCAGGCTTTCGTCCAAACCACAGCACTGAGACTGCTCTTGTAAAGGTCTTCAATGACATCCACTTAAACACAGACAGTGGCAGAACTTCAGTGTTAGTATTATTAGATCTCAGTGCTGCATTTGACACTGTTGACCACAACATATTACTCGACCGACTAGAAAACTGGGTGGGACTTTCCAGATATCTCTAACTTTTCATTGGGACAGCTGTTCCCCACATTCCCTGAAATGTGTTAGCCAAAAATGTCACTTCCTTATAGTACTACTACTGCAGATTATTAACACCTAATCTATGTTAAAATGTCTAATAGAACTATTTTAGAGACTTGTGCAAGCATGTTTTTGGACTAACATATTATTTTGGAGCTCCAAGGGAAACGAGAGGTTTCCTAAAGATTCCACAAAAAGGGGAAACCGCACATGTGAGCCGTTTCTAATCTACTTGATATTTTACTCCCACAGGAGTTGGCGGTTTGCAAATGTAAAACTCAAACTAAAATCTGAAGGACAGAGAGAAACACTTATTTTCACTGAAGTGTTTACTGTGGAAATAATGATAATGGATGTAAAATTGTAAACAATGTTCGTTATGTCCCTAACCAATATTTTACCTGACAGTTTTTCCCCCACCCCATTACAGGGTTTTGTTACACATGAGTTCATGTGTAAAAAGGGGGGAGTGTGTATAATGTCAACATGGCTGTAAAATTCATAATTTACATTTTTCTTTTAAGGATTGACAGGAACCTTCCGCCCCAACCCAGATGTTCAAACTGAGCATTGAATGATAGTTTTATAATTAACCTGTTCCATATCTGGGGATAAGAGACTGTTTGGTGAATGTTGACATGTTTCTAATATTGATTGAATTATAACAGGTAACACAGATGCAGAAGCAATGGCCAAGGGGCAACTGTGAGAGATGTAATTCCAGAATAGAATACTGAAGAAGTTGACATGTGATAATGAAACAATTTTGTAATATTTTAACAGACATTAGAGTAACTGAGGTTTGAAATGTAGAAAGAACATATTACAGTTAAGTTAAAAGCTAAAATATAGTAATGTAATGAGAAAGAATTTAATTTAGACAACATCTTGTAACTAGCCTGTTAAAGAATTAGAAGTAAAAGCCATAGACTTTATTGTTTAGTTCATTATGGGGATATACATTTAATTGTATATCATAATAGAAAGACATTTGATGACAGTATGTTGGAATTCTGTATTCATTTTTCAGCTTGATAATAGACAGGTAGAAGCCGTATTGCCAGGTGCAATCGATGGGATTTCTGCACACGATCAAAGCAGAGAATGACGTACCTTACAGGACAGATACACTCAAGAAATCATTCACTCTGACAGCATCATGACTTTAGTTGTTTTTGAATCCATAATGAAATTGTATTACATAACGTTAGTGTGTGTCTTTACCACAAACAGGAATAGTTCATTGTTATATTTAGATTTGAGAAAGATTACAAGGATTTTATTTAGTTCACCATGAAGATGTTATTTGTTTGTAACATATGCCCAGTAGTAAGATTCAAATATCAGCAGGTTCTGAATTATTATTCCTCTGTCCCACAACCAACAAGAATGTGGATGGGGAGAACTATATCTACTAGAACCAGCAGAGATTCATAAATTACACCAGAGACACAGTAAAAGTAAATAAAGAGTAATATTTAGCTATTTTCAGATATTTTAATCCTTCTTATACTTTGTAAAAGAACAAGTGCCTTTACACCAGATACAGTAAGAAGATGATTTATGATTTGAAAGGAGGGAGTTAGACGTTTTCCATACCAAGCTATTTTTCGAAGTGACATTAAAGGTTTAAGCTAGAAGTTATGCACAAATGAAAAACTTCATATTTATGAGGAATATGTATTCTTATTTGTATTTTTTTTACTTTTATTAGTTCGGATGAAGAACTCATTGATTTTAATATTATTTACATCCTTAAAGGGTATGTAAGGAGGGATTGTTAGAAATTAAAATCAATGTTGATATGGCGTAATTTGAATTAAATACACTATTTAATTTAAATCAGTTTTATTCTGAAAAACCGGAAGTTCACTAACTATTAACTTAATACTTTTATTCTGAAAAGTATTCACTTCCGGTTAGCATTAGCATGTGGCCAAATGCTGCATTTTCAAACCGTGAATCAAAGGTGAAATGACATGTGATGTTGTACACTGAGCACACTGGGTTTATTACCGCTGAATAACGTTTATTAGGGAATGTTTAAATAACCACAGACACCAGAATGATATAATTTAACAACAGAAAAAGGCAGGAATTGCATTGGACCCGCCCACGACGATGCCAGCCAATAGGAGAAGACCTCAGATGACAACAGGAAGAGCAAGCCAAGAATTTACCTCTACTACCCCCTGACCTGGACTGATGAGGATGAGGAGAGCGCCTCCACTCGCACATTTCATTTTGTACACCACCGCATCTTTTGTGTAATTAAATGCTGTTAACTTTTATAAGCTTCCCTTGACTCTTTTCAGTCTCTCCTGCCTTCGGGGTTCTATAATACACTAACAACATACATGGGTCTGTTGAGGGGACTCCCCTCGGGCCCTATCACGAAGTCGGATTCCCCGCTGCGCATCGAGAGCACATTCGCGCGTTTCAGGTACTCGATCTCGTGAGCGTTCAGGGTCTTGTTATGCAGGAGGAGGCAGTTGTACCACGGGGACATGTCGGGACTCGGATTCCGGTGGGTGTTGTCGGGTAGATCAGAGCACAGGGTTGTTCACGTGCGAGCCGAGCCGTTCTGTCCTCGGAGTGACTTTATGAGAGTGTGGTCGTTGGACCAAGGGGCTGCTCGGTTTCAGTGGTAGCGCGTGTTCGTGAATACCGGTACGTGAGAGGGAGAAGGATGCTCGCGGACGCACACTCCCTCGAGTCTATATTCCAGTTCCACTCCCCCGTGACCCTTAATCTAGACGCCTAGATGTAGCAGTCCGCGCACGCATCGGTCTGGGTTTTCGCCTTCTTGGCGTTGGTTTTCCAACTTGCGTGCATGTCTTGACATGGCTACGTGGCGAAACTGGGCCGGGGGATTGCGGAAATGTGCACGGGGGTGCGCCGGTTCCGTTCTCTCTTTTTCTTTACCCGTGTCGCTGTCTCCCCTCGCGTTGCCCTGGTGCAGACCAGGTGGAGCCCAGGTCGTAAAGCGCCTTGTGCAATCCTTTAGGATACCGCGCAGAGCAACGCCCGGGCCCGATTCGACACCCGGGGAGCTGGCCACGCAGAGCTCGCCGAGGCGCCTCTCCGTCATCTCCGTGCGCCTGTCACCGAAGGGTCCTCCGGGCCTAGTGCGGCTGGGAGCCGCGGGGGGCATATAGGGTTCCTTGTTCCCTTTTTCTTCATCCGTATCGCTGCCCCCCCTATCGTTCTCCCGGTGCAGCACCCACGTACTCTGACCCGGTGTAGCACTGGCTCTGGTCCTGAATACCCCTGTGGGCGCCTTGAGGATTCCTCGCAGAGCTACGATTCGGCACCTTGGAACCTGGCCGCGGAGAGCTCGCGATCCGCGTTCGCGCTCATCTCGGAGCGCCTTTCACCACCGAAGGATTCTCCGGGCGTAGTGAGGCCGGGAGCTGCGGGTGTATCGGTAACTAGGTGCCTGGAACTGTGACCGTTTGTATTCCAGGGGTCCTCTTAATATTCATGTGTTGTACGTGTGTCATTAAAGCCAACGCAGAGTGTGAAAACTTTGAGTCCTTGTCATTTATTCATGTACGTGATACAGGAGAGAATACAACACAATGACATATCCACACACACACACACGTGTCATGGGTTACACTAACGCACGGGGCGAGCGCAGAATAACACTCTGTCCCGGTTGAAACCGTAGCATGATCTGAATCGTAAGAGTACACATACGGACAAAATCCCAATCGTAATAATACACATACGGGCAAATCCACATCCGCCACGGAACACAAGCTGCTCTCGTGGGGCATTACATGAAGTTTGATTGGGAATGGTTGATGCCTCTGCTCATGTACTCTCTGGGGGAAGGTGATACGTTCACAGTGTCCGGTACCTCTCTCTGAACATCCGCGGAGACCCTTTCGTGTTTCCCCTTTAGTACGGTCGAGGTCAGCACCATGGTCACCACGTACATCGTGTAGATTACGATGTTGAACACCGCAATGGCGCACTCTGTGTTGTGCAACCTCTGCTCGTCACGGATCAGGGGTTGGTACAGCAGCTCCATGGCGCCCGCGATCACTGACATGAACAGCTCCATGTTCATAATGATGAACGTGAGCACAGTCCTGGTGCTCCGGGTGGACCCCTGTCCCGCGCAGGCCTCGGACGCGTCCATTTTACGTTTGCTCTTTGCTGCAAAGTAACTGAGCACTATGCACATCACCATAGCTAGGCACCCGAGTACGACCAGGGCTATCCCCGCGTGGATGTAAGCACACTCGTAGCCGGGTCTGCTTCGTAGGTCCTCGTGCTGTGCTTGCTGTCGATAAAGTACATAATGTTGTTGGGCACGGTCAGAAACCCCACGATGAGAGAGTTGATGACGGCGATGGCCGCTCCCAGTTTACCCCTGAAACGGGCCGCGCTGAGAACGATGCGGTTGGGCGCGGTCGTCATTCTGTTGCCGAACGCGTCCTTACCCGTGGCCACCAGTCCACGGCTCCGAGGTGCATCTTTTTGCGATTAATATCTCCGGGACGCAGATACCACAAGTCACCGCCGCGGTACGGGTTTCTCGGCCCGTGGCACTTTACTCGAGGTTACGTTACTAGGAATATCCTTAACGGCCCCACGTTCTGACTCCTTTCGGAGGGATCGGATCGTAGCAGCGAACTAGCCTAACGGTCCCGGTACGTTTAATACAATGAAGCTCCGAGACCCGGTGATCGAGTTCCGAGGGGCCGGCGGTGCCCTGTGCGCAAAGTCTACAACGGACCACCGTTGGTACAAGGTTCAGGGCATCACCAAAACCCTAGACAGCATCTTGTGCTGCAGGAACCGCTCGTCCGGACACAACATGGTAAGCATGGATCTGTACCCGAGGTCGAGTTAGATGAGGGGGAGGAACGCAAAGCGCTCCCGTCCGAGGGCGAGAACCCCCCGTGCTCCGGGGAGAAGAGGAAGTTCTCGCGTGCGGAGGATCGGGTACCCGAGGTCGAGTTAGACGACGGAGAGGAACGCAAAGCGTCGCGGTCAAAGGCACACAAACAGGGCCTGAGGGGACTCGTGTCGTTGAGCAAGGCGTACATGCAGGGACGTGTGCCCAGGGGCAGCCACGGGGCACACGGGCGTTTTCTGAGGTTGAGACGGTCCGGGCGTCATCTTTCAGTGCGCATGAAGTGCCGATTACAACGTAATGCCTATGGGGCTGGGGATCATCAGATTGATGCACGCGGCGGTGACCGAACGCGAGTCCTTCTCCTCCTGGTGCACAGAGCTGAAGCGCCTACTCTGGAGCGCCGGGTGTCCTTTGGAAAGCGAATATCACGGGATAGGTATGAAGCTGGCCGGATTGGCGAAGCTCCCCGAAAAGACCCAGTCCAAGTACTGGACCGAGGTCAATTGCGGATTGATGGCCAGGACCACGAAATACGTGTGCGAGCTGTGGAACCTGAAGAGACCGATACCTGTACCCGAGTACGGGTTCTCTGTGCGCGACGGAGTATTCCGCTTCGATTACACCCAGTTTGCCGACCCGAAGACGTTAAATGGAAAATGTGATATGTAGTCACAAGTGTTGATGTGATTTTCAAAATGTGTGTGTGTTTGGTATACAATAAACTGGGTGACCTGTCTCTCGGAGTGTGTTGTCTTTTCCGTACCGGTTTTCACAGGGTTCCCGAGATGTGTTACGTTTCCATTACCTCGGAACCCAGTTAGCTCACTTGATGCTATAGGACTCTATGTGAATGCGAGGCAAGGGCCGTTATAAGAAAAACACAGAGATTCAATTGTATCAAGATGGTTTACTTTATTTGGCACAGAGAGAGACAGAGAGAGAGAGAGCAGTGGTACATTACACGGGTAAGGATATCTCCCCAAGCACCAGGAGAGCGTTACCTGACATTACGTTCAGTTGCTCGATAGGTGGGACGACGAGGCATAGTTGGGTGAAACAGTATGGATGTACACGTACGTGATATACACACACACACACACACACACACACACACACACACACACACACACACACTTTGTTTTGGGAAAGCAACAGTGTGCTGTTTACGAATCTCAACAAGGGGGTCCGGTGTTTCATTCGTTTCCAGCGCTTTAGCGTTATCGGTACACTTGTCTCCGCGTAACCGTGTGCACCACGGGACAAGGGGGAGTCGATCCCACCATGGCCTTGACACGCGGTGCCACATTGCTGTCTCGTAAGAGGACCCGAGAGTGTGTTTTATTACACACACACACACACTCATCTCAGACTACGGTCTATCACGGGACACCGTTAGGTATCTCGCAATGTACATACACAATAGAATCATTGAAACACATTCAGGGTAACTCGTTGAAATGTCGATGACATCCGTGGTACAGTTCACGTCTGCCCATGCACATCAACCAACGGGGCACCCTTGTACATCTCTGTATATAGAAACACCTGGATCTACCCAATGTGATAAATAAAGGTTGATCGTATCTCATTCCTATAGTTCGTATGTAACAGGAGCCCAGTTTGGTTCATTCCTCCCGTGGACTCGGTACCCACCCCTAGGTTGCGGTACGGTTATATAGCAGGTCCCTCTCCCGCGAGCGTGAAACTCGTTGCAAAAATAGATGTCTGCGAGCGAACGAGATCGCGCTCCCTCTGATACGAGCGCAGCAGATACGGTTCCCGTAAAGTCCACCGGGAAACGGCCGCTCCTCGGTGCAGAGGATGTCTCGGCACGCGAACCGGATCGCAGGAACGCAAGGGTCCCTGTAAAGTCCGCGAAGAAACGGAAACTCGTTGCGAACGAACGGGATCCCGCTCCCTACGGAGCCACACGTGTTTAGCTTTCCTGAATTGGACTTTGGCTTGAGAGCGATGGACAGGGAACAACTCAAGCACGCTCTGTTCCAACAGTTCCGTCTGCACAATACAACCGCGGCGAACGCAACGTGGACGGATCGCGCGGACCCCAAGGGCCTAACCGCCCGTGATCTGCCGAACTACCAGAACCACAGACTGGCAGCCGTGAGTTGGATCGCGCAAGTGACACCCCGCGACTCCCGGGTTCAATCCCCCCACCCCGTCGAACGTACAAGTAATAGGCGAGGCGGTTATGTGGCACGTTGAAGGGCTCCCTGTTCCCAGTGAACGTGGAAAATACGATCGGTCTACTGTGCAGGTATCTCATCCTGGAACACCTGAGCTCGCAACCGTCAAGCTACATGTCTCGTGACTGGATTCGAAAACAGCAGCTCTCTGTTATTTCACAAAAACCGCACTGGATGTTAAGTTGTTACGCTTCGAGAGTTGGAAGTGCGTGGCAGAGAGCTGCTATTTAGGGGTGTTCGTGGTCTGCGTTAAGGATTCCATTGAGGGTCTCTGTGTGGAAAGAAGCCTGATGTCTCTCCTGGAAGAGCTCACACCCGGGGAGTTCACGCTCGCGGAACGCTCTGACCTCCAAGGTTCGGGACTGCGTGGTGTGCAGCGGTGTGTTTGTGAACCTTCGCGTGCGAAACTCTCTACGTACCATATCCTCTAAGACGTGCACCCGCTGTGGAGCAGACCCGGTCGAGAGAGACACGATCCTCGCACCGCGCCAATGAAAAGAGGTTGTGGGTATGAGCAAACGAGACGTACCGAATAACAAGGTGCAAAAGTCTCCATCTGGTGCACCGTTGACATCATCTGTATTATGCGATCGTGTGTTGTAAGCCACGCTCTTGAGTTTCATCCCTTTAATTCACAGACAATGGTATGGTGTTGTGTAAATCAAAAGCGAGTCTATGAAACCTGTCAGATTGTGTTGTTCGTTAGACAGACGCGTATACTCGGCGCGGCCTTTTACGCGAGCATTCCGTCTCTTACAATGTTGTACACCAATAAAATAGTTTGTTCAATCGACTGTGTGTCTGTGTTTCTATCTTGTTACCTCTCGTCTACGGTTTCGGAGCCGAGAGGTTCTGTCCCTCAGTGCGTGTTTCGCAGCGAGGAAGGATTCGTCCAGATCGGAGGAACGAAACGCTGCGTAGTCTGCTCCTATCGATCCGGGATGGATCATTACCGTTATAGCAAGGTCTGCGATGAAATGAAAAGCACCGTGGAAAAGACCCTGGAAAACATGCGCATAGAGGTGCCTGTCGATGGAATGCACATGCCCGGTAGCGCGAGGAACACACGTGTTTCTAGGAGTACCCGGGGCGTGTTGCCCCGACCGATACTTCAATGCCCTATTATCGTGGTGCCCACGGGACTTCAGCGAACTGGGAGACAGCGCCAACATGCACCACCTACAGCGAACGTTTGACACTCACAAATGCTCAGCGTGTGGACTCGAACTCCACACATTTGTCAGGGGCGACACTTAACTCGGTGAGCACATCTACCACTCGCATGTATTGCACCGCACCTGTCCGTATATCACCCAGAGGTTTCTGGGCATGGAACAAGAGCTGATGCTCACGATCGGGCGCGAGCGGTACAGGCAGGGATTCATAGCGTTCCACCAAGGCTTCGCAGAGGCCACCAGAGGTTTCGCTTTAATCAACAAGCTGAACAGGTGCCTCGTATGCAGCGCCGCGGCCCTCCCGGGATGCTATCTATCCTTCCAGGGACATCGTCCGGGCTGTGACAGGATCAAGGCACAAGCCTGCACCACGCTCGAGGGACTAAAAATCCTACCTTGAAATGTGTTTTTTATAATTATCATGATACAACATTATCGCAAGTTCTCGTTTTGGCTGTAATAAAGATATATCTACATCACAACCGTATGACCCGTGGGCAGTGATTAAGGCCTTTGGCTCTGTGTTCTGTTATTGGGTTTTTAATCTCACGTCTGTGACACGGTCTCCCTAGCTCGGTGACCGAGTGGCACGCTACTTGTTTCTATCTTGTTACCTCTCGTCTACGCTTTCAGAGCCGGGACAGTGCACTCTCGCGCTGCCCATGTAACCCAGGTGGTCGATCAAGCTCCTGATAAAAACCACCCCGTTACCCCGCGGACCACATCGAGCCCCTTATCCGGAAAGCGTAGCACAAGACACGTAGACACGAGACACGTAGACACGAAGACACAAGGAATCAAATCAAATGCTTTTTATTATTATTCACACCAATACATGCGCATCGTCCGTGTCACAGACAAATAGGCAACGGTCGGGGTCTACTCCGCGAGCCTCGGATTCGTGTCCTCATTTTGTCTACCTTGAAATGTGTTTTTTATTATTATTATGATGTACATTATCGCAAGTTCTCGTTTTGGCTGTAATAAAGATATATCTGCATCAGCCTTTGGCTCTGTGTTCTGTTCTTGGGTTTTTAATCTCACGTCTGTAACACGGTCTCCCTAGCTCGGTGACCGAGTGGCGCGCTACTTGTATTCGTATCTGGTTGCCGATTCGAAACAATCCGATAATGGCAATGCGTCAAGAAATGGACAGTGTCCTGGGATACTTTGCGGGTCTCGCTAGACCTAGGGGCGATGGAGGAGAAGCCCTCGTGACAATGAAAAGAGTCGTGTTACAGATATTGGAGAAACACCAATACGTGTTCAACGGAAGGTATACGGATCGTGCGATCTAGACCGCAAAACGTTGGCCGCGTGAGGCTTGTTAACAACCTTCCCGCGGTGGACCTTTTTATTTTGTCTTATTGTTTTGTAAAGGTATGATCAGCGGACTGTCCTCGGACGAGAGCGTGGACGATGTGAGCAGGGTAGCCAGTGAGTTATTCGGAGACGGGGTAACCAACTGGGGTCGCATAGGTGGCATTCGGAGCGGTGCTATCTCGGCACTTGAAAGACACGGGTCGAGCCTGCTGTGTGGAACCGCTCGGATACCGCATCTCCACGTACCTGCTGACTGACCAGAGGGAATGGCTTGTGAATAACGCATCCTGGGTGGGTTCAGAGTGCTCGCGAGATATATATATATATATATATTAGGGCTGTCAGTCGATTAAAATATTTAATCGCGATTAATCGCATGATTGTCCATAGTTAATCGCGATTAATCGCAAATTAATCGCACATTTTTTATCTGTTCTAAATTTACCTTAGAGGATTATTTTTCAAGTTTTTAACACTCTTATCAACATATGACTGGACAAATATGCTTTATACTAATGTTTATTATCATTTGAACAATGACAAATATTCTCATGAATATTAAACACAACAACCTCTGAACATTACAAATATTCGCCTCAATTCAATCTGGAACCTCTCTCATTCAATAATACAATACAAATGGTGAAAAATACACATGTGTTAATCGCGTTAAAATAATTAGTGGCGTTAATTTTTGTTTGCGTTAACGTTATTAACGCGTTAACTTGACAGCCCTAATATATATATATATATATATATATATATATATATATATATAGAGGGATAGAGTATAGAGTGAAATATTCTGTAGTCTGTGACTCTGCATTTCATCTACTGTCTCGCTTCCATGTATTTCACAGGAGGGGTTCATGGAGTTCTTTCGTACCTCAGTCCCGGCGTCCACATTCTGGACCAGGCTGAGCACCTTTCTCGGTCTCTGGGGGGGTGGACCGACCGGGTCGGTGGAGTGAAAACACGCGATTGTCTTCGAGCGCGGTTCACGCCGGATCCTTCGTGTGTCCCAGCACCCAAAGTTGTACGGATTTGAGCGATACTGAACCTGAATAAATGATCGAATCACACATGTGTCTCTGGTGTTCTTTTACAATGCTTTATTCTCAACTGCTTCATGTACAATGTCATCTGGTCCGCTCTAGGAGGCACACACACACACGTACAGTAATACACACGTGTAACAGTACAGCGGGCCAGGTACACGGGATACACTTTATTCGTAACAATGGCATAGACAACAACTGTGAATCTACAGATAATCTTGTTATCCGTGTAATAATTCTCACGTCCAGGAGAGAAGCTTAAAAAGGAGACTAAATGGAGTCTCTGAGATGGTTTCAAATTGGTACTTTAATTCAAATAAAGGCGCGGTAATGTTACAAACAGAATATTGTTCGACAGAAAAACAGCTGTGTTTCTGGCCCTGCCAGGTGAAGAAAGAGACCGAACGCCTCAGGTCCCACTGTATTTATATCCTCTGCTGGCTCCTCCCTGCGGGCCGGCTCTCCAACGTTTTAATGTCCGTTGTTACGCATATCAGAGGATACAGACATTGTACATTCAATATATCTAAACACGCCTTTTCTCTTCCTTAACTCTTTCATAACTTTATATGTAATACATGTTAACGGCGTCAATAGCCACTTTAGTGATAATAATGGACGGTAGTCCCGGATGTTGTCATGAAGGATTTTCAGAATAAAAGCTTGGTATTGAGAACTTCCGTTTTTTTCCAAAATAAAATAGCATTTAAACTGACGGTATGTTTAAGCTACATTATGCTATTAAACATTGATTTTAATTTCTAACAGTCCCTCCTTACACACCTAAAAGGTGTGTATAATACTGAAATCAATGAGTTCTTCATCTGAACTCTGCATAGTACATAACTCATATCAAAAACATACAATCAAAATGGAATGTTTCGAATAGCCTCAACTTTCCAAAAATACAAAAAGACTTTGACTGTGTTCAAACATAAAAGTTTTCCCTTGTGCATAACTTCAAGTGTTAACATTCAATATGGTTCTTCAAAATAGCAGCAATGGCTTGGTATCAGAACATTTCTTCCTCCCTCCTTTCACAGAAACCGTTCTCATACCACGCTCAGTTTTAAGGCACTTGTTTTTACAAAGTGAAAAGAAACGACCCATTTTAAAATAGTAATGATTCTAAAATGCATGAAATCTATCATATAGAACAGTGAAAAATAATAAAAATGAAACAAACTATCTTGGACCAGTGTAATGTAAAAATAAAAATACACTATCTTGGAATAGTATAGAGTAATAATAAAAAATAAAAATACACTATCTTGGAATAGTATAGGTTAATTGAAATGGATTCACTCCATTTTAGCATTTTAGTTTGCTCACTTCTTCACATGATTTCATCATTTAAATAATCACATCGGCTGGACATTCATTGAACAATCTCATCTCTGAACATCCATATAACTTAAACTCATTCAAACTAACTCGTCATTTTCATCAACATCTGTATATGGGGTGGATCGTCCTGTTCTACTAGCATTGGAAACTGTCCCCTCATGAGAAATGTACCCTCCCTCCTTTCATACCATTTAAGGTATGAAAACAATATGTTCTCTAGAAGTGCCAATCGTGATCAATCGGTACGTTAGGACTTGGAAATGCAACATCTAGGCCTCTCCTGGGCTCTATGTTATCCTTGTACACAGTGGAGCCTAAACTCCCCCTGGGACTGGTCTCTTAGCCCTACTGGCTTTGGGGTGTTTCGCCATGTTGATTAACTACATACAAAACATCACTGGCTGTGCTAGGTCCCAGCCCAATCCTGTGGCAAGACTGAGTACAAGGTTTTAGTTCCACGATACCACCAAACATCTACTCTGGGGTACGGCATTCTAGACTGTCATTTCTGGGAGAAGATTGTGGTCAGTTACAACAGTTGTAGAATTTCATCACTTAAAAGTTCCTACTTGGTGGCTTTGGGTGGTCTGTTTTAATGCAGTGATAAAGTCCCTGAAATGGTGTGAAACCGGTGGAATATCACAAATGCATTACACTAATTTATCTTCAATTCTGGTCTCCTTGAAGAACCATGCTAACTCCTTTTACAGTGTGTGGAATCTTGGGTGCCCGAGCATGTGATAATTAGTTCAATTCAGGAATGTTGACTTATGGCAGATATATTTCTCCTTTAATTAACATCTCTAAATGTCAGATCATCACTAATGAAATGGATGAACATTAGGAGATGGTGGCACTTGTCTTTAAAAACTCATACTCTGGTGCTGTGCGCTCCCTCTGAAGCTGCAAGTAAGATTTAAAACATCTGCAGGGTGGGTTGAGCGACCCCTTCTCCCTGAAAGATATTTGTTGTCAAAAATATGCACCATTAAAATGAGTGATCCAAGGCCCCGCATGTATTACTCCCAATTATACTAGTTTTTCAAAATTTAAATTTTCAATCGCTCTTTGCCTAGTGTCTTTTTTTAAAACTCTACATCTTGGACGACAAACAAATGTTGTTTCCACCTTAACAGTTCTCCTATGGTAATAACCATGCTACAATGTAGAACCCCATACTCCAGATTGGAATACTTTCTTTGGCTTGGTTCTAGCTCTACCTTTAACATTTTCCATTCAAATAAAGATTTGCCTGCTATCTATATTGTAACAAATTAAATCTTCCCCAAATTCTCACATGAATAAGAATCTCTAAAAGAATAATTTATTATATAATGAAAAGATTGAATAATATGTTCGAGCCTCAGTGTGTTTTTAGGATTATTTTCTAATAAGTGTGTTTATGTGTAAACTCACTCACTCCCGTTTTCCTTCTCTCCCCCTCTGGTTGTCAAGCCACGACCCCCTCACGTTCTGTTGGCCCATGCCAACTCCTCTGGTTCTGTCCTCTCCTCAGTCCATCCGCTTCGTGTTTCCGCCCGGTCTAACCCTTTTCAGTGGCCCAACTGCTTTGCATTTCATCTCCTCCTTTTCAGTCTCTACGCTGTTGCATGGAGGGCGTATTCCGCTCTCATGTCCCACACTCTGCTCTTGTGCCAAATCTCGTGGCTCAGGCTGGAACTTCATGTCCTGTCTGAGGGACCGATGAGAGTTTGCCTCTTTGTCAGCATGCTGGTTTGGTTCTGGATGCCTCAGGTGGAGATGGTTCTGGATGCCTCAGGTCGTTGTTGGTTCAGCTCGGGTTCTCTGTCTTTTTGATGGAGGAGGAGTCTCCTGTGGTGAGGTCATTTGTCTGAAGATGGGGTCGTAGCGTTCTGACAGGCAAAGAGAGAGAGAGAGAGAGATCTCGGGACGCATTACCTATAGTTAATTCTAACACACTGAGGTAAAATAAATCCAATCCTTTCCACTCTATTTTCCTAATCTTACTATCTGTCTTAGATGTTAAATGTAATTAATGTCTACTAATAGTTGTGCCATATCCTTAAACATTGCTTTCACCCACTGTAACATGGCTACTCCAAATAACTCTTTCAGGAAACCATTTTCTTCTATTATTTTAAAAATACCTACATGTTTCAAGCACCACATATTTCACACACTATAAAAGAACATCCCCATATTTTCTCCATCACTTTAAATCTCACTGTTATTTAGAACATAAGCAACTAACTTTTGTGACTGGACATATCTGCAATGTCGCCACAATCTGCTGGGGAATTTCGTTCATAGAGTTTGTACGTACAAAGCTGAACTTGTGGGTTAGTAGCCTGTTTCTACTGTAATCATTTTCAATAACTTTGCTCAGGTCACCGGTCGGTTGTCCATAAACTTAACAGGGGGTGTTTCTGGTACAGACTAAAACATGGATCCAGTGTATTTGGAGATTCCCCTAATCTGTAAATCCCCATCACTGATTATCCCGATCACTTAAACCCATCTCATAATTTGATACAAGAACTGCATATATGGGGGGTGAATCATCTTGATTATAACCGCCTCACCTTTGGGAACGAGTATTTCTAAATCCTCCTCTTGTTGCTCAGCTGATCTTTTGGCTCTGGGGATAAGTGAAAGTCTCTGAAACTCAGCTGGAGTTTTGTTAGTGATGTGGGCATTCTCTATGAGTGGACTAATGGATCCATGTCTTACTTGATATTGTACTCCCCATCCAACCAGAAAGGTGCCAAGTGTAATGAGCACAATCAACAATGCTATTCTGACTCTTATCCCTAGGGGACCCCACAATTGGTTTGGCTTTGTTCTTGACATCATCTCTATTTTCTCCATGGTTGTGTCAGTTACAGAATTTAAATAATGAGTACTATAATAACGTATACAAAAATTGGACTCTTTTTCAGATGTAAAGCAAAAATAGGTTTTCACTTTAGTGTACAATCTATAAAAATCTGTGAAGTTCATTACAACTTCTCACTGTTCCGTCCACCGGGATCAGCTCACTGTCTTTTGTGAACTTTCACCCTCACCCATTCACCTGGCCGAACAGGAGTCTCTTCTGGTGTCTCGTCTGGTATCTCTGTAGCTTTTCTATTCTGTGTAGACAAAACTTGGATAATATTACTCAGAGTTCTGAAAACTGGACCACTCACTCCTTGGAGGAGGCCCAAGCTTCGGCATACCTTTTGTCGTTATGAGATTTATTATTAACTTCATGTTATTATTTATTAACTACAACGTCACTGAAATCAACATGTCTGTATAATCATGACACTCCCTCCTTTGAGCATAACATGCTCAATTAATATTGCAATGATTACCCTATTCTGAACAGGACATGTAAAACCCATAACGTTGCATCAAATAAACATAACTTCTCCGTGTAAAATATCGTATGATGTATGGTTTTCTGCGGGTATAAAAACATTCACTAAAATCTGCCATTAGCACAAAAAATTGTTTACTTGTTTCAACAATGGCTTTTGTCCTGGTATTATGCATCATTGTTGCTGCGAAAAACAATACCCCTCGTGTCGCTAATGCGTCTCAATAATTCTAGGATTGGTTGAAACTGCTGAACAAAGATATGATAAAATAATATTTCTCTAAGCTAGAGGGAAAATACAAACTATTCTCACAGAGGGTGACATGCATGAAGGGCTGGTGCCCCTCACTCAAAATGAGATATTGCCTTACGCACTACATTATAAATCAGTAAAGTTACTCAAGAATAAATAAATAAAAACTGATTCTTGAACCTGTTGTAAAAACCCCTACAACTTCTTCATCCAAGCTCTCAATCAGTGTTATGTTATTTAATCTGCAGCTCATTTCCTTAAAACAGATACTTCAGACCGATAACATTTTGTTTATGAGAAAAATGTTATCTGACTCCATAAATCACATAATTGTTTGACTAAAAAACTACACTTCCACTAACAATAAATTAAGTTCCCCTTTAAACACAGCCCCGGTCTTCTGACGGGGTCTATCTATGTACTGGCTGGAAAATGTTGTGCCAGTCTCTGTCGCTCCGTCACTGTTCTCCCGCTAACAGTCACTCTCTAGTTCTGCTGGGTTCTTGTTGACTTCTTCACTGGTTTGAGACAAGCGACCCTATCGGACACCTCCCTTTGTAGCCAGACTTCACCACAGCAGAATCGAGTTTCTGTTTTCAGGTCTCAACAGCTCCACGTCAGGTGTATCGCCGCCCGTTGAACTGCAGTCGGTGTAAACAGGAGGACTTGGTAAGGATCCTCCGTCTTGGGCGAGTACCAGGTTTCCGTCTTCATATTTTTTTTCTGTGTAGGGGAACAACATCACTCGTAATCTCTTTCCTTCTCATAATTACAAAAATAGTCTGCTAAATGTTTTATTCTGTGGATGCTTTATGTGTAAATGCAAATGCTACTCTCGATTTTGTTTTACATTAAACCTCTCCCTCCTGTGGTGACAGATATGGCTCAATGTAGCTGGTTCTCAAAATACCCTTGTGCTGAGGATGCATCACCTGGTGGTCTGGCCCTCTGAGCTTCCTCATTGTTGTGGTGTATACAATCTCTAGCCCAATGGCCCAGCTGATCGCATATGTAGCATCCCTCAAACCGGATAACTTTTCCTCTGCCTCTGCTTCCTCGGAAACCTCCTGGTTGTTGGTTCTGCTTCTGATTTTCTGGCACTATCTGAGATTTTACTGTTTGAGGTGTCTGCCCTGCATTCTCTGGTTCTTCCTGAGCTTGAATTGTTGGAGGTGTCTGCCCTGCCTTCTCTGGAAGTTTCACCTCCCTTCTCCTTGTCTTGTTCCTACAAGCTACGGTGTCTTTCTCAGCTACCTGTATCTTCAGAAGTTTTAGTTGTAATGTTTTAATTTCTTCGTCATTTTCCCTCTGGGTTGCTTGATATTTCATATCGTGGTGAATGAGATTTAGTCCCCATTCTTCTGGGAATTTAGCTTCCAATCCCACCACATCTCCCAGGCGTGCCTGCACTGATTTGGGAAGCGCTTTGATGACAGCGTTCTTCCACAGCATTATGACAGCCGGTGAAGTGTCATGTCGTTCTCCAGTGCAGTCCTCCCACACTCCTTCACATCTCTTGAGGAAGGCATGCATGTCTTCCCCAGGTTCTTTTCTCAGGCTGTTGAGGGCATGTAAACTGCGTGTTGTCGGGTAGATGTGACGAATAGCAGCCCAATAATTCGACCTGATATTGTTGAATGAAGTTTCATCTGGGTCGTGCGTGCAATTGGCCTCGGAATCTACTGCTCTTGCCTCTAGTCTTCCTTCTATCCGTCCAAGCAGTGCCCTCATGTCTCCCAAGCACAAGTGGTCTTGGACTGTGTATTTCTCCAGATCATTCACCCACTTCTGACCTCCTTGGGTGAGTGGAGGTAGTTTTGCCACTAATGATTCCATGTCCCTGTGAGTCCATGGTTGGTATTCAAGTCCTCTTCCAACCGCTATCAATGGCATGGAGTTGTGTGCACCAGTCTTGGTTCTTCGAGTTGTCTTGCTTTTTCTAGTTTCGAGGCATGTCCCAGGGTAATGTTGCTCGTTTTTGTCGCTACTATTATTCTCAGGAGGAGATGCAAAACTGTATTGTTGCTGTGACTGTTCATGGTATGGGGAGTGTCTACTGGTTTCAGACTGCGTACCGCTGTCGTCATCTTCATCTCCCCGTCCTTTGGAATAGTCAGGAGAGTAGTTTGTTCGGCGTGTTCTTTGAGTTCTTTGTTCTTCTCTCCGTCTATCTGCCATCATGTCCTGGAACCTTACATCTTCTTGTCGTCTTTCCGCCTGAAGTTGTTGGTATTTATCTTCCTCGCTTTGTCTTTCTGCAATAATGTCATTATGGGCTTTGTTGCAGAAGGAGGGGGGTTTTTAGAACCCACCTTGTCTCTGTGTGTCTTTTGGCGAAAGGAGCAGAATCATAACAACGAGGGAAATCATAAAAACACACCAAGATGCCAGGTTAAACAATAATCTGTTTTAATTAAACAAGGTAATAATAGAATGCAATACAATATATTTAAAGGAAGTACTTCCTGCTCTTGTTCTCGTGCCGTTGAGATCCTTCGGTCGTTCACAGCCAGAGAAGAGAGATCGAACTTAATGCAACACTAACTTATATAGTCCAGAACAAGAGAAGAGGGGTGACTTGAATTTTCCTTCACCCCAGGTCATCCCATTGGGAGATTTAAAACAAGATATCTTCCCTTAGCGAATCAGCTCGTGCCAGCAGAGGTGATACATTTGTTTCTGAGCTTACAATAAAACCTCTGGTGTCCGTTATCTCATCCTTCCTGCACAGGCCTTCTTCCCCCACCTTTCTACACATTCCAGAGGCTTTTTAATTATGTTTAACTTCTACCCTCTTCGCTTATTCAAAGATAATCTTTACATTTCTCCTATTTCCAGCTTTTGTTTACACACTGCTATTACTAATACAAAGTAATTAAACACACATATATAAAGTAATTAAACACACATATACCATTCAAGATAAGTAGACTTCTCTGAAACATGACATACTGAAGACCTTAAGCAGAAGAATTCTCATCCACCCAGCCTGCTTAACTTCCCCTCCCCCAGAGCAATAAAACCTATTTAGCACCCAGGCACCCAGGCACCCAGGAATGTTTGAAGCAAGTTTTAGTCCTCACATTTATGAAAGGATAAAACAGAGAAATCAATACAAAACACAAACACAGGTATTGTTAGAACAGTATTCACTTAACTGCTACTATTGATAATTACCAGAGAAACTCCAGGGCCTCTTTCAATATCTGGAAATTGCAACAAGACTTTCTGCCATTTCTACTGTAACACTCTTCCCAAATATCAGATGATATAATCATTAATCCCCCTTTTTATCTCTCAAGAGATAAACTTACACAAGACATTTTGAAACATATCTACTATCATTCTGTTCTACTGTGTCTGTCCCCCAATATTGTATAAATCTATCAGAAACTGAGACCCAAAGTACTTGAACGTTTGGGAACAGAACACCATCTTCCATGGCAGTGAAAGAACCATCAGAGGTGGAAACTGACCGCTAGAAAGCAAGCAGTCTCCTTGTGTGGTGAATCATCAGCCCCCCCCCCCCCTCAGAGGAATACGCCAACAAGGGCAGCTGATAGGGAGGGGGAGATGCGGCTTTCCCTTCACTGGTGGAACTGATCAGAGAGAAGTAGACTCCTCTGCTGCCTCGACAAGTCCCCCTTTGTCCGCTGACAGCCGCTTCCGAGTAGTCTGCTGTAAAGATGTCCTCCGGATCCTGCTCCTCCCGTCCACTGATGACAGCTTCCGAGTCGACCTCCTCTGCGAGGATCACGTCCATCCTGATGTCATCCCCGGTCCTAGCAGGTGGTTTCCTTGCCGCACTCTGGCTCCCGTGGTACGAGCTGTCCCCCTTTCCTCCCACGCGGACGGCATGAGAGATCCGCTGGGTCACTCGGTCGGGGCCGGAGAGCCTGGGGTTGAGCCACTTTGTCCTGATGACCTTCAGCCAGACGAACTCTGCTGTGTCCGCCTCCTGCGTCTCGTGTCCCCCTTTGGCATCACCAACCTGTGTGGAGAAATCTGATACAAATCCCTCAAGCTCAGGGCTCCGGGGCCCTCCGCTGTTTGACCCACCATTGCGTAAGCAGCTTGGAGCCTGTTGGTGGGGTCTCTTAAAAATAACAGACGTCTGTGAACAGGTTTTCTAAATTAAATGTAGACCTCCTATCTGCCAGTGAAGCTTCAGAATCTTAATACTTGGTGTGTGGCCACAAAACAAAACTCCAACATCTCTAGGTGAACCAAATAACATATTTCAATAGCTCTGAGTTTCTGACAAGCGTCTGTGTTATTCTTAATGAAATCCCTGAGATCCCATTTAAAATCTAAATATAATATGAACTGCTAATGTTTCTGGTAAAGAAACACACTAATGTTATGGATTCAAAAAATAACCAAAATCATGATACTGACAAAGTGAATGATTTCCTGGTGATACTGCTTCTTCCTGTCAGTGCTTAAATATTATCAAGCTGAAAAAATGAATACAGAATTCCAACAAACTGTCATCAAATGTCTTTCCATTATGAATTTAGATGAAATGTATATCCCCATAATGACCTAAACAATAAAGTCTATGGCTTTTACTTCTTTACCAGGCTAATTACATGATGTTGTCTAAATTACATTTGGTCTCATTACATTACAATGTTTTAGCTTTAACTGTAATATGTTCTTTGTACATTTCAAACCTCAGTTACTTTAATACCTGTTGAAACATTACTCACCGGTCAACTTCCTCAGTATTCCATTCTGAAATTACCTCTCTCACAGTAGCCCCTTGGCCACTGATTCTGCATCTATGTTACCTGTTATAACTCAATCAATATTAGAAACATGTCAACATTCATCAAACAGTATCTTATCCCCAGATATGGAGCAGGTCCATTCTAAAACTGTCAATCAATGGTCAGATTGAACATCCGAGTTGGGGCAGAAGGTTCCTTTCAGTCCCTAAATGAAAAATGTACCTTGTAAAGTTTACACTCCCCCTTTTTACACATAACTCATGTGTAACCAAAATCCTGTATGGGAAGAAAACCTTCAGGTAATAAGGGATTATAAAAAATACCCAAAATTTTTCCCAAATATACATCCATCATTTCCACAGTAAACACTTCAGTGAAATTAAGTGTTTCTCTCCATCCTTCAGTCCTAAAAGAAACAGAATCTTCATGTTTTAGTTTGAGTTTCACATTCTGCAAACTGCCACCTCCTGTGGGAGTGAAATATCAAGTAGATTAGAAACGGGTCACCTGTACGGTTTTCCAATTTTTGTGGAATTTTAGGAAAACCTCTCATTTCCCACTGAGCCCCAGAATAATGTGTTAGTCCAAAAGCATGCTTGATTAGTCATTGTTTTAAATCATGCAGTTGCACTGATCACATGTAGACATACACTCACACTCACACTCACACTGTCAGGTTGTAAAGTCAAGTTTGGTCAGAGTCACCCCAGAGTCAGTCCTTGACAGTGTCTTCTCAAGTTACACTGTCAGTCAGGGTCAAAGGTCAGTTGGTCTCAGTCTTTTTGGCCATGTGTGTGCTCTGCAGAGACTTTGATATTTCAGCATAGGCCAGTATCCTTTGTCTACAAAAATCTGTCATATATGGAGCGCCATCATTAATTAATTCACGATTACAACTATAATGTTCAAGCTACATCTAACTTTTCATCGGAACAGCTGTTCCCCACATTCCCTGAAAAGTGTTAGCCAAGAAATGTCGCTTCCTTATAGTATTACTACAGTTTATTAACACCTAATCTATATTAAAATGTCTAATAGATCTACTTCAGAAACTTGTGTACTTAATTATTATCTTGTGTCAAAACATTACTAGGATCTGTGTAGCTCTGCATTTCATAGCTCATTAAACCCATTTATCTTCAATTCTGGTCTACTTAAAAACAATGTTAAATTCTTTAGCAGTGTGTGGAACCCAGGGCGTCCGAACACGAAACAACTCATGGATCCAAAAACAGAAGTCCATCCTAAACCCTCCTATGGTAGAAAATGGATGTCCCTTTGAAGGTGGAGAAGCATGTCTTTAAAACTCATAAGATGATGCCTTGCGCTCCCTGTGAAGCTGCAAGTAAGACCTAAGAATCACAGTAGGATGGGTTCAGTGACCCCACATTCCTTCCAATTATATGGCTTCTACAAAATCAAATGTGCTGTTTCTACTTTTACTCTATTTTTAATTTACCAATTGATTAATTCATGGGTAATACAACTTTTTACCTTCACTTATTTATCAAGTCAATTCAAGTTTTTTAAATGTGCGCTTATAATAAGTGTGTTCATGTGTAAACTAACTCATTCCCGTTGATTCCCTTCTCCTCTCCTCTGGTTTATCTCAAGCCGTGACCCCGGCCTCCTCACATTCTGCTCGACCAACTCCTCTGACTCCTCCCCCTTTGTCCATCAGCTCGCTGTAACTCTTTGAGGCAGCCATCCGCCCAGCTACATCTGCCGCCCCCATCAGGCCACTGTTGTTGCACTGCTTTGCATTTCATCTCCTCCTTCACAGTCTCTCTGCTGCTTTATGGAGGGCAGATTCTGCTCTGTGTCCCATACTTTGCTCTTGTGCCAAATCTCGTGGCTCAGCTTGGAACTTCATTCCCTTTCTGAGGGACTGATGAGAGTAGATCTCTGCCTGTCAGCAAGCTGTTTGGTTCTGGATGCCACAGGTGGAGATAGTTCTGGATGCAGTTCTTATTGCAGTCTTGTTGTTGTTGTTGAGCTCTGGGTTCTCTGTCTGTTCGATGGAGGAGGAGTCTCCTGGTTGGGATAGGTCCTCTGTCTGCTTGGAGGGTTGGGGCCCCAGCCGTATGACAGACAGAGAGAGAGAGTCCAGGTCCCGGGACGCATTACCTATAGTTAATTCTAATACACTGAGGTAAAATAAATCCAATCCTTTCCTCTCTATTTTCCTAATCTTACTATCTGTCTTAAATGTTAAATGTCATCTGAACAACACAATTAATGTCCACTAATGATATTACAAAAACTCCCTCTCATAATCGTTTCATTCATTGTGACATATTTACCCAAACTAAGTTTTTCAACACCCACTGTAACATGTTTACTCCAATTAATTCTTTCAGGAAACCATTTTCCTCTATACATTTAAATACCTAGATGTTTCAAGCACCACATATTCCACACACTATGAAAGAACCCCTCCATACTTAACAATAATAACCCTGCAGAGCACACTAATCCGATCACAGTAATGTAATTTGACCCAAGTGTGGGTCTATGTCGTTCCTAAAAATGTTAGCAAACACCAACTACAAATTAAAGATAAATTGATTTAGCAAAATGAACTCTTATGTGATTCAAAATGTGACAAAAGAACAATGATTTGTCTTACACAAGATTGTAGTCTAACAGAATGACTCTTGACCTCATGGGGTCAAATAACTTGGATGACCGGGGGAAGGGGGAATAATCCACTATTATATTTAATTTGAATGTACTTCATATACTCAGTAAACCTCTTTTTACTTTCCCTCAACGTTACTGTATGCAATGAAGTTCCTCTGAAATCTAATTAAGTACAATTCTCAGTTAATGAATATATTTTTTAACCCTTAAAGGAAGTATTGGTGGAAAAGTTTCCTCACATAATGTAATCTTCATTACTAAAGCTAAAACCTAAAGAAATCATCACGGAACAGTTTTCTGTCCTTACCACTTAATTATCTCAATAAAAACTAAAAAGCATTGTGAAAACTCCCACTCTTGAGAACATTTCAACACTTTATTCCATCTAAGCGCTAATGTTTATGACAGACACGCCCTATTAATCCAATAAGCATGTAGGTGTTATATCTAGTAATATATTTTATTTCATGTTTTTACTCATAAAACAATATGACATTGTCCAGAATAGTAGTTAATTTTATATAACTTTTACTCTTTCTAATCTTTTCAAACATCTTAATTCTCTTGTCTCTCTCTCTTTCCTCACTGTGCCCTGGAGTTGCCTGCTCACAAGCTTCTCTCATAAATCACCTCTGTGTTTATCCAACCGTGTGAGATGGCATTCCAGGAGAAGGTGGGGGCTTTCTTGAAACAAGAATGACTTCGTATTTCTTTATCTGACTAAGGCTTTCCACTTCCACTGAACTTCCCCGGCGAGTTTAACCGTCTGAATATCTAGAATTCACGGGGCCTTTCACCTTTTCTTTACACCGCTTCACGTGCAGCAAACGAGTCAGCCGTGTGATTCTGAAAAATCCACGAGACTACTCACTCTTGCTTTATCAATTTTATGTTTATTTATTTATGCTAAAACTATGCATTGCATCCTACCATCTACTATGACTACGGCACTGAGAAAATATTTCTGACAACTCTAAGAATTTGAATATAGCCAAATCACAGATTTTGAGTGTAACGGGTATCTGCTTACCTTATTTTTTGTATAGAGCTCTGTATTTAGTTGTCAGAAATTATTTTTTTTAGAACCCACCTTGTCTCTGTGTGTCTTTTGGCGAAAGGAGCAGAATCATAACAACGAGGGAAATCATAAAAACACACCAAGATGCCAGGTTAAACAATAATCTGTTTTAATTAAACAAGGTAATAATAGAATGCAATACAATATATTTAAAGGAAGTACTTCCTGCTCTTGTTCTCGTGCCGTTGAGACTTCTCCTTCGTTCACAGCCAGAGAAGAGAGATCGAACTTAATGTATAGAGCTCTGTATTTAGTTGTCAGAAATTATTTTTTTTAGAACCCACCTTGTCTCTGTGTGTCTTTTGGCGAAAGGAGCAGAATCATAACAACGAGGGAAATCATAAAAACACACCAAGATGCCAGGTTAAACAATAATCTGTTTTAATTAAACAAGGTAATAATAGAATGCAATACAATATATTTAAAGGAAGTACTTCCTGCTCTTGTTCTCGTGCCGTTGAGACTTCTCCTTCGTTCACAGCCAGAGAAGAGAGATCGAACTTAATGCAACACTAACTTATATAGTCCAGAACAAGAGAAGAGGGGTGACTTGAATTTTCCTTCACCCCAGGTCATCCCATTGGGAGATTTAAAACAAGATATCTTCCCTTAGCGAATCAGCTCGTGCCAGCAGAGGTGATACATTTGTTTCTGAGCTGACAATAAAACCTCTGGTGTCCGTTATCTCATCCTTCCTGCACAGGCCTTCTTCCCCCACCTTTCTACACATTCCAGAGGCTTTTTAATTATGTTTAACTTCTACCCTCTTCGCTTATTCAAAGATAATCTTTACATTTCTCCTATTTCCAGCTTTTGTTTACACACTGCTATTACTAATACAAAGTAATTAAACACACATATATAAAGTAATTAAACACACATATACCATTCAAGATAAGTAGACTTCTCTGAAACATGACATACTGAAGACCTTAAGCAGAAGAATTCTCATCCACCCAGCCTGCTTAACTTCCCCTCCCCCAGAGCAATAAAACCTATTTAGCACCCAGGCACCCAGGCACCCAGGAATGTTTGAAGCAAGTTTTAGTCCTCACATTTATGAAAGGATAAAACAGAGAAATCAATACAAAACACAAACACAGGTATTGTTAGAACAGTATTCACTTAACTGCTACTATTGATAATTACCAGAGAAACTCCAGGGCCTCTTTCAATATCTGGAAATTGCAACAAGACTTTCTGCCATTTCTACTGTAACACTCTTCCCAAATATCAGATGATATAATCATTAGCTTCAACTTCCTTTCGTCTTTCTTCAATAATGTCATTATGGGCTTCATCTGCCTTTCGTCTCTCTTCCATTCTTCTGTTGAGTTCTTCCATTCTTCTGTCGAGTTCTTCCTGTCTTCTGCAGAGTTCTTCCTCCATTCTTCTGCTGAGTGCTTCCTCTCTTCTGCGGAGTTCTGCTTCCATTCTTCTGCTGAGTGCTTCCTCTCTTCTGCCAAGTTCTGCTTCCATTCTTCTGCTGAGTTCTTCCATTACTGGCAGATCTTCTGCTGCTACCACATGTAAGCTGTTTGTCAATCCCTGGCTGGTATATTTTAGATAGAGAATCAGTTTTGCAACCATAACTTTTCTTTTTTCAGCTTTTTTCATAGCGTTTTTAGCAGGTCCATACCGAGGGGGTTGTCCGGCTTTGATCCATGCTTTTTCCTGTTGTAGGTATTCAGCATTCTCATATTCAACTACAGCTTTTCTATGGGCTTCCGGGTCCAGGTTGATCATCTGCTGGAATCAATCCTCTCGTTTGCCACTGCTTGAACAGTCTCTCAGATTGGTTCCATGTCTTCTGTCTACGACTTGGAACTGTTGTAGCATCTGATCTGATTTTTACCCTTTCCTTGATATCTGCAGTTGTGCCTGGCTCTACGTCTGGCCTTAATTTAGTTTCTTTTGGTGACATGTTCTCTAACTATTTGAATGAAAAAATATGAAATTATCAAAGATTGAAGCACTAGTCCTTTGACTAGTACCTTCGTTGCTGTTCGTCCGAACTTTAAATCTGTATTTTTTAATAAGGTCTATAAAATCTAAATGATTATTATTTTTTTCAACAATTATGCACATTTTTAAAATCAGAATTGTAAAAAATAGACAACAATTGTACTGTGTACAGTTTTGACTCCTAAATATAAAAATTAGAAATCTGGTGTGGCTCTACTGGGTTCCACTTTCCGAAATGTTTAGAATTATGTAAATGTCATAACTTGTGTTAGCTTCAATACATTTGTTTGCTTTTTTTGAAAGAGTATTATGTAAGGTTTCTTATCTTATAATTAGAAACCACTTGCAATTCTATCTCGGCGATGAAGCATGTGTTCATTTATAACACTTAAAAATCAAGCTTCAAAATGTTATAGTATCTTTGTCAAAACTGACCTCTTTTTAACAAGAAGAAGCTTATTTTCCTTAAAAATGGGAGAATATGGTTAAACAACACAGCACATAACCGCCCAAACACATTTGCAAGCAAGAATATTCCCAACAAATCCGCCAATACACACTTGCAAACAAAAATATTTAAAAACCCGCCAATACACACTTGTAAGCAGAAATACGTACAAAACCAGACTCCTACAAATACCAAACTTCCCACGGTAAGATAACCTGTCTATTTTATAGTTCCAACTCTGCCAAGAAATATGATGTGTCCTTCTCAATATGGAGTGCCCAGCCTCATGTGAGTGTGAACAAACCGAGTGCTTTCAATTAGCATTTCACGAAATGGCGACTGCCGTGTGGCTTATTTTCAACATGAGGGCAAGACAAGATGGCAACTTATTTTCCAACCTTTAACCTGAAGAACAAAGGGATTTGAAAACTCCTGTGGCTTTCACATGGGAGTTGTTGGAGCAGATATCTCTGGTCTGCGCCAATCCTATAGGAGTGTGCTTTAAAAGAGGGAAAACTCAAAACAGCCAGGATGAGGGTTAAACAATAATCTGCTTTAATGATAAAAGATAATAATACAATACACTTTCAAAGGGGTGGGGTGGGCCCCCACTCCCTGCTCTGGTTCTGATGCCGGGAGATCCTCTCATCTTGTCGGCAGGAGTAAAAGAGAGTGAACACACAAACACAAACAGGAGATATAGAGGAACCACGGGGAGGAGTCGGGTGAGATTCTCCTCCCACAGGGCCCATCTTACAGCATTCCAGAGACTTGTTCACAAAGATATACTTATTAATACTCTCATATTTCCAGCTTTTGTTTACACACTGCTATTACTAATACAAAGTAATTAAACACATATATACCATTCAAGATATGTAGACTTCCCTGAAACATGACATACTGAAGACCTTAAGCAGAAGAACTCTCATCTACCCAGTCCTGCTTAACTGTCCCTTCCCCCAGAGTAATAAAACCTGTTTAGCACCCAGGCACACAGGAATGTTTGAAGAAAGTTTAGTCCTCACATTTATGAAAGGATAAAACAGAGAAATCAATACAAAACACAAACACAGGTATTGTTTGAACAGTATTCACTTAACTGCTGCTATTGATAATTACCAGAGAAACTCCAGGGCCTCTTTCAATATCTGGAAATTGCAACAAGACTTTCTGCCATTTCAAATGTAACACTCTTCCCAAATATCAGATGATATAATCTTTTAGAGTTGAAATAATGACAACATGTAACACAAAACACTGCAGTTTAAAATAACATTTCTATTTATTGTACAATTTATCAATGGGACTCAAACCCTTACGTCATGCGGCTCTGAACCCATGCACGTAATTTTTTTACTTTAAGAGCCAGTATGGTTATCTCCTCTGTTTAAACACGCCATAATGGGACAAATTAAGACGCTATCCAAACACAATTAGCAGAATATCGTCTATCTAACGCACGAATGTCGCATTTCTCATCGTAATCCACACGCAATGTCTGTTTGAAAACAGAAGAAACAACCACTGAAAGCTTCAAACTCCTCAGGCCTTTTCCCAGAAAAGGACTTTTTTTAAAAGAAAGCCTCACACTGCAATTAAAACACTCACTCAACTTTGTTCTTGTCTCAAACAGTCCCTACTGTTTAATAGCCTCAAACTATTCACGTTAAATTAAAACGTAACAAGAAACACTTGAAATGATTGCCCTCATCACACAAAGGACTTTTAAAGAAGAAAAACAGCCTCACACTGTCTTTAACACAAACACTCACTCCAATATTCTCAGCTTCCACTGTGATTGTGTTCTTTGTCTCAAGCAGTCCCGACTGCTTAATAGCCTCAAACTATTTGCGTTAATAAAATGTAACAAAAACACTTCTTGGAGCGATTAGCCTCTTGCCGACATGTAATAACAGACAAACGAATAGCATGCAGGGTTAAATATAAGAAAAATAAGTAATTTGAACTCACCTGCTTGTGACAAAACAACGCCACGTGTTATTGTTATAAATTTGGTTGTTTTAACATTACATTTCCCAGCTGTTTTCAGGAACCGGAAGCAGTCGTCCAACACACAATCCTAAAATTGTCGAAGAATTTGAATTAACAGGTTTCTTCTTACCGATGGTTTGAGCTCTTTGTGTGTCGAACGGATTGCCCGCGGTTCCGGGCCACAGCCGGCTGTGTAGTCTCTCCCGGTCTAACGAGAATCACGTCAGCTGGTCCCAATTGTTATCCGTGTAATAATTCTCGCGTCCAGGAGAGAAGCTTAAAAAGGAGACTAAATGGAGTCTCTGAGATGGTTTCAAATTGGTACTTTAATTCAAATAAAGGCGCGGTAATGTTACAAACAGAATATTGTTCGACAGAAAAACAGCTGTGTTTCTGGCTCTGCCAGGTGAAGAAAGAGGCCGAACTCCTTAGGTCCCGCTGTATTTATATCCTCTGCTGGTTCCTCCCTGCAGGCCGGCTCTCCAACATTTTAATGTCTGTTGTTACGCATATCAGAGGATACAGACATTGTACATTCAATATATCTAAACACGCCTTTTCTCTTCCTTAACTCTTTCATAACTTTATATGTAATACATGTTAACGGCGTCAATAGCCACTTTAGTGATAATAATGGACGGTAGTCCCGGATGTTGTCATGAAGGATTTTCAGAATAAAAGCTTGGTATTGAGAACTTCCGTTTTTTTCCAAAATAAAATAGCATTTAAACTGACGGTATGTTTAAGCTACATTATGCTATTAAACATTGATTTTAATTTCTAACAATCTACAGGGCCCCATACGTGCGTATTAAGATGATCGAGATCACCGATGGCATGTCCAAAACACAAAGACTCCAGCGAGGACTGCTGTAGTCCGCGTGTATCGAAACGCGACGAACCGTCGGACAGGCTTTCGAGCAAACTGTCGTACCACAGTAGGCGGTCTTCTGGATCCTCCAGATCTGAGGGACCCGGACACTCGTTCGGGGCTTCAAGCTCCCGATCGACCTCGTGCGAATCCACCGGGTGTTGTGCGACGGGGAACCTTCCGTGTACCAGGGCCCGGATCTCGACAGGCGCGAGATGTAATCCGGGGGAATCGCACGTATCCCGTTCGCGTTCGACACGCTCTCCGCGCTCTCCCCGCCTCGCCTGCTCATTCGCCCCCAGATGCTGTCCAGAGCCCCCTGCCAGAGGCGCTGAGTGTCTGACAGAGGCTTTGATACGGTAGCGTACATGATCCCCCTGTCGCGGTCCACACAGCCTACCGCTTTCAGGACCCGGAGTATGCTGCGGCATGTGTGTTGTGTTGTTTCTTTATTTGTGTTTTTGTTTTACACACGAGACCTACCGGCACAATTCGCCGTATTATGTGTGTGTGTCGTGTACAGATCAAATGAAAAATGAAATAAAAGACTCAACTTTGAATCGAACTCATGGCAGCTTCATTGGTTTATTCAACACGCATCACATATACGGTGTGAAAACAGACAACGAAATAGGTGACGACCGGATTCACGGGGTACACCTGCGTAACGATTGTCTATTTGGAAGGACGCGGTGGACTTTGCGTACACGATATCACATTGGCCATGTGCCGATGTACACATTTCTTATGTGAGCACTATATAAACCCTGCACTCGCGGAGACATTTTCTCAAATCCCTCAAGCTCGATATTACAGTTCACTGGGATCCCGTGTACAACTATCACGCGCAGCCACGCGTACCGGGAAACAGAGAGTAGAAACGCAAACATGAGACCCGCCCTATCCACGGAAATGAAAATGGTTGACTTCCTCACCAAGAACGAGGCCATCTTTCAGGGTGTTCTTAGAGGTATACCGGCGGGTGCTCTGCGAGAGACCAGCGAGCTCGGGGAGATCCCTTGTGCTGCTATTACTGCTACTGCTGCTACTACTGCTACTACTGCGACCACGCACAGCCACACGAAACGCAAAGATGAGCCCGGTCCTATCCCCGTAAATGAAAATGGTGAACTACCTCACCAGGCACGAGGTCATCTTTCGGCTTGTTCGTGCACGTATATATCGGCCCACGCTCTACGAAAAACCAAAGGGCTCTGGAAAAACCTGTGTCCCGAGGAACTGATCTGGAAATTGAACACGGCTATAGGGGATGCTAATACGTGGCGCATGATGATGGAGACCATATCAAGCATTTCTCCCGGGTTCGAAGCGGGAAAGCTGGAAGACCCGTTCTTTTGGAACAGGATAGAGCCTGCTCTGAGTAACAATACGGAGTTCTCGGTACAGGACCTTACGAGCTTGTTACAAGAGCTCACCTATCCTGAACGAGCGAGAGTGAAAGTGTTTCTACAGTGGAACCTATTCGAGGGTTCCGGCGGCATGTCCTATGATACGATCGAGGGCTGTGAACTCCCACCACGGTCGCGGGACAACCTTGGTGATGGCCGTGATCTTCACGCAGCTCGTGCGCACGGACCTAATACTGAAAATGTTCAGAATGTTGCATCTCTCTTGTTGAGATGACCTATATTATACGATCGTGTCAGAGATTCTCCATATACTGTGATGTATGGACACAAATTCAATAAAATATATACTTTCAGCACATGTAGCCCTTTGTGTATTTTTGTCCTACGTGTTCATCGAGTGACTGTGTCATTACATTACATTACATTGCATTTAGCTGACGCGTTTATCCAAAGCGACTTACAATAAGTACATTCGACCAGGAAGACACAACATTGAAGAAAACAGAATCATATAAGTACATCAGGTTTCATAGAGCCAAACATTTCAAGTGCTACTCAACTGGCTATAGATAAGCCAGTCCTTTATTAGTATATAAGTGCTCTGTTAGCAGTTATTTGTTAGTAATTATATCGCTCGAAGTGGAGTCGAAAGAGATGAGTTTTCAGTCTGCGCCGGAAGATGTGCAGGCTTTCTGCTGTCCTGATGTCAATGGGGAGCTCATTCCACCATTTTGGAGCCAGGATAGCAAACCCAAGTGTTTTTGCTGATGGGAACTTGGATCCCCCTCGCAGCGAGAGTGCAGCGAGTCGTTTGGCTGATGCAGAGCGTAGTGCACGCGCTGGGGTGTACAGTTTAAAAGACATCTGCGCTCTCCTCTCCTGCTTCAAAGGTAAGATTGCACACTGCCACACTCACACTTAGGTAGGGTCACATTTCATTATTAATCCTTTCGGGGTCGCTTAAACAGATTTAAGAGAGTTGTCTGAATAGAAACAGCAGTTAATTGAACCTGGTTCTTCGGGGAGTTAATAGAGGTGAGATCTTGCTGACCTTGGTGGATCTGAGCCAAGCAGTAAACTTACATAGACTCAATAACTTCGGTCAGGTCAATTAGTAGGTCAGAATAATTTACCGGAATAAATTATCAGGACCTCACCGACTCTCAACATGGCGCCCAACGTGGGGCTCTGTGAAAAGTAATACTTTTACAGAGTCAAAAACATACAAGAACCAAAACGACCTAGTGAAAAAAGTCGATGAGTACAAATCAGCGAAATACAGGCTGAAAGTCTTGTTAAAATACCTACCCAAATCCTAGAATATATTTAAACCTACCTAGTGTAGTAATTTAAGTTGATACTATTGCACCGGACTGAGGGTTATATTATATCAGATATTGCTGTCTGTTAAAGAAGCTAAAGTAGGTTCTTCTTCCCCTAGCCAAATTGGGAAGCCCCTGTGGTCCCTTTAAACACAGGTTTGGTGGCTAGTAGTGAAGTCAGCCGTAGGAGCACTGCTCAATACCTGTCCAATTACTTTGAAACTTATAGGTAGGACTTGACAAAGAGCTGCGGTTAGAACTTTTGCGTTAAAAACATAACGTGGTGAAGAGTTAATAGGAGATTTAATAAAGATAAACATAGGTCTAAAGGTGTACCTATGCTGTTGAAACAGCTTGAATCTCGATACATAACACTCTTAGTTGAGGTATCCGCATGAACTAGTTGAATCCAGAAAGAGTAACCTAGAACAAGTGACGGTATAGTCGGACTGATCCTCCGGTGTGAGTAATAGCCTAGGAACTTGCATGTGTATAAAAGAGTGAACTTAAACCCTTAAATAAAATAAAAATTGTTTAAAAAAGAAAATGGCGGATGAGGTTAGAACGCAGTTTTTTAATGACTCAGAGCCAACCACACAGGGAGGGATACACAGAAGCGAAATCTGGACCTTCTGCCCCCCTGGTCAGCTTAGCCCAGACCCACGGGCGTACCACGACCTAAATACTTTCCAATCAGACTACCGTTTGGACAGAGAGCAACAAGCAGGTGGTATAATGTCTGAGACCCTACCTCCACACTACAGGGATAAAAGCTCACAAATGCCATTTATGAGTATCCCATCTACTACTCCTAGAAGAAAACACATTGTTAGACATCATATTCAGGGAAAAGGAATGTTGGAAATAATAATGGCAGATATTGAAAATCTTAAACTGGATCAACAAACCATGTTAGTGAACCCCGCTAATAGGAAGCTAAAATATGCAGGAGGAATAGCAGTAGCTCTGGCAAAGAGAATAGGTCCTAGCATGCAAGCACAGAGTGATAATATGATAAGGACTATTAAACTGTCAGAAGGCAATGTGGTGATCAGATGACCCACAAATACCGGTTGTTTTGCATGTACTTTTAAGAAAAAACCTATGTGGGAACTATCAGCAGATATCAAACCCCAACAATATCTTCAAAACTAATATGAGGAAGGTTTTTGCGAAGCTAAAGCTCAAATACTTTATCAAAATCAATTAAACTATTTGCTCTTGACCCCTTTTTGGAAATGGGTTTTTCCGTTACACAACAGAAGACTCAATTCAGGCCTTAAAGAACGCTTTAAAGACAAGTCAGGGAGAGTTAAATGTGGTGCTATTTTGCTCTTGAAGGAGCTTACACTTTTGGAAAAAATCTCCCCCTTTCTCTGCTCCTGAGGTACTGCAGAAAAACTCAGCACACGGGGTCAGAGACAGGCGTGACCTCTGGAGGGGAAGAAAATCTGAACAGACCACAGAGCGACCCATTAAAAGTGTTATGGCCTCAGCACAGAGAGGAAGATCTGGAGATTGTAAGGAACTCTCCCAAAGCAGGCTACCCACCCCACCCCAGCACAAGGGAAATAGTGTTCCTCTCACCAATGAAAAAATCAACTCTTAACCAAGTCAGATCTAAAATAGCCATAGATCCAGTTGTTAAGAAAAGAGGGAGATTCAAAACATTATCTTAACACCAGAAGAAAAAGATCAATATCAAAAAACAAAAGAGTATGTTGTGACCCATTCTCAGAAACTAACAATGCGAGATATGGAGAAAGCTTGGGAAGTTCATCTAGCCACGAATGATTTAGGAGCAGGTGTGGAGATAAGGAACCAGGGTGATAAAAAGTCAGTGTTGTTTATGTCCATGACTTGATCAGGAACAGAGGAAAAATTCTCTCCTGAAGAGAAGCATCTGGCACTTGCTTTCAGATTTTATCCAGCCCTGAGGGAAATGTCTCAAGGTATCAAAATGTGCACATACACTCCTTACTCTTCAATATCTGAAGCTACTAAACAAACTGTTCAGGGAGCAAAAGCGATGATAAGTAGATGAGGAAAATGGCAGATGATGATGTCTGATCCAGACGTGGAGTGTAGATAACCTCGGGAAGTAAGCCACAAAGGGAAACAATGACACCTTTACAGAAAACCGCTGCTCCAAAGATAACACTGTTTACAGATGGGAGTTTGCGAAAAGGTGACCAAGCAGCCACTTGGGCCTTCATAATGAAAACTAATTCAGGTGAAGTACTTTGCAAGCAAAGGGGTGCAATACCAAGTACAGCACAAACTGCTGAGGCAAATGCCATTTGTTGAGGGACTTCTTTTTGCTAAAAAACGTAAAATAACACACATCCGTATTGTTACTGATAGTGATTATTGTTACAAAGCGGGTAAAGAAGAACTTAATAACTGGGAACAAAGGCAGTTTACCAATGTAAAAGGTGAAGCGCTGACACATGCCCATCTAGTGAGGGTCTTATTGCAGAGTTAAGGGCAGGCATGTACCTAGAGTGGAATCATGTCTGTAGGCATACAGATAAGATCGAATTCGACTATCAGGGTAATAGAGAAGTTGTACCTTGCTCAAAGCAGGGGAAGAGTTAACCACCTGACTGCCATATTCCCTAGTATATGGAAAAAGGGTGGAAGCATTCACGTACCCCCTGAAGAAGCTCCTCAGGTTGTGCGCAAATTACACAGCAGTTTAGGCCATGTGGGCCTAGTTCGGGTGAGAAAATATTGTCACCACAATAAAATCCTCATACCGAAACTGCGATTACACTTACAACACACACGGTCAACATGTCTTCAATGTGCAGAGGTGGACGGGTTCAAGAAAGTTCATCCTGAGCATCTTAAAATAATAGAGGAAGAACCACTAATCAGTTTTAGTGCTGACATAGCAGGTCCTTTTCTGACCAGCACTCCCAGTGGGAACAAGTATTTCCTTGTGACCTTTGCTAATGGAGGGAGTCATAAACATGTCTATCCTCTGACCAGAGCAACTGGAACACAGTGTCTGCTAAAATGGCGGAACATCTACTGTAAGTATTTTTCCTAAAACTGAGAGAATAAGAATGGATAATGCAACTCACTTTAAAAATGAGAAAGTTTTGTCACTCTTGCAGGATAAAGGGAATCACACCTATCTGGTCTTTACCATATAAGTATCAGGCGTTAGAGCAGCCAAAGAGTGGAGTATAAAAACTGTAAAACAAATTGGGACATTCCAATCAATTTGACAAGGCTGAATATATTCCTATATGTATGGAAAAGCTACCTAGGGCAAAGGTCAGGTCATATCTAACTATCACACCTTTTCCGTTTAAGTTCAGAAATCGTGTATGGGTTACTAGAAAGGGGCGAAGGGTTAGCTTAACCTCTTAAGCCCTGAGCCTGTTTTTCAGGTTTCAGGCCCGAAAATGCCACTAACACAACAAAGACTATATCTTCACTTCTAAAAGGGGTAAATTAATAATCTTTTCTCTCAAAGCAAGGTTACATCTGTGAGTTGGATGTAGAAGTGTCAGAATCAATATAGACGTTTATATTTTAAAATAAATTCAGATGGTACATAGTAAAAACATGTAAATTCTAATGTCCGCCTAAAATAAACCCTTTACTTATAGTGAAAACCACCCTTGAATGATGGGTTAGTAGACTAAAAGCTTTAGGAATCCAAACTATAATATATAATAAGTACCCTGTATCAAGATTGATGCAAAACAAGTGAAATTTGACCTTTTTAGACAGATTTAGAAAAATAAAGTCCAGGCGGACTCACCTCTGGGTAATTTGGGAACCATCAGTTCCATTTGAACTTTTTCACTGTAAAAATCATTTTATTACTTTGAATTATCACTATAGGTATTCATTCCATCCAAATACAACTGTTGTGAAAAAATTAAAATAAAAAAATAAAATATAAAAATAATAATAAACGATAACGTTTAAGGAACCTTAATATTTAATAAACTATGAATATTTTATATCCATATAACGGGAAAAAACTCATTTAACTGATCTTTTTCATTTTTTTTTTTTTTAAAAACACACAATGCTAACAGTGAACCTCTGAATTAGCCCCGAGCGAAAAATGTTAACCTATTACTGCACCGAAAATCACTCCTAGCTCCCTTATTACTTATCCTAGCTGCACATCCAACACATAGTTTATGATCGTAAAGACACAGAATCTAACGGTGCCCACCTCAACACTGAAAGATACAAACTCGCGAGGTTATCAACAAAAACGTACATCAAAACAAGTGGCGCTAGGTACTAACATGCACTAGGCTAATGGCTTACCTTCCTCTTTGTCTGGTCTAAACTGGTCTTCAATGGCATTAAAATGATAAAAACGATGATGTAGTTAATCCATAGGTTAATATCCAATGGGGCTGTGTCCCCTTTGAAATGTTCTGATAATCCATAAGCAATAAAACTGCAATTCCGTTATCTGCTGTCCGCTATGTGTGCTCCGTGTGCTCTGTCCTGCAACTGGACTGCAAACTTTATACCCAGTATATTGACATAAATATGATGATGGATTATCAGTCAAAATATCTACGTGACACAAAGACATTGGATTAACCTTGAGCGGCGTTTTTATTCTGGTGAACACAACTTTTGATCACAAATCAAAAAAGGTAAGACGTAATTATTGTAATATTTTTGAAACCGGATGTCGTTTACTTTCCCTTTTCTGGCTGATAGCTCCAGGAATTCGGGGTCTTACAGTGATGACATTACATGTGTGGAATCTGTGGAGTCTCAGCTTTAATCGGATATCTTGTTTGTGCAGTTAGGATAAGTAATAAGGGCATTTTTACCGTGAGTGCTGTGCAAAAGTCCGTTAGCATTAGTTAGCATTTTTTCGCTCCATGCTAATTCAAGGCTTGGTATTACTCTTGTGTTTCTTTTAGCTAAACATGGTTCACATTGTCAGTTAGCTGAGTTTCTTACCGTTAAATGGGTATGGAACATTAATAGTTTCATAAATGTTAAGAAGCCCTGAGACATAGTCTCGTAAAAAAACGGTGGGAGGGGTCCACTGGGGGGACCCTCGGGCTTAAGAGGTTAAAACTAAATCAGAAGGTTTGAATACAGTGAAGTCAATCTCTGGGAACGTAGTTTCACTCCAGAACAGAAAACCGGTTCACCCGAGCCAACTGAGTTTAGAATCCAGATAGGAATATGACAGTCTCACATCACATGACATGTTTTGCACACACACGTGGCAGATTAATGTGCTTTCTTCCACAGGAGAGGATGGCTTTTTGTGGGATCTTCCCGCAATAATTTAGAATTTGTCTTGGTAAATTCTGTACCAAGGGATATTCGATAGAGCAAAAGAGGGAATTTAAATCTGAGTAACAAGCAATAGCTCAAATGCAAACGATTTAGCAGTAGCACTGTTAGAATCTTTAGTGAATTATGCACAGAAAGATGGCAAGACGAAACTCTGTCTATTAGCATATGGATCATTAGAGCTTGAATGGAGAATACCTCAGTATCAAAGAGGAAATGGGTAATAACCTTTATATTATTTTTCTCATTGTTTTTTAATTTTACACTATTAGTTTTCTTTTCAGTTATTTTTAATTGTTATATGTCTACACCTGTTATCTGTGTAATAATTCTCGCGTCCAGGAGGGAAGCTTAAAAAGGAGACTAAATGGAGTCTCTGAGATGGTTTCAAATTGGTACTTTAATTAAAAATAAAGGCGCGGTTATGTTACAAACAGAATATTGTTCGACAGAAAAGCAGCTGTGTTTCTGGCCCTGCCAGGTGAAGAAAGAGGCTGAACCCCTCAGGTCCCGCTGTATTTATATCCTCAGCTGGCTCCTCCCTGCGGGCCGGCTCTCCAACGTTTTAATGTCCGTTGTTACGCATATCAGAGGATACAGACATTGTACATTCAATATATCTAAACACGCCTTTTCTCTTCCTTAACTCTTTCATAACTTTATATGCAATACATGTTAACGGCGTCAATAGCCACTTTAGTGATACTAATGGACGGTAGTCCCGGATGTCGTCATGAAGGATTTTCAGAATAAAAGCTTGGTATTGAGAACTTCTGGTTTTTTCCAGAATAAAATAGCATTTAAACTGACAGTATGTTTAAGCTACATTATGCTATTAAACATTGATTTTAATTTCTAACAGTCCCTCCTTACACACCTAAAAGGTGTGTATAATACTGAAATCAATGAGTTCTTCATCTGAACTCTGCATAGTACATAACTCATATCAAAAACATACAATCAAAATGGAATGTTTCGAATAGCCTCAACTTTACAAAAATACAAAAATACTTTGACTGTGTTCAAACATAAAAGTGTTCCCTTGTGCATAACTTCTATGTGTACATTCAATATCATTCTTCAAAATAGCAGCAATGGCTTGGTATCAGAACATTTCTTCCTCCCTCCTTTCACAGAAACCGTTCTCATACCACGCTCAGTGTTAAGGCACTTGTTTTTACAAAGTGAAAAGAAACGACCCATTTTAAAATAGTAATGATTCTAAAATGCATGAAATCTACCATATAGAACAGTGAAAAATAATAAAAATGAAACAAACTATCTTGGACCAGTGTAATGTAATAATAAAAATACACTATCTTGGAATAGTATAGAGTAATGATAAAAATAAAAATACACTATCTTGGAATAGTATAGGTTAATTGAAATGGATTCACTCCATTTTAGCATTTTAGTTTGCTCACTTCACATGATTTCATCATTTTAAGAATCACATCGGCTGGACATTCATTGAACAATCTCATCTCTGAACATCCATATCATTTAAACTCATTCAAACTAACTCATCATTTTCATCAACATCTGTATATGGGGGTGGACCATCCTGTTCTACTAGCATTGGAAACTGTCCCCTCATGAGAAATGTACCCTCCCTCCTTTCATACCATTTAAGGTATGAAAACAATATGTTCTCTAGAAGAGGCCGTCGTGATCAATCGGTACGTTAGGACATGGAAATGCAACATCTAGGCCTCTCCGGGGCTCTATGTTATCCTTGTACACAGTGGAGCCTAAACTCCCCCTGGGACTGGTCTCTTAGCCCTACTGGCTTTGGGGTGTTTCGCCATGTTGATTAACTACATAAAAAAACATCACTGGCTGTGCTAGGTCCCAGCCCAATCCTGTGGCAAGACTGAGTACAAGGTTTTAGTTCCACGATACCACCAAACATCTACTCTGGGGTACGGCATTCTAGACTGTCATTTCTGGGAGAAGATTTTGGTCAGTTACAACAGTTGTAGAATTTCTTCACTTAAAAGTTCCTACTTGGTGGCTTTGGGTGGTCTGTTTTAATGCAGTGATAAAGTCCCTGAAATGGTGTGAAAACCGGTGGAATATCACTAACGCATTACACTAATTTATCTTCAATTCTGGTCTCCTTGAAGAACCATGCTAACTCCTTTTACAGTGTGTGGAAACTTCGGTGCCCGAGCATGTGATAATTAGTTCAATTCAGGAATGTTGACTTATGGCAGATATATTTCTCCTTTAATTAACATCTCTAAATGTCAGGTCATCACTGATTAAATGGATGAGCATTAGGAGGTGGTGGCACTTGTCTTTAAAAACTCATACTCTGGTGCTGTGCGCTCCCTCTGAAGCTGCAAGTAAGATTTAAAACATCTGCAGGGTGGGTTGAGCGACCCCTTCTCCCTGAAAGATATTTGTTGTCAAAAATATGCACGATTAAAATGAGTGATCCAAGGCCCCGCATGTATTACTCCCAATTATACTAGTTTTTCAAAATTTAAATTTTCAAATCGCTCTTTGCCTAGTGTCTTTTTTTTTTTGAAACTCTACATCTTGGACGACAAACAAATGTTGTTTCCACCTTAACAGTTCTCCTATGGTAATAACCATGCTACAATGGTGAAACCAATACTCTAGATTGGAATACTTTCTTTGGCTTGGTTCTAGCTCTACCTTTAACATTTTCCATTCAAATAAAGATTTGCCTGCTATCTATATTGTAACAAATTAAATCTTCCCAAACTCTCACATGAATAAGAATCTCTAAAAGAATAATTTGTTATATAATGAAAAGATTGAATAATATGTTCTACCCTCAGTGTGTTTTTAGGATTATTTTCTAATAAGTGTGTTTATGTGTAAACTCACTCACTCCCGTGTTGCTTCTCTCCCCCTCTGGTTGTCAAGCCACGACCCTCTCACGTTATGCTGGCCCATGCGAACTCCTCTGGTTCTGTCCTCTCCTCTGTCCTGCCTTCTCCTCAGTCCATCCGCTCTTGAATCCTCCCGCTGTAACTCTTTTCAGTGGCCCAACTGCTTTGCATTTCATCTCCTCCTTTTCAGTCTCTACGCTGTTGCATGGAGGGCGTATTCCGCTCTCATGTCCCACACTCTGCTCTTGTGCCAAATCTCATGGCTCAGGCTGGAACTTCATGTCCTGTCTGAGGGACCGATGAGAGTTTGCCTCTTTGTCAGCATGCTGGTTTGGTTCTGGATGCCTTAGGTGGAGATGGTTCTGGATGCCTCAGGTCGTTGTTGGTTCAGCTCGGGTTCTCTGTCTTTTCGATGGAGGAGGAGGAGTCTCCTGTGGTGAGGTCATTTGTCTGAAGATGGGGTCGTAGCGTTCTGACAGGCAGAGAGAGAGATCTCGGGACGCATTACCTATAGTTAATTCTAACACACTGAGGTAAAATAAATCCAATCCTTTCCACTCTATTTTCCTAATCTTACTATCTGTCTTAGATGTTAAATGTAATTAATGTCTCCTAATAGTTGTGCCATATCCCTAAACATTGCTTTCACCCACTGTAACATGGCTACTCCAAATAACTCTTTCAGGAAACCATTTTCTTCCATTGGTGAAATACCTACATGTTTCAAGCACCACATATTTCACACACTATACAAGAACGTCCCCATATTTTCTCCATCTTTAAAATCTCACTGTTATTTAGAACATAAGTAACTAACTTTTGTGACAGGACATATCTGCAATGTCGCCACAATCTGCTGGGGAATTTCGTTCATAGAGTTTGTACGTACAAAGCTGTACTTGTGGGTTAGTAGCCTGTTTCTACTGTAATCATTTTCAATAACTTTGCTCAGGTCACCGGTCTGTTGTCCATACATTTAACAGGGGGTGTTTCTGGTACAGACTAAAACATTGATCCAGTGTATTTGGAGATTCCCCTAATCTGTAAATCCCCATCACTGATTATCTCAATCACTTAAACCCATCTCATAATTTGATACAAGAACTGCATATATGGGGGGTGAATCATCTTGATTATAACCGCCTCACCTTTGGGAACGAGTATTTCTAAATCCTCCTCTTGTTGCTCAGCTTATCTTCTGGCTCTGGGGATAAGTGAAAGTCTCTGAAACACAGCTGGAGTTTTGTTAGTGATGTGGGCATTCTCTATGAGTGGACTAATGGATCCATGTCTTACTTGATATTGTACTCCCCATCCAACCAGAAAGGTGCCAAGTGTAATGAGCACAATCAACAATGCTATTCTGACTCTTATCCCTAGGGGACCCCACAATTGGTTTGGCTTTGTTCTTGACATCATCTCTATTTTCTCCATGGTTGTGTCAGTTACAGAATTTAAATAATGACTACTATAATAACGTATACAAAAGTTGGACTCTTTTTCAGATGTAAAGCAAAAATAGGTTTTCACTTTAGTGTACAATCTATAAAAATCTATAGACAATTCGTCTTTTGAGCTGTTTCTATCTATATCTTATTTCTATTTATTGTTTTGTTCCAGCTCTGCCAAATCAGTCCTAACTCCCAATAATGTTCTGGAAGTTGCCAGTGAAGGGTGACAATGTGTGAGGTGGTGTCAATTTGCTCCTTTTTCTTTACCTTTAAACCGGAGCGCGTGTGAAGTTCATTAAAACCTCTCACTGTTCCGTTCACCGGGATCAGCCCACTGTCTTTTGTGAACTTTCACCCTCACCCAATCACCTGGCCGAACAGGAGTCTCTTCTGGTGTCTCGTCTGGTATCTCTGTAGCTTTCTTAGCCTGTGTAGACAAAACTTGGATAATATTACTCAGAGTTCTGACATATTCATTACTTCTATTCGTCTAACATCTAAAACTGGACCACTCCCTCCTTGGAGGAGGCCCAAGCTTCGGCATACCTTTTGTCGTTATGAGATCTATTATTAACTTCATGTTATTATTTATTAACTACAACGTCACTGAAATCAACATGTCTGTTTAATCATGACACTCCCTCCTTTGAGCATAACATGCTCAATTAATATTGCAATGATTACCCTATTCTGAACAGGACATGTAAAACCCATAGCGTTGCATTAAATAAGTATAACTTCTCCGTGTACCCATAAGGCGTACAAAAAATATCGTATGATGTATGGTTTTCTGCGGGTATAAAAACATTCACTAAAATCTGCCATTAGCACAAAAAATTGTTTACTTGTTTCAATAATGGCTTTTGTCATGGTATTATGCATCATTGTTGCTGCAAAAAACAATACCCCTGGTGATTAGAGGATTGGTTGTTACTGCTGAACAAAGATATGATAAAATAATATTTCTCTAAACTAGAGGGAAAATACGAACTATTCTCACAGAGGGTGACATGCATGAAGGGCTGGTGCCCCTCACTCAAAATGAGATATTGCCTTATGCACTACATTATAAATCAGTAAAGTTACTCAAGAATAAATAAATAAAAACTGATTCTTGAAACTGTTGTAAAAACCCTACAACTTCTTCATCCAAGCTCTCAATCAGTGTTATGTTATTTAATCTGCAGCTCATGCCTTAAAACAGATACTTCAGACTGATTATAACATTTTGTTTATGAGAAAAAAATAATGTAATCTGACTCCATAAATCACATAATTGTTTGACTAAAAAACTGCACTTCCACTAACAATAAATGAAGTTCCCCTTTAAACACAGCCCCGGTCTTCTGACGGGGTCTATCTATGTACTGGCTGGAAAATGTTGTGCCAGTCTCTGTCGCTCCGTCACTGTTCTCCCGCTAACAGTCACTCTCTAGTTCTGCTGGGTTCTTGTTGACTTCTTCACTGGTTTGAGACAAGCGACCCTATCGGACACCTCCCTTTGTAGCCAGACTTCACCACAGCAGAATCGAGTCTCTGTTTTTAGGTCTCAACAGCTCCACGTCAGGTGTATCGCCCCCCCCTTGAACTGCAGTCGGTGTAAACAGGAGGACTTGGTAAGGATCCTCCGTCTTGGGCGAGTACTAGGTTTCCGTCTTCATATTTTTGGGTGGAAACCCGTCTTCTTGACCTCACTAGCTGTGTGGACACAATAGTTTTCTGTGTAGGGGAACAACATCACTCGTAATCTCTTTCCTTCTCATAATTACAAAAATAGTCTGCTAAATGTTCTATTCTGTAGATGCTTTATGTGTAAATGCAAATGCTACTCTCGTTTTTGTTTTACATTAAACCTCTCCCTCCTGTGGTGACAGATATGGCTCAATGTAGCTGGATTTCAAAATACCCTTGTGCTGAAGATGCATCACCTGGTGGTCTGGCCCTCTGAGCTTCCTCATTGTTGTGGTTGATACCAGGGTGTCAGTGGCATTTGGCACCCCTCATCGTCTTTGACATCTCTGGGACCCCCTGCCTCCTGAGAGACTGGAAACCTCCCCCGGGGTATCTGCATGGAGGGCCGTTGTTTGGTGCTTCATTTGTTATTGTGGACAATCTCTAGACCAATGGCCCATTTGGCTGCAATGGTAACATCCCTCAAACCGTAAACGTCTTCTGCCTGTGCCTCCTTGGAAACCTCCTGGTTGTTGGTTCTGCTTCTGATTTTCTGGCACTATCTGAGATTTTACTGTTTGAGGTGTCTGCCCTGCATTCTCTGGTTCTTCCTGAGCTTGAATTGTTGGAGGTGTCTGATCTGCATTCTCTGGTTCTATGGCCATCCCTGATGTAGCTGCCATTTGCCTTGCCGCTTTCTTGTTTTTATTAGCTTCGGTATCTTTCTCAGCTATTTGCATCTTCAAGAGTCTCAGTTGTAGTGCTTCCATTTCTGTCTTTTGTGTTTGTCTTTCTTCTGTGATTTCTTCTAAATGTATGTTCTCTTCTATCAGGTGTTTTGATTTACTGGTTAGCACTCTTACTTCATACTCCAATTCTTTGAGATGTTTGTCCGTGGAGACGCCATCCAACTGCAAGACTTCTCCTATAGAACCAACATTCGGGGAGGGGGGAGGGACTTCGGCCAGGCTTAGATACAGCTTCGGAGTTTGGATAACTGGAGCCTCTTTGTTTTTTTCTGCTATGTCTTCCCTCACTGCCAGGTCTGCTACTTGGACCACATGTATGCTGTCTGCCAATAGGCTGGCATATTCCAGATGGAGTATCATACTTGTAACTCTTATAAATCTTTCTTCAGCTTCTCTCCATATAGTTAGCTGTTGTAGGCATTGTTCGTGCTCATAGTCGAGTACTGCTCTTCTATGGGCTTTTGTTGGTCCAGGTTGATCATCAGCTGGATACAGTCCTCTCGTTTGCCACTGTTCCAACCGTTTCTCCATTTGGCTCCATGTCTTTCTTCTAAGATTTGGAGCTGTTATAGCATCTGATCTGATTTTTATCCTTCCCTTGATATCTGCAGTTGAGCCTGGCTCTGCGTCTAGTCCCAGCTTAGTTTGTTTTGGTGACATGTTCTCTAACTATTTATGAAGATATCAAAGATGAAGCACTAATCCTCTGACTAACACCTTCGTTGCTGTTTTTTTTTTTTTTTAATAAGGTCAATCTATAAAATATAAATGATTTTTTTTTTTTTTGTAAAGTCAATCTATAAAATACAAATGATTTTTTTTTTAATAAATTATGCACATTTTTTAAATAAGAATTGTTAAAAAAAAACAAAAAAAAAAGAAATCTGGTGAAAATCTACTGTGTTCCACTTTCCGAAATGTTTGGAATTATGTAAATGTCATAACTTGTGTTAGCTTCAATACATTTGTTTGCTTTTTTGAAAGAGTATTATGTAAGGTTTCTTATCTTATAATTAGAAACCACTTTCAATTCTATCTCAGCGATTAAGCATGTGTTCATTTATAACACTTAAAATCAAGCTTCAAAATGTTATAGTATCTTTGTAATAATTCTGTATTACCAGCAGAGTGCGCTGTTGTAATTTCCAGCTCAATCCACTAGGGATAGCTGTTGCAAAACTGACCTCTTTTTAACAAGAAGAAGCTTATTTTCCTTAAAAATGGGAGAATATGGTTAAACAACACAGCACATAACCACCAAAACACATTTGCAAACAAGAATATTCAAAAAACCGCCAATACACACTTGCAAACAATAATATCTCAAAAAAAAATGTTGCCACTACACACTTGTAAGCAGAAATACTTACAAAACCAGACTCCTACAAATACCAAACTTCCCACGGTAAGATAACCTGTCTATTTTATAGTTCCAACTCTGCCAAGAAATATGATGTGTCCTTCTCAATATGGAGTGCCTAGCCTCATGTGAGTGGGACTGAGTGTGTAAGAACAAACTGAGTACTTTCAATTAGCATTTCACGAAATGGCGACTGCCGTGTGGCTTATTTTCAACATGAGGGCAAGACAAGATGGCAACTGATTTTCCAACCTTTAACCTGAAGAACAAAGGGATTTGAAAACACCTCGTGGCTCTCACAGCGGAGTTGAAATAATGGCTGGGTGATCTTTTAGTCTAAAAATTCAACACAAAAACACTGCAGTTTAAAATAACATTTCTATGTATTGTACAATTATAAATGGGCCTCATATCCTTACGTCATAGTTCTCAACCCATGTACGTAATGTTTTGACTTTAAGCACGTGAATTTGCGTACACGTAACAGCACCGGGCGTTCATGACACCATGGTACTGGATTTATATTAACGAGGCGGCAGTTAGCAGCTCGCGGCTAGCTAGTAAATGATGCTAAATTACACATCAATCGTTATGTACTTTTATATTACGCTGACATCAGGATCTAGTGATATCCAAGCAACAGAGCTTCATGGAGTAAAAGGATAGTAACTGTGATTATTCATGTTAAGTAGCCCACAAGTAACTAAAACAATTGCAAGTGCAATAAGAAACTACAGGAACGTTAATCTACGTCGGTAATATTAACTTTATTTAATACAAGATTTACGGTACAAGATTTACATCATACAGCCCATGTAGTATAATATTTTACAAATGATGAATTACAGCAAACATGTGCAATATATCCATTATTGCAGCTCCGTGGCAGTAAGGCGATATGGTCCGTTGTTATTGTACATCCATGGGTAAAGAGAAACTCATGTAGTGCTGAACACGTAACATGAACGTGCCGGGCTGCGCGGTCCCGTGGGTTAGATGCGCGTTCATAATGCCGAGGGAAATAACTCTCAGAATAACATTATTAGCACATTTTTACAACTTGAGGAACGAATGTTTTTAATAAGGGCTATACAAGTGTTCATACTGGGTAGTTTATTTAGTTTAAATTCTTTATCCAACGAGTTACGGCTCCTACACACGGCGGCGCGCGTTGTCGCCTGCTGGCGGGGGGGGCTGAAACTCGACCAACAACCAATCACACGAATCTCCCGCCCCAGATACACAAGCATGCGGTTTGATTGGCTCGAGCTTGCACTAGCATATGATTCGATTGGCTGACGCCTCCATCGAGGCGGCAAAAGTAGAACATTGCTCTACTTTTGCAGCGAGCACCGCGAGAGAAGCTACGCTTTGCTCCCACAATGCAGTTCGGCGAATCGTGACGTCACCCCATTCAAAGTGAATGGGCAGAAGCGTTGAAGCGGCAACGCACGCCGCCGTGTGTAGGGGCCGTTACAGACCACTCTTTCCCAATGTAAGTCAATGGGAAAAAGTGTTTCCGGGCCCAGCAACCTAAAGGAAGTGTAGTACCGCCATTTGACCAGCACGAATATTCTCATCAGACTCCGGCGCACTTCCTGGGGGCTTGGACAAACCCCGTGATAGTCCTCACGCTCTGTGATTGGAGAGTGTGCTTCGAGGGTTACACCGAGCCTCGAACAGCACTTGAAATGGGATGGAACCACGGCAGACTGTCCAAAACTGGATTTGAACGGGTCCACCGCGTCCCCCCCTCCCCGTCCCCAGAACTACACATGCTGGCTATTGTGTTTCGCAACATGTTCTCTATCTATGGCACGTCTCTACTGGGAATTGTAGTTTTAAAAGACGTTTTCATATTTCCCATAATAAGAAGTTGCCAGTATTAAACTGTGTTCATCCCTGGAAGTTTAGGGGAAAGGAAACACTCCAATTTAAAACATATAATTAATAAATGGGTGAAAATTGCTTGTGCCCATAAGGCAAGGCAAGGCAAGTTTATTTATATAGCACCTTTCAACACAAGGCAATTCAAAGTGCTTTACAAAAAATGAAAGACATTAAGACAATGGCATTTAAAATCAGTCATTAAAAAGAAAATATAATAAAATAAACATTGAAAGAAAAAAAAAAAATACATGGATAAAAGTTACAGTGCAGTTTAAGATGTGAATAGTTCAATTAAAAGCAGCAGCAAAAAGAAAAGTCTTCAGTCTGGATTTAAAAGTAGTCAGAGTTGCAGCTGACCTGCAGGTTTCTGGGAGTTTGTTCCAGATATTTGGAGCATAATAACTGAACGCTGCTTTACCATGTTTAGTTCTGACTCTGGGGACAGAAAGCTGAGCGGCATTAATATAGACTCACACGACAGCTAAGGTCAGAAGAGCTTTATTTAACAGCTGGTCTTATGTCTGTGACCCCTCCTGTTGTTCATTGATAACATTACATCAATTGATAAGCCTGAAACATGCACTTGTCAAGGTTCAGAGGCAAATTTTGCAAATATGGCAGTAGCCATCGATCAGCTTAAGATAAGATATACTTTATTGATCCCAAGTTGGAAACATTTGCGTTACATCAGCATGTGTAACAGTTGTAAATAGCAGTGGTATTCATTTGTAAATCATTTAGTATAAATCACACAAATTCTGTGTTTTATATTTAACAAGTCTGTGTTCTTTATTTATGGATTGTTCAATACCTGACAAGGCCGGAGATGAAAAACCTGGGTCACAGGTTCCTCAACAGTGCATCACAAGACATCTTTCAATATTTGTGTACCTCCACCATTAAATTGTCATATTCTGCAGATTTATTATACTATCTACATACATCTTATAAGAGCATAATACATATGTATAATATCAGTTAAAATAAGTGCTTCAACATAGTTAACATTGCTGGAGGTATACACAAAGTGTTACATTCATTGCATAACTACACCGTTTGTGAATATGATAGGTCAATAAACCTTAGAAAATCTTGAAAGGGATGTGCAAAATAGTCATTATATACAGTCTTTAATTAACTATTAGTAGAAAATAACGAGTAATGAACACACAGCCGGCGGCAGACATACGTCTCTGGGCGGGCATTTGATTTACCAGGGCGGGCCCAACCTGAAACTTACATTTCCCGGGAATTCTCGAGATTTGTTAAGGGGGGGGGGGGGGGGGGGTTAGGTTGCCATAAGGCTGTTGACGGTCTTATTATAGGCTACATCCATTGGTTGGTTTTGTGGCACATTTGTAACGCTGTGCCAACTTGGGCAAGCACGCAGGCAAACTTGAGCGCACACAGGGTGGAGAGGTGGAGTGAGGTTGAGCGATGGAGAGAAAGGGAGGGAGGGAGAGAGAGAGAGAGAGAGATTGAGCGAAGCAGAGAGCGTGTGCAGCGGTCTGCTTGCGCACAGAGCCGGAGTTTGTGAGAGAGCCGGCTTAAGAGTCAATTTCTCTTCAAAATATAATTGATTGCCAGCCTCCCTTGTCCCTGACTGGCTTGCTAGCTCGTTGGTAACGTAACTGATGTCTTCTAATGTGCCTGCATCTGGCGCTGAGTTGCCATATTCCTTTCATGAACCACTTCCTGATATCCATTGTTGCAGATAAATATAAATGATAATAGCCAAACTAACCTAGCAAGAGTAAACTGACAGGCTGCTGTGCCGCATCTCACTCAAACACCCACACTACTCAACCCAGCGAGAAACCAGTCTCGCGCGCAGCCTTTCATTCAGAATTTCATAGCAAAATAAAAAAATGATATTAAACTAATCTTTCAACATAGTTTAAAACAAAAATAAATATTAGGACAAAGCCCTACAAATAACAACAATAAACTAATCAGTGGCGGCTCCAGAGTATTTGTGTTGGGTAATCTATGGTAGGGCTAACCCATACAGTGGTGGGGCTCAAGTCAGTATTTGCAATGTAATTACATGCACGCCCCCCTTGACAGTGAAACGCCACGCGTGAGGTTTAGATTATTTCCCTGTCTCAATCCAAATTGAACTGTATGAAATAAAAAGGCACATTTGTCTTGATGTAGATAAAAAGGGTGACCTGGAGCCAATCCTGCAATTTCCCCACAAGTGAAAGAGTTGACATGCTGAAAACCCAACCTCTGCAGGGGGGTCTGGGGGGATTCTCCACTAGGAGATTTTTTGAAATACTAACATTAAAAACACATTCTGGTACTCTCTTAAGAAAAATAAATACATCTATTACTACACGACATATTTAAAAAAATTAATGTCATTTTAGTTTTTTGTTACTTTGTTCTGAAAGCTGAACCTGCTGCTCCTCACAGAGAGAAGAGGGAAGAGGCTGTGTGAAATACATTACATTGTGGATAAGGGCGGATAGCCCCCATTAGGCGCATTCACACTGCGGTACTTTTCCCACAAAGGTTCATGCGAACTTAGTTCATGTGAACTCTTTTATCGCGTTCACACCAAAAAGAGCCGGTACTAAAATTAGTTCACGTGAACCTTTTTACCCCCTCGAAAGTCCCTGCTAGAGAGCAGGGACTTTCGAGCGGCTCTTTTGTGAGAAAAGAGCTATATTTCTGATTGGCTGTGCGGATTGCAAACCACGCCCCGTAAAACTTCCAAAAAGTTTTGTGAAGCCGCCATTTTATTATCCTCGCATTAGCATTATTAGCATTAGCATTAGCCCAGCGCAGAAACGCAGAGAGACTAACGTATGGCAACACAAAATAAAACATGGGAGCGGTGGAGATGAGGAGGTGTCGGCGTTCTGGCGATTTACTCGGAAGGCTTCAGTAGAAGCTGCTGGGAGTCCCAGCAACTTCTACTGAAGTCCTCTTACAACTCCGGGGACTTCCGGCCGGTGACTTTGGGCGGCAGTATCCGCCGTGAAGTTGTTTATAGCCTGCCAGTAAACCCAAAGCAGAAGAAGAAGAAGTGACGTCAGCGGCTTCATTTGCCTAATCCACCCCCAGGGACTTATTCCAGTGTGAACGCGATCTGTACTTAGTTCATGCGAACTAAAGAGTTCGCATGAACTAAGTTCACATGAACCTTTGTGGGAAAAGTACTGCGGTGTGAATGCGCCTATTGTTCTGTGTGTCAAAATGAAAGACAGCCCACACACCTATCAATCATCAAACCGTGGGGTCTTATTTCATTAACTGTTGATTTCTATCGATGTATATATAGAGATTTACTACAGCAAAAGTATTCTCCGTCGGGACTTCCTGCAACAACACCACGTCGTTATCGTGATTCTGATTGGCCAGAAGAAACATTATCCAAGATGTTCTATTGAGAAGATGATCACTACGTGACAAAAGTTTTCAAACCGTTTCTCGTCTTCGGTAAATGTACTGCTGTCTGTGCAATTTACTCTGCGCGAGTTGGCGGACTTTATTTTGCATTTTGACTTTTCATTTTTCATGGTAGGGCTGAGCCATTTCTTGGTATGGCTGTAGCCTACGCCAGTATACCCTGGCACCGCCACTGAACATAATAATAAAACAATTAAAATGTTGTATTCAGCCCTGATTAAAACAGCGGTCCAAAATCCTTGATGACGCCGGGTCTGAATGAACATACTTTATAGGGATTCTATTAATATCTAATAATAAAAATAATGAAATTCAATAACATGCTTTAACCACTAGGTGTCCCTTTATATCAGCTGTGCACCTTTATGGTGTAAATACAGCCTATCTACCAATTGGATCAAATATAAAAGTCAGCCGAATTAGTGTTGATACTGCAAGGAGACGTATTGTGTGAAAAGAAATGTAAGATGTTGTTTAATGGCTGATATATTTATGATCCACATCACGTTTTCAGTTCCTCATGTTTGTCTAGAAGTCTTCTCATCAGGGCTCTATAAATACAGAACTACGGCAGATATGTAATATTTAATGCAACCGAACCGTGTATTACAATGTCGTTATGTGATGACTTTCAAAGAGAAAAGCAAGCACACTCGGAATAAAGTGTTTTCGGTCTGTTTCCGGTATTTGTTTATAACGATGTGAGACTGGAATTGCACAGGGGAAAATAACGTTTCTATGCCACCATTTTAGATGCGGATTTTGTTAAACTAATATGTTTGTGCTGTGGACCAACACTATACTTTGACGGGGAAGGGGGTAGCAATAAAGATAACACCATTAAACAGTTACACAACATAACAGAAATAATATTGATAGCAGCGTCCCTAGCAACCACCTTGGTAACAATGAAAACGTTGTATAGACACAATTTAGCAAACTAAAGATCATGTACATCCACTGCACCCATAATCTGAAATAACAACTCATATTTGTCGCATCAAATGACATCAAAACGCATTTTAATGGCCAAACTAACCTTAAATAGGCATTTTCCACCGAGAATAAAACGAAGTTCGGCCATGTTATTTTTTTTCTGCAGGGAGAAATGTGAAGATCACGTGACAGACTCCAGCCATTGGAATGAATGGTGAAAAAAAACGTAGGGATCTTACAATTTCAGAGGCGTTTATGTAGAAATACTACGTCCTACGTAGTGGACCAACGTAGTTATTACACGTTTTTTTGTGAGACTGGGTTGGAACTACGCAGCAGATTTAAAGAGAGCAGACAACGGCACTCACCAACAGTGTGCAACGCCGCTATCACGGAGCAAATGCCTCCCCTAACGCCCTGGACGTCAGCTGCGCTAAAATGGGAAAGTGACAGCAGTGTGCATCTTGTGACCATGAATAAATGACAGACTGCACAGTGCTTTACCTGTCCGGTAGAGAGTGGGACATGAATGTTGCCACGCCAAACAATTTGCGTTACTATGCCAAGCTGCAGCCACCACAGGAGAAGCGGAAATGGGAGTGACCCAGTTTGGCACCTCAGCTTAAATAGCCCGTGCGCACAATTGGTGCGCTGGCCCGGTGCCAAGCAGCGGCACAGAGGGAGAAGACCTCCGGTCACACATAGTTCAGATAACCTTACAGAGGAAGCCAGGCAGTGCAGAAATAATACACTCATGGAAAACCCGAGCAAATTGGATAGAGTAGAAGTGCTAGGGGATCAGTTGGACCTGCATTTTAGTATGTTTGAGTTGAGAAGAGCAATTATTAGTGCTCGTCAAACCACTGCTGGGAAAGATGGTGTTTGTTACAAAATGTTGGAACACATGACAGATAACACTCTAGTCATTGTGTTAAGATTGTTTAATAGGGTGTGGGATTCTGGCCAACTTCCTTCAGTGTGGAAACAAGCGATAATAGTGCCCATCCTGAAGGGAAAGACCCTTCAGATCCATCTAACAGGCCTATTGCCCTGACATCTCATTTATGCAAAATCATGGAAAGAATGGTTACAGAAAGGTTAACATATATCTTAGAAAGTAAAGCTCTGTTGTCCCCATATCAAAGTGGGTTCCAGAGGGGTCGGAATACAATGGATTCTATATTGTGCTTAGAATCAGACATCAGGAAAGCACAGACCAACAAGGAAGTAGTGATTGCAGTCTTCTTTGATATTGAAAAGGCTTATGACATGCTCTGGAAGGAAGGACTACTAATCAAGTTCAAATTATTGGGAATTGGTGGTAAAGCATATAATTGGGTTATGAATGTTTTACTGGACAGAAAAATACAAGTAAGAGTAGGTGCAGAATATTCAAGTGTTTATGCAGTGGAACAAGGTAGTGTGTGTAGTCTGTTGCTGTTCAATATAATGATACATGACATTTTTAATCAAGTTCATCCAAGTGTGGGGAACTCTTTGAATGCAGATGATGGGGCTTTGTGGGCAAAAGGCCGCAATGTAGCACATGTTGGAAAGAAAATACAAGCTGCAATAGTTGAAGTGGAGAAATGGATAAATAAATGGGGATTCAAACTGTCAGTAGCTAAGACGCAGGTCACTTGTTTATCAAAACGGCATAACATTGCTCCTATATCGTTAAAATTGTATGAGCAACAGGTTAATACAATAAGATTTATTGGTGTTTGGTTTGACGGAAAGCTAACATGGAGCAGTCATATAGGAAAAGCTCCAAATAAATGTAAAAAGGTCAACAATGTACTTCGGTGTTTGGCGGGACAGGAGTGGGGAGCGAGTAGGTCATCACTTCTGAAAATATATCGGGCTCTCATGAGACCTGTATTGGATTATGGGTGTGTAGCGTTCATGGCAGCAGCAGAATCAAACCTTAAAAAGCTGGATGTCCTACAAGCTCAGGCCCTGAGAATATGTAGTGGAGCTTTTAAAACATCTCCAGGATCAGCAATGCAGGTGGAAATGGGAGAAATGCCTTTAAGGATAAGAAGAGTGAAGTTAATGTTGGCATACTGGGTAAACCTTCAGGGGCATAGTGATAGTCATCCTGCGAAAAGTATCTTGAAAGACTGCTGGGAGCACAATGAGTCACATTTAACAAGTGTTGGATGGATTGGCGATGTTAAAGCAGCAAGTATAGGTTTGAATCAAATACAGTATTGCCCCACAGCTCCAATCTCGTCCATTCCACCCTGGTTGTTCCCATTGCCAAAGACCTCAATATACAAGAGGAGTTAAAGGAAAGAAAGAACTACCAGTATGGATCATAGTCCAGAATCACTTTGCAAGATATCACTCAGACTCAACAATCATATTTACAGATGGCTCCAAAGATCCAGAGACAGGGCGTGCAGGGGCAGCAGTGGATATCCCAGTGAGTAATACACACATAAAGAAAAGGGTAACAGACCATGTGTCAGTATACACCACAGAGTTGTTGGCATTGGTACTGTCATTGAAATGGATAGAGGAGAAAGAAATACATAACAGTGTAATTGCATCTGACAGCTGTTCAGCATTATCGAGTATACGATCAGGCAGACCTTCATCTAGAATGGACATAATAAATGAAATATTTCTAATTTTATATCAAATGCAAAACAAAGGCATAGCAACTGGTTTCATCTGGGTTCCTGCTCATGTTGGGGTGGAGGGAAATGAACAGGTGGATATTCTGGCCAAACAAACACTCAGAAGTATGAACATAGACATAGAAGTTCCACTCAGCAAAGCGGAGGTTCAAACATTCATTCAGAAATATGCACAAACAACATGGTAAGAACATTGGGACCTTAGTGATACAGGAAGACATCTTTATTCAATTAAAAGGTGGTGGATGGAAGGAAGGTGGGGTTTAAAAGAAGGGAAGAAAATGTCATTTCTCAGATGAGAATAGGTCATACAGGTCTCAATCATACTTTAAGTATAATAGGAAAGCATCCAACCGGAAAGTGTATACACTGCAGCCAGAAACTGTTGAGCATGTTTTACTGCTTTGCAGGAAATATAGTACTCAGAGAAATGTGCTTTTCCACACACTGAAGAGAGCTAAATACCATGACTTTTCGCTATCAGGGCTGTTAGGGAAAACATCAGGCAATATATACGATGAGATTATTACATTTCTAAGTGAAATGGATACATTTAAACATAATCTAGAGTTTTGGTTCTTTTTTCTTTTTCTTTCTTTTGTTTCTTGTTTTCTGCATAGTCTCTTGTCCACACTCCAGTCCAGTTGGTGGCGGTAATGCACCTACAAGTTGGTTTGTCAACCGCCAATAAACACTAAAGAAGAAGAAGAAGAAGGAGGAGGAAACGGAAGCAGAAGAAGAAGAAAGCGACGAAGACGAAGAAATATTTGTTCGGTGGATGTTTTGCTGTCTGTTAGCTCACATTCCTCCCCTGAAGCACAGGTATTAACCCGGTTTATCCCGGTCTTTTGCCACAGCTTGTTTCTAATGTTCCGTTCTCTGAAGACATTAATGTGTTCATGAGCTTTGTGTGTTTACAATTGGCAGCTAATGTTAGCATCATAGCATCAATGCTCCAACACCGTTACAGTCAGAGGTGGAGAAGTACTAGGATGTTGTACTGAGAGTAAAAGTAGAAGTACCAGAGTGTAGGAATACTCTGTTACAAGTATCAAAATGCGACTCAAGTGAAAGTAGAAAAGTATTAGCATCAAAGTATACTTAAAGTAGTGACAGTAAAAGCAGTCATTGTGCAGATTGGTCCATTTCAGAATAATATATATGATATGTTTTATAATGATTGATCATGAAAGTGTTCTCAAAGCTGGTGAAGGAGCAGCTAGTCTGAATGGCTTTGTAGACTGCAGGGTAGCTGGTGAAGGAGCAGCTAGTCTGAATGGCTTTGTAGACTGCAGGGTAGCTGGTGAAGGTGCAGCTAGTCTGAATGGCTTTGTAGACTGCAGGGTAGCTGGTGAAGGTGCAGCTAGTTTTGAATGGCTTTGTAGACTGCAGGGTAGCTGGTGAAGGTGCAGCTAGTCTGAATGGCTTTGTAGACTGCAGGGTAGCTGGTGAAGGTGCAGCTAGTCTGAATGGCTTTGTAGACTGCAGGGTAGCTGGTGAAGGAGCAGCTAGTCTGAATGGCTTTGTAGAATGCAGGGTAGCTGGTGAAGGTGCAGCTAGTTTGAATGGCTTTGTAGACTGCAGGGTAGCTGGTGAAGGTGCAGCTAGTCTGAATGGCTTTGTAGACTGCAGGGTAGCTGGTGAAGGTGCAGCTAGTCTGAATGGCTTTGTAGACTGCAGGGTAGCTGGTGAAGGTGCAGCTAGTCTGAATGGCTTTGTAGACTGCAGGGTAGCTGGTGAAGGTGCAGCTAGTCTGAATGGCTTTGTAGACTGCAGGGTAGCTGGTGAAGGTGCAGCTAGTCTGAATGACTTTGTAGACTGCAGGGTAGCTGGTGAAGGTGCAGCTAGTCTGAATGGCTTTGTAGACTGCAGGGTAGCTGGTGAAGGTGCAGCTAGTCTGAATGGCTTTGTAGACTGCAGGGTAGCTGGTGAAGGTGCAGCTAGTCTGAATGGCTTTGTAGACTGCAGGGTAGCTGGTGGATTTACTCCAGGTGGAACTAAAGCCTGATTCAACACTTGATTATATTTCACATCATTCATCCACATCTGAGAAGTAACTGAAGGTATTAAATACATGTAGTGGAGGAAAAGTACACCAGTTACCTCTGAACTGTAGTGGGGTAGAAGTACAAAGTAGCATAACATGGAAATACTCACAAGTATCTCAAAATAGTATTTAAAGGTGGGGTAGGTAAGTTTGAGAAACCGGCTCGAGATACACTTTTTGTTATATTCCATGGAATGCTCTTAACGTCCCGATAGCAATGAATATCTGAAGTGCTTTGACAAAAAATCCATTAAAAAATGTCATCAGTGGAAGCTGTGGCGCTGTAAAAAGCTCGACCAATCATCTGAGCCGGCTAAAGTAACTGGATGGCCTACCTGCCTGTCAGCCTTCCATCTGTGCACAAACTTATCTCGTGCCCTCATTGGTCATGTGCGCGTTTGTGTGTGTTGGAGCCTGGAGG
>CADEHL010001107.1:17500-37500 GCA_902827135.1 Harpagifer antarcticus | reverse complement strand
AGTCCAGATGGTTTCTTGTATGAGAAACAGGCCATTCTTGAATACATTTTGCACCACAAGACAGAAACGGCCAAAAAGATGAAGGTAAGCCCTGCCTGTCTGTCTCCAAGCTTCTCCACACTACAAACATGACCGATTGTTCCTGGAGCAACAGAAGCTTCTTCTCCCTCTCTTCTTATTACACTCTTACAGTATTTAGTTTATCCAAAGTGACTCCAATATAATCAGTACTGTAGACATGCCAACGGTAGCATTTTCATTTGGCTCATTACAAGAACTGCATCACAGGCCACCACTAGCAACAAGTGGGAAGGAAATATATTTGATCCATTTCTGTTGTCGGTCAACACAGCCTGTATAGAATAGTTTTTAATCAGGCTTAGACAAATACTGCCTGATGACCAGCAGTCATTCCAAATCTGTTGTATGTGTGAAAAGGTCTCACAAGAGGAGCGTATCTCCGGATTAATACAAAAAAGGAACTTGCTTTTCACAATTCCAAATGATTGATCACAGAAAGTCCTTAACGGTATGGCACACAGCCCTGACCATGACTCAGCTGAACACTCTGTTTACCTGCTGAAAGAGCACGTTAAGGATGAACACACTGACCTTTATCAGGCATCTGTATGATGATGGGTATGTTCTTCAAGTTTAAGTCAAATGTGTGTGTTTATGATGCACATAAACAAATGTTAAATTACAAAAATGATTTTGCTTCTTTCTGTAAAATAAAGGAAGTTCTCTTTACTTGGATGAAATGACACACTGTGTTTCCTCCTATTATTCTGCAGGCGTATGAGAAGCAGAAGCAGGCGCAGAAGAGCAGCAGCCAGCTGGAGTCCAAGTCCGAGGAGCGCGAGAGGGTGGAGCGGTTTAAAACCAAAGAGAACAGCATCGTGTCCAAACCCATCAACCCCTTCACCTCCGGTATGTCCCAACCTGCGTGTGCTGTCTACCTGCTGATAACCTGCTGTCTACCTGCTGATAACCTGCTGTCTACCTGTAGTCTACCTGCTGATAACCTGCTGTCTACCTGTAGTCTACCTGCTGATAACCTGCTGTCTACCTGTAGTCCTACTTGCTGATAACCTGCTGTCTACCTGCTGATAACCTGCTGTCTACCTGTTGTCTACCTGCTGATAACCTGCTGTCTACCTGTTGTCTACCTGCTGATAACCTGCTGTCTACCTGTTGTCTACCTGCTGATAAACCTCTTGTCTACCTGCTGTCTACCTGTAGTCTACCTGCGGTCTACCTGTAGTCTACCTGTTGTCTACCTGTAGTCTACCTCTTGTCTACCTGTAGTCTACCTGTAGTCTACCTGTTGTCTACCTGTAGTCTACCTGCTGATAACCTGCTGTCTACCTGCTGATAATCTGCTGTCTACCTGTAGTCTACCTGCTGATAACCTCTTGTCTACCTGCGGTCTACCTGTTGTCTACCTGTAGTCTACCTCTTGTCTACCTGTTGTCTACCTGCTGATAACCTGCTGTCTACCTGTAGTCTACCTGCTGATAACCTGCTGTCTACCTGTAGTCTACCTGTAGTCTACCTGCTGATAACCTGCTGTCTACCTGTAGTCTACCTGCTGATAACCTGCTGTCTACCTGTAGTCTACCTGCTGATAACCTGCTGTCTACCTGCTGATAACCTGCTGTCTACCTGTAGTCTACCTGCTGATAACCTGCTGTCTACCTGTTGTCTACCTGCTGATAACCTCTTGTCTACCTGCTGTCTACCTGCGGTCTACCTGTTGTCTACCTGTTGTCTACCTGTAGTCTACCTCTTGTCTACCTGTTGTCTACCTGTAGTCTACCTGCTGATAACCTGCTGTCTACCTGCTGATAATCTGCGGTCTACCTGTAGTCTACCTGTTGTCTACCTGTAGTCTACCTGTAGTCTACCTCTAGTCTACCTGTAGTCTACCTGCTGTCTACCTGCTGATAATCTGCTGTCTACCTGTAGTCTACCTGTTGTCTACCTGTAGTCTACCTGCTGTCTACCTGCTGATAATCTGCTGTCTACCTGTAGTCTACCTGTTGTCTACCTGTAGTCTACCTGTTGTCTACCTGTAGTCTACCTGTAGTCTACCTCTAGTCTACCTGTAGTCTACCTGCTGTCTACCTGCTGATAATCTGCTGTCTACCTGTAGTCTACCTGTAGTCTACCTGTAGTCTACCTGCTGATAATCTGCTGTCTACCTGTAGTCTACCTGTTGTCTACCTGTAGTCTACCTGCTGTCTACCTGCTGATAACCTCTTGTCTACCTGCTGATAATCTGCTGTCTACCTGTAGTCTACCTGTAGTCTACCTGTTGTCTACCTGTAGTCTACCTGCTGTCTACCTGCTGATAATCTGCTGTCTACCTTCTGATAACCTGTTGTCTACCTGTAGTCTACCTGCTGATAACCTGCCTTGCTTATACTTGCACAGTTTGTGTTCTCTCATGGCTCAAACTACTACCCCGTCGGAGTGAAAGTCATTTGACCATTACCCCCCCCCCCCCCCCCCAAACTCAATTTGAAATTCAGCAGTGGTGGAAGTACAGAGAGAGAAGGACACATGGTTGCCTAACAAACCTTGTTGGTGCACAGCTAACACCAGGGGTGCCCAACCTTTTTGAACCGAGAGCTACTTTTAAAGTTGCCAGTCTGCCGAGATCTACCACATTAAGACAGTTACTAAATCAGCCTACTATCACCTAAGAACATATCTAGGATTAAAAGACTAATGTCGCAGCAGGATTTGGAAAAACTTGTCCATGCTTTTATCTCAGTAGACTCGACTACTGCAATGGTGTCTTCACAGGTCTCACTAAAAAGTCTATTAGAAAGCTGCAGCTGATTCAGAACGCCGCTGCTCGAGTCCTCACTAACACTAAGAAAGTGGATCACATCACTCCTGTTCTGAAGTCTTTACACTGGCTTCCTGTGTGTCAAAGAATAGATTTCAAAATACTGCTGCTGGTTTATAAAGCTTGAATGGTTTAGGCCCAAAATACATTTCTGACCTCCTGCTAAATGATGAACCATCCAGATCTCTCAGGTCTTCAGGGACTGGTCAGCTTTCTGTCCCCAGAGTCAGAACTAAACATGGAGAAGCAGCGTTCAGTTATTATGCTCCAAATATCTGGAACAAACTCCCAGAAACCTGCAGGTCCGCTGCAACTCTGACTACTTTCAAATCCAGGCTGAAGACTTTTCTTTTTGTCGCTGCTTTTAATTGAACTATTCATATCTTAGACTGCACTGTAACTTTTATCCATGTATTTCTTCTTTTAATGTTTATTTTATTAGCTTTTCTTTTTAATGACTGATTTTAAATGCCATTTTCTTAATGTCTTTCATTTGTTGTAAAGCACTTTGAATTGCCTTGTGTTGAAAAGTGCTATATAAATAAACTTGCCTTGCCTTGCCTTACCTTACCAGTCCAAATAGAGAGGCGTATTACTGACAGCCTACTACCAGGTAAATACACACTTCTACTTGTATAAAACTGACCTTTGTACGATGAATACTTCATAAAATACTGCAGATGCTTTATCTTACCTCTTTCTAATCTACACACATACAAGTATTTAACTGAAGTTACACAACAGTGTTGTTGATACAGAGTTGGAGTTTATGCACACGTCACTACAGCGGGTCATGTTTTCAAGAAACATTGAACAGTGCTGCCACATGTGAAAAGACTCTGAACCCTTTCTTTGCCATTATTTAAAATAGTGTTGCTACAAAAGTATAAATTAGGCTTACTAATAAGACGACTCAGATCTGAAGCTACTCAGGAATCTGCTGCAACAGTGCAATAAAAAAGACAACATTAATAGAATCAAACCCTTTTTTTGTAGCATTTTAGTAGATTATAAAAAGAAATGCCTTTTTTAAAACAGGATGCCAGCAACACTAGTTTCTTAACCTGAATTGATGATAGACTATAATCAATTTAAGATTGCATTCTTATACCATTGTGTACATTAATTATAATGAATAAGTTCAAACAAACTAAAACTTACAGCTGATTAATAACGGTATCTAACTTGAGTTTTTATTATATCAAAAACCTGTTGAAATGCTACTGTTATTTTTACTGTCCCCAAAAAGCACGTCGGCAGCCTCCAGGATGCTTCTTTCACAACTTCGCCGTCTTTGAAAGACTTCATGTGTTTCGCAAGGACGTGACTGACCCGATGAAATGCTCTGGAGCAGCCTTGCTCTGACACGATAAGATGCTATGGAGCAGCCTTGCTCTGACTCGATGAGATGCTCTGGAGCAGCCTTGCTCTGAAACGATAAGATGCTATGGAGCAGCCTTGCTCTGACCCGATAAGATGCTCTGGTAGCAGCCTTGCTCTGACACGATAAGATGCTCTGGTAGCAGCCTTGCTCTGACACGATAAGATGCTCTGGAGCAGCCTTGCTCTGACACGATAAGATGCTCTGGAGCAGCCTTGCTCTGACACGATAAGATGCTCTGGTAGCAGCCTTGCTCTGACACGATAAGATGCTCTGGAGCAGCCTTGCTCGGACACGATAAGATGCTCTGGAGCAGCCTTGCTCTGACACGATGAGATGCTCTGGAGCAGCCTTGCTCTGACCCGATGAGATGCTCTGGAGCAGCCTTTGCTCTGACACGATGAGATGCTCTGGAGCAGCCTTGCTCTGACACGATGAGATGCTATGGTAGCAGCCTTGCTCTGACCCGATGAGATGCTCTGGTAGCAGCCTTGCTCTGACCCGATGAGATGCTCTGGAGCAGCCTTGCTCTGACACGATGAGATGCTCTGGAGCAGCCTTGCTCTGACACGATAAGATGCTCTGGAGCAGCCTTGCTCTGACACGATGAGATGCTATGGTAGCAGCCTTGCTCTGACCTGATGAGATGCTCTGGAGCAGCCTTGCTCTGACACGATAAGATGCTCTGGAGCAGCCTTGCTCTGACCCGATAAGATGCTATGGTAGCAGCCTTGCTCTGACCCGATAAGATGCTATGGTAGCAGCCTTGCTCTGACACGATAAGATGCTCTGGAGCAGCCTTGCTCTGACACGATGAGATGCTCTGGAGCAGCCTTGCTCTGACACGATGAGATGCTCTGGTAGCAGCCCTTGCTCTGACCTGATGAGATGCTATGGAGCAGCCTTGCTCTGACCCGATTGAGATGCTCTGGAGCAGCCTTGCTCTGACACGATGAGATGCTATGGAGCAGCCTTGCTCTGACACGATGAGATGCTCTGGAGCAGCCTTGCTCTGACCGATGAGATGCTCTGGAGCAGCCTTGCTCTGACCTGATGAGATGCTCTGGAGCAGCCTTGCTCTGACCCGATAAGATGCTATGGAGCAGCCTTGCTCTGACCCGATAAGATGCTCTGGAGCAGCCTTGCTCTGACACGATAAGATGCTCTGGTAGCAGCCTTGCTCTGACACGATGAGATGCTCTGGAGCAGCCTTGCTCTGACACGATAAGATGCTCTGGAGCAGCCTTGCTCTTGTTGTTGGACCTGGTGAAAATGGACTGCTGGGCATTTAGCGGTCCTTTCAGGCCCCTCCCCTTTTGGGAGCGCAGGTCAGAATTAGGAGGGAATTCCGTCTCGTAGCGTTTGTGCACTGTTTTGAAATGCCGCTCCTAAATGACTCTTCTTCGATAAAGCCACGCTCGCATTGCAGATGAGAGACGGATGAGAGACAGATGAGACAGATGAGAGACAGATGAGAGACAGATGGACTTTGAATTGGAATAGATACAAAAATAATCATCCTCCCACTCGGAGTGAAAATTATATATGTTTTTCTTCTGCCATAATTGCGGTCTTGTGTGTGTGCGGACTGTCACTCCTGTTGACACGGACAATGTCAGCGAACTAGTTCCCACTGCCCACCAGCCACGCCCCGACACAGGGGTCACGCCGGCCAATCACAAAGCTTTGATGCGTTCAAGTGCATTATTCTGGCACAGGAAGATTATGTTATAGGACATTAACGATAAAACAGAATATTGTTGTTCTATTTTTAGACACATCTCGCGATCGATAGGGAATCTCCCAGCGATCGACCGGTCGATCACGATCGACTGGTTGGGCACCCCTGGCTTACATGCACCAGTCCATTGACTGCATTCACACAGGAAACATATTGTAGTGAATGTAGTTTAATGTTATTGTTGCACTTGCCCCAATGATTTGTTTTAAAAAGCAGAACAATTATTTGCAGTGTAAAGACTGTAGAAGTGTTTCCCTCTCAGGGCAGAACCCGGGTGGAGAGAAGAGCCGGACCAACGCACCAGAGTCCTCCAGCTCCGCCCCTGTTGCCTCCTCCAGCCAGAGCCTGCCCTGCTTCTGGGTACCCTCCCTGACCCCCCAGTCCAAGCCCACCCTGCTCAAGAAGCCTGTGAGTCTGCTCCACTGCGCTCTGACAAACAGCTGTTGTTCACTATTTACTAAAGCACACTGAATTCATGGAAACAGTTACTGAGTGGTTTGTGTCTCCTCAGAAGCTGTCTATAGCCAGCAATGTGAACTTGGAAATGTTCCCCAAAGTGTTATGTTAGAAATGTATTGTATGTAGAGAACTCCAGCACTTAGAAACTGCCGGAAGCTAACTTCCGGCTGTGTGTCATGATGTTCTCCGTCTGTTTGTTTAGAGTATCAGTTTAATGTTGACACTATTTAGAGGCAGGCTGACCCTGGATCCAAAGTAATATTTGTTTAACTCTGTCCCCGATGTCTTTCAGAGTAAGACTGTGTTGTGTCCATGTCAGGACGACCTATTAAGATGAATGAGCTGATCACGGTGCGCTTCACGGCCCTGGACCCAGCCTGGACCGAGTGGCCCTGCTCACCCGTCAGGTCAGTCCTCTCAGCGCCGTGACTCATCCCCTCCTCTTGGTCATCTGGATTAAATAACAACAACCTATTCTGTAAAATGTCAAAAAAAGTTGCAATTTACATCGGCGTCCAATGTTCCAATATGTCCTGAACACGTCCATCGTTTTTTCCAACCAAGTTTAGCTTAAACCAAGGCCACCTCAGCATTAACATCGCTCTGCCTGGCGGCGTCATGGACGTATAAAGACAACGTCCCCATGTTAACACCATGAAGGATTTGGTTGTTTATCAGTTTAAGTGAAAAACGTTGCAGCGGTCTGCAGCAAGAGGAATATGTATGCAGAGCTACGTTAATGCGTGTGGGCGTGGTTACATCTAAATATACAGTGGGTTGGAAAATGATGGAAGCAGGACACTTTGATGGAACGCAGCTCAGCTTCTCTGATGACATCATGGTCAACGGTTTGTCCATGTGACGGGGCGGATGTCTCCTCTTTAATGCTGTCTTGTCTCTACAGGACAGGTATGTGTGTGCAGTGACCAGAGACGTGCTTGGCAACAGTGTTCCCTGCACTGTCCTGCGGCCCTCGTGAGTGTCCACGTGTCTCTCTGTCATGTCCACATGTCATGTCCTCTGGTGTCGCTGACTCTCTGTCCTGGTGCAGGGGGGCTGTGGTGACCCAGGAGTGTGTGGAGAAGCTGATCAAGAAGGATATGCTGGATCCTCTGAGCGGGGACAAACTGTCCGACAGGGACCTCATTCCCCTGCAGAGGGTATGTGTCTGTCTCTGATGTCTAACTGAAGCTGTCCTGTCTCTCCTGCTGGAGCTGATCTTGTTCTGTGTTCTGACAGGGGGAACGGGCTTCGCAGCCTCCGGGGTGGACCTCCGGGCCAAAGAGACCCGTCCAGTGATGATGGTGTGAGGGGGACTTTACTGTTCTTATTTGAAATATCTGCAGGCTTATCTTTCCTGTTCCTGCAGGTAACATAGGTAGGCTTTTTTCTATCATACAGTTAAAAACAATACATTTAATATCATCTAAATTACATTTCTTTCTTTTTTTTAACCCCCGACCATGTTAAAAGACACGAATTATTCAGTGGATTCTGCAGAACTGATCATTAGCTTAGTCTGTCTATCATGGGCTTTCTTCACTTTCAAACTGAAGCTCTGCAGAAACCACTGTATGTCCATTTTGAGACATGAGAGTAGAATTGTATGGACAGATTATTTTTGATCATTGTTTCTGTTTGCTGTAAAAATAAAATATAGTCTGTTTCACAGCTGTTTATCATAAACCCTCCAAATGTAGTGATGCTGAGATAAGTGTGAGACATTCAGGGACTGTTTGTCCTTTGTTTAAATTGTTAGCTGTTGTATGTGATGGACATGTCACTGCCACTGTTTTCCATTAAATTGATTATTATTCATTGTTTGTTCTGATTTTCTTTCACTTCTATATGATTCTCCCCCTTTGACGACATTCAACACTATATTCTTAAATAATTTCCAAAGAAATCTAAGCTGTAAAGGATCACATTAAGAGAGTTTCAAGTCAATTTTAATTGAACCTTAAACATCAAATGATGACACTGGATCGTCTGTGTGGAGGTTCAGCGTAAAATGAACTCCATATGCAGCGTCCTCATTCTCTGAACAGGAGGCTGGTCGTCTGCAGCAGCTGAACCTGAGCTCTCTGCAGGGGCTGGCTTTTTGTAAAAGCTAGATACATTTGCAGAACACCATGAAAACATTTATTCTGTTCTGTGCTGCTTTTTCACAGTTCATCACAGTTCATCACAGTTCATCACAGTTCATCACAGTTCATCATGCTCATCCACCCTCATCCCTCCGAAGTCGGTGATGGTGCTGGTTATGATGTAGGCGCTGTTGTCCAGCAGCTCAGAGAGTGTCAGAAGGCCATCCTGACAGTGGAGCACAGGGAGGGAAGAGCATTTATTCTACATGTGATGGAGGGCTGAAAGTAGACAGGGGCCAATCCTATATGGCAGCCCCATGACTTTAAGCCCCTGGGGACCCCCATGCCCCCCTGTAAAGCCTTCCTGAGACAAAACCGAGTACTGGCTAATGGTGCAAAAATAAATTCTCTGTGTTCTTATTTCATAGCTGCTATAAATCATTTATTTCATTAGTCAATGATTGTCATTAGCCAAAGACAATATGTGCTAGTGATGCACTTAGTCTACTGGCAGTTCAGGAAAGTCTTCTATTTAATGCTATAGAAATGGTCAGGGTCACAAACTGTATGAGAAGAGAGCTTCAGTGTCTCATTGATCGTAACTGGACTTTCAAGGTTAGCACACAAGGAAAACTGCATATGTTAGAAAAAAAGAGTTTAATATCAAATGTCAATAACTTTTCAACTCACCTTTTGTACCCCTCTTCCAATTGTGCATTCATACACTTTAACATCAAATGTTCCATGCACACGTGAACCTCAGATACAACTCTATGCTGATGTGTGCTTTCTGTTGGAGAGAAACCTTCATAGCCACGATTTTTAATCTATTGATTCGTGTTCACCAACACGATTTTTAATCTATTGATTCGTGTTCACCAACACGATTTTAATCTATTGATTCGTGTTCACCAACACGATTTTTAATCTATTGATTCGTGTTCACCAACACGATTTCCCCCTTTTTTTCGTGTTGCACAGCACGATTTTAAAAGCAATGTATTCTACTGGTAATGTGTTTCGTGCCTGCAGCACGTCTTTTTCTCCGGTCGTGTCGTGGAAGAACCGGAAGCTGTGTGGTTCATAAAAACGTTCTTACTCAATATCATGCAACAATTATTGCTTTTATTTTAAATCGTATCATTTCGGACTTTAGTTGCCTTCTGTGAGGAAAAGAAATGTGGCTCAGAGCCTCAGGATACTGAAATCTGTATTTTAATATTTTTTTCCTTCTAATTTGTTATTCTTTTCTAAATAACACACTGTTATTTACTCACCAATAACACACCATTATCCTTGCTTTTATTTATTGGTTTAATTCCATAATCTCTGGCTTTTTTGGCGTCCGTCAGGAACTGAATTTCAATATAAAATAACCGGAAACAGACGAAGGCATTTCGAGTGATTACCCAAGATACTCAGCTATGGTTTAAGCTCACTGATTGGATGTTTTAGCCGCAATGCATGCTGTGATTTGGTGTTTATATTATATGAAATCCGGAAAACATTTTAAAAGAATAAAATAATACTTAATTCTGAGTGCTCTTGCTTTTCTCTTTGAAAGTCATCACATGACGGCATTGTAATACACGGTTCGGCCGCATTACATATTACAGATCTGCCGTAGTTCTTTATTTATAGAGCCCTGATGAGAAGACCTTTGAAAAAACTGAAGAAATGCCGCCGAAACTGAATACTTGACGTGGATCATAAATATATCAACAATTAAACAACATCTTCAATTTCTCTTCACACAATACGTCTCCTTGCAGTATCAACACTAATTCGGCTGACTTTTACATTTGATTTAATTCATAGATAGGTTATATTTACACCATAACGGTACACAGCTGATATAAAAGGACTTGTAGTTTTAAAGATATTACTGATTTGAATTGAATTGAATGTAAATACTGAGTCTGAAATAGTATAGCAATATGCTGTAAAATTACGTGAAAGCATGAATAAAACTACACATCTTCAGATGTTGTACAGTACATAAGTATCCTACACTAATAATACAAAGTTATTATGGCTGTGTGTACCTTGTGTGCACCGCCTAGTGGTTAAAGCACGTTATTGAACTATGTTTTATGTGTTATATTTGATTAAAAAAAATATTAAGAATACATACTTTCATAGGGGGGAAAGTAGAAGGGTCTGTGATAAAATATAGAATATAAAAAACCAAGAAGATACTGTAAGTGGTCTCTACAATAAACAGTTTAGTGCAGGATGTACAAAGATATTAATAGGAGGAGGTGCAAAACAGAAAAACGAATTAACCTTTATATTAACATTAAATAACAGATTAAGGTCTTCTTTTAAATAGACAAATAATTTGGGGGTATCTATCTACAGATAAATATTAGCCTGACAAAAGTACTAACGTCTAATATATTTGCTTTCCTGCAATGTTAAACTATGTTGAAATGCACTTATTTAACTGACATTATACACATTAATTATACTCTTATGTATGTAGATAGAATAAGAAATGTGCAGAATATGACAGTTTAATGGTGGAGGTATACAACATATTGATAGATGTCTTGTAATGCACTGTGAGGAACCTGTGACCCAAGTTTTCATTCATTGCCATAACTACACCACGTAGTTGTGTATATGATATGTCAATAAACCTTTGAAAATTTGAAATCTTGAAAGGGATGTGCAAAAAAGCCATAATATACAGTCTTTAATTAACTATTAGTAGAGAATAACGAGTAATTAATATACTTTATAGAGATCTGCAGATACATGTTTTAGTCTCTCAAGCGCCAACTATCAAATATCTCTCCTGATTGTTGGCACTTGACAATCACCTTCCCTGAATTTTACTCAGGTGTAACTAAAGTCTGATTTAAGGGTTGTTATATTTCACATCATTAATCAGAATCTGCAAAGTAACTCAATAAGTGTAGTGGAGTAAAAATACCGTTAACCTCTGAATTGTAGTGCAGTAGAATTACAAGAGGCGCATTCACACCGCAGTACTTTTTCCCACAAAGGTTCATGCGAACTTAGTTCATGCAAACTCTTTAGTTCGCATGAACTAAGTACAGATCGCGTTCACACCGGAAAAAGTCACTGGGGTGGATTAGGCAAATGAAGCCGCTGACGTCACTTTCTTCTTCTGCTTTGGTTTACTGGCAGGCTACAACAACTTCACGGCGTATACTGCCGCCCGGAGTCCCCCGGCCGGAAGTCCCAGGAGTTGGGGACTGGCTTCAGTAGAAGCTGCTGGGACTCCCAGCAGCTTCTACTGAAGCCTTCCGAGTAAATCGCCAGAACGCCGACACCTCCTCATCTCCACCGCTCCCATGTTTTATTTTGTGTTGCCATAAGTTAGTCTCTCTGCGTTTCTGCACTGGGCTAATGCTAATGCTAATAATGCTAATGCGAGGATAATAAATGGCGGCTTCACAAAACTTTTTGGAAGTTTTACGGGGGCGTTGGTTTGCAATCCGCCCAGCCAATCAGAAATATAGCTCTTTTCTCACAAAAGAGCCGTCGAAAGTCCCTGCTCTCTAGCAGGGACTTGCGAGCGGGTAAAAAGGTTCACATGAACTACTTTTAGTACCGGCTCTTTTTGTTGTGAACCGATAAAAGAGTTCACATGAACTAAGTTCGCATGAACCTTTGTGGGAAAAGTACCGCAGTGTGAATGCGCCTAAAGTAACAATGAGCTGTCATGTGGGTATATATTAATGCTGGCGCATTATGGACACAAGCGATTTTCACCCATTTAGTAATTATATGTTTTACTATTTGATAACACCAATGTGTTTAATACTGGCAACTTCTAATTGTGGGAAAACGAAAACGTTCAGTAGAGACGTCCCATAGAACATTTTGCGAAACACCATAGCCAGCATGTTGTAGTTCTGGGGGGGGGGGGGCGTTCAATTCCAGTTTTGGATAGTCTGCCGTGGTTTCGTTCCATTTCAAACAGCTGTTTGACGCTCAGTGTAACCTTGGCGCACTGCCACTCCAACATCCAATCCCAAAGTTTGAAGATTAATCACGGGGACTGTAGTCCTAAACGATAGCTGGGGATTATGGGTAGTGTAGTGTCTTCGGCCATCCTAAACTCAGAAATGTTGACAATCGCAATGATGCTCGAAATGTCCCTTATAGGCCTACGTCTGTTTCCGGTTATTTTTATTTTGAAATTCAGTTCCTGACGGACGCCAAAAAAGCCCGAGATTATGGAATTAAAACCAATAAATAAAAGCAAGGATAATTGTGTGTTATTGGTGAGTAAATAACAGTGTGTTATTTTGAAAGAATAACAAATTAGAAGGAAAAAAAGATTTAAAAAATACAGATTTCAGTATCCTGAGGCTCTGAGCACATTTCTTTTCCTCACAGAAGGCAACAAAAGTCCGAAATGATACGATTTTAAAATAAAAGCAATAATTGTAGCTTGATATTGAGTAAGAACATGTTTTATGAACCACACAGCTTCCGGTCTTCCACGAACCGACTGGAGAAAAAGACGTGCTGCAGGCACGAAACACATTACCAGTAGAAATATTGCTTTTAAAATCGTGCTGTGCAACACGAAAAAAGGGGAAAATCGTGTTGGTGAACACGAATCAATAGATTAAAAATCGTGTTGGTGAACACGAAATGCCATGAGACTGGGTTGTATCACCTGCACACACATACACAATATGTGAGTGCATGCTGAATGTGTAGGTGCAAGTGTAAACATGGCAACATGATCATATAACCCAGAGTCAGAGCCTACTTTACTAAGTCCCCCAAAGCCACAGTAACAGAATCCTAACCCGATGATCTTGTGATGGCTCATCAGAGTTCGTCGTGTCTCTTCGTTAAGTTCTTCGCCATAATGGTGACCTGGCTGCCCACAAACATGTTCCAGTTGGCTAGAATCTCCTTCTTGGTTATTTTCTGGTCCTTGTGTTTGATCACCAGATTCCATCCAACAGGTTGATTGGTTTAAGATTTGAAGCAGAGGAGGAGGGGAAACATGAGGAGAGACAAACAGGAGGAAGAGAAGGGTGTTGATAATTAAACCACAATTACCCAATTATTGCGCCATGTTAACTATATTCTGCGCAGACAAGTTATGAATTACATTAATTAAATTACACAGGTATAGTAAGGTTCATTTATAAAACGGACAAGTCAAATCAAGCAATCTGATCGTGATTATAATGAGCGTATATCACCGGTTTAGAATTGTCATTACTTTCACAAGTCATGTATCCCTCCGCATCTGAGAAAAGCTACAACCGTTACCTTACGTCCGTTACGAAACTAACTAACTAACTAACTAACAAAAGGCTTAAAGGTGACCTATCATGCTATATTTAAATGATATAGTGTATGGCACCATACCTATCTATATAAGGTATATTTATACATTTTATTTTTCAAAATACCAAACAGATCATTTTTTAGCCATGCCTCGTTTCGCTCATTTTCGCTTTATTCCAAACCTGCCTATGAAATTCTGAGCAGCAGCTGACCACGCCCCCAGCAGAAGAGCCGGCGAGAGTCACGTTACCATGCTTGCTGTGATTACGAGTGTGGAATACACATGTAATCTCAGAGCAATGCAGTGTTCAAGCATATTATCAATTTGATCCAGAAACTGAAGCAGCGGAGGTTTTGGTGGAGGTGCAAACATCTCGGTTGCAGCAGGACGTTTCTGAATGGTTAGTTGACAAGCTGTTGTCCCTATTTATTTTACTCTGTTACGATGCTTGCTACTTATTCCATTTCATATTTTGGCTAATTAGCAAGAATGCAATGTGTACAGTTTGTAACTTAGAGTTTTGTAACGCAAACACAGCGATACATATATATATTTATAAAGGGAGACATTCATATTTTCAGCATATATACAATGGCCTCATTGCGTTTAATAGTTTACAGTCCTTTTCTTCCAACATCGTGCAACCAACCGTTGGAAAGTTCCACACACAACCTTATGCTTGTGAAATCAGAATATTCTTTACCCATCCCAACATGAATAATCACGACACACTTGATATCAACTCGGAACTTTATTGTCAAAATCAACGGTTATTTGAACCCATAAAAAACAGGAGCTTTGTGAGCTGGTGCTGGGGCTTCCTTGGAGAGAGGAGCAGAGTGGTGATTCCGGCCTGCGTTGTCCTCTGATCCGTGAAATGTCTATGTTAGGTTCAGACAGCAGCCAAATTGAACCGTGTGGCATACCCGGCGATGACCTCCTCCCTGTCAGGTTGCTCATAATGGTGCAGGGTCCACAAAGACTTGGTCGAAGATGAGGTCCATCAAGTTGGCCACGTAGCCTGTGCAATGTTAAAAAAGCACAACAAAAAAAGTGGCTTAGATTAGTATATGCATGTCGTCAACAACAACATACCAGGGCTTTAGCTCCGTTTTACTCGTGGTGTGTGTCCCCTCGCATACATACATACAGTGTTGTATCCTAACACACCCCCATTTATATTCATGTGCGCAAACAAGTAAACATACTGCAAAAAACGGCATGTCTCATTAGCTTAGCGTAGCTTAGCGTAGCTTAGCGTAGCTTAGCTTACAGATCGATGATATATGATCGTTCTTACAGACTACAATCACAAAAGCTTTTACATAACGCTGGAAAAAACGGCACTTACCTCCAGAAGATTACGTTTGTTATTATAACTTACTCAATATGATTTTTAGAGGATACAAAATACTAATACATAGGAGAATAAATACTTGTGTTATCGGCTAGGCTAGGCGTGGCTTTACAGCCTTCACACAGATCGCCATTACGGCAGTCTGAACATGTTCGCAAATGCCTGATAAGTAAAATAAAAGACAAAGCAAAGACTGCGGAGCGTACAAAATAAAATGTTACAAGAACATATAAACACCTAACCGATTACTAGTTGGGGTTGAGGCGACATTGATACGGCTAAGCTACATGCTACATGCTACAAGCTAGATATAGCTTTATCAGGAAAAACACAGCTAAATAAAAACTTACAGCTTCAGAATTGGATGTGTCCTCACTGGCCTGGTCCCGGATGGTTGGTATTGATCCCGGGTGTAGCATTAGTTTGGAGGCATATCCGTGTTGGACTTGAGAGAAGTTCATAAACATGTCCGTGGTTTAACTGGCTTAGACATCCTGGCAATAGCAGGAAAAAACACAGATGTGACTGGGGTAGCCTGCCGATAGCCTATATGCGAATGAGAGGTTTGGCAATGCACGTGGCCGTGGCCGTGGCTCATTCCCCTGATAGGTGGAGAGTTGACCAATAAGCGGAGTACGTCTTTGTGACGTAGAAAAGTGTCGGAATGTGGATCCATTTTTTTCAGATCCGTTGCAGCCCCTTTTTAGAGATTTGGCGAAGGAGGAGGAAAATAGAGAGGGTTGTGTTTTCTGACACTTGGTGAGTTCCCTGGAACACCGGGGACACATATCATGTATAAAAGACGTACAAAGGTGCATTTAGCATGATAGGTGCCCTTTAAGATGGAAACATTTAAGGCTAACTTGAGACCTCCGGGGTGGCCTTACTATGGAGAGTGGATGAGCAGTGCCTATTCTCCAGAAAGCACCTAAACGACGACATGCAGTGCTACTTGAGGAGCAGGTAGACCAACTGGAAAGTTGCACCATTCAAAAGCTTTCTGATGCGGGTCTTTGAAAGCAGAGACATGATGAGCGTTAGTGGCCACAGGTGCGAAAGCTCTCTCCAGAGCTTCTCGAAGCCGAATCTCGGGGACCGGAGAAAGTGGAGCAACATTCTCGCACGCCAAGCAACAGCCTAGAACAACCTTCAACCTGTACAAGTAGGGTTGCCAACCGTTCCTGTATTAGCCGGGACGTCCCCGTATTTGAGCCCAAAAGGGGCGTTGTCCCGTACGGGACTTTGTTTGTCTCCGGACCTCCCGTGTAAAGGGGAAAAATAAAAAATATGTTTCTGTTTGTTGCGCAATTGCAGTGTGTCTGGCTGCGTGCCTGTGTGTTTGTGTGCCTGTATCCGAAGGGCGCTAGGGACCGCTCGGTATGACAGGCAGGCACAATGCTCGCACGTGTGCTGTGTGAGATTTTCTCCTGTGGGCCCGCGGGCGCGGGCGCGGCATCATTGTTTGTGTGGGCATGTCAGCCTGTTCAGTCGTGTGGGAAAATGAGCCCTGCTGGTGGAGGAGGTGATAATGAAAGAGGAGAAGAGAGAGAGATGTGGTTCTGGGCCTGGCCCTTCTAAAAAGAAAAGACTGGTGTGTACTTACAACAAACAGTGGAAGAAAAACACAGTTGGGTAAAGCCCGTGAGTGGAGGTCTGTCTCGGGTCTTCTGCACTTGTGTCGGAGGAGAGACTTTCAATAGGTCACGGTGGAGAAAACGACCTGAAACAGCATGCTGGCACAGAAATGCACAAGCGAGCAACACAAATAAAGGTGCATCAATATAACTAAATTCTTCGGCAGTTCAACTGCAGAACAAGACAAAGTTGCTGCATGTGAGGTAACATCAGTGTATCACACAGTTAAGCATGGTTTGAGTTACAACAGCATGGACTGCAGTAATAAGCGGGCAAGTGCCATGTTTAGTGATTCGAACACTGCAAAGAAAATGCAATGTGGAAGAACAAAGGCTGAGATGATAACAGCCAATGTGCTTGGCCCCAAAACTGTTCGGGATATTCTAAAAGAGCTGTGTCCTCCTCCCACCGAGGTCGCAGCAGGTGAGGAGGTGGAGTAACTAAAAAAGTAACTAAATCCGCCAGAAACCCGAAAATCTTTGGGCGCACGCGCGTGCGGGACACATGTATGTGTCCCGTTTCTCCATTTCTGGAAGTTGGTAACCCTATGTACAAGTAACTCGTAAGCCATTCTACTGATGCTGGACAGGTTTTCAGTGGGTGCACAATAAACGGCAACAAACACATTAATGTAAATAAATAGCCAGATAATGGATCAACGCTCTCTGTCTAATATGTTCGCTAGCTGTTAGTGTTGTTACATAGCAACCACCTCGTTTTGTGCAGAAGGCAAAAGGGACTATTTTATTTTGAACATCATTATTTACTAATACAAACTATTTAAATTAGAGTGTCTATTTTTCTTTCATATTGCCACACTTGGTAACCGTTTTATAAAAGCAATATACCACACCCCTTAACTGTGATATAATGACCATATACCACGACCTGTCGTCGGGCCGAACCACGCCCCTTAACTGTGATATAATGACCATATACCACGGCCTGTCGTCGGGCCGAACCACTCCCCTTAACTGTGATATAATGACCATATACCACGGCCTGTCGTCGGGCCGAACCACTCCCCTTAACTGTGATATAATGACCATATACCACGACCTGTCGTCGGGCCGAACCACTCCCCTTAACTGTGATATAATGACCATATACCACGGCCTTCGTCGGGCCGAACCACTCCCCTTAACTGTGATATAATGACCATATACCACGCCTGTCGTCGGGCCGAACCACTCCCCTTAACTGTGATATAATGACCATATACCACGACCTGTCGTCGGGCCGAACCACGCCCCTTAACTGTGATATAATGACCATATACCACGACCTGTCGTCGGGCCGAACCACTCCCCTTAACTGTGATATAATGACCATATACCACGACCTGTCGTCGGGCCGAACCACTCCCCTTAACTGTGATAATGACCATATACCACGGCCTGTCGTCGGGCCGAACCACGCCCCTTAACTGATATAATGACCATATACCACGCTGTCGTCGGGCCGAACCACTCCCCTTAACTGTGATATAATGACCATATACCACGACCTGTCGTCGGGCCGAACCACTCCCTTAACTGTGATATAATGACCATATACCACGGCCTGTCGTCGGGCCGAACCACGCCCCTTAACTGTGATATAATGACCATATACCACGCCTGTCGTCGGGCCGAACCACCCCTTAACTGTGATATAATGACCATATACCACGGCCTGTCGTCGGGCCGAACCACTCCCCTTAACTGTGATATAATGACCATATACCAAGGCCTGTCGTCGGGCCGAACCACTCCCTTAACTGTGATATAATGACCATATACCACGGCCTGTCGTCGGGCCGAACCACTCCCCTTAACTGTGATATAATGACCATATACCACGGCCTGTCGTCGGGCCGAACCACCCCTTAACTGTGATATAATGACCATATACCACGGCCTGTCGTCGGGCCGAACCACGCCCCTTAACTGATATAATGACCATATACCACGACCTGTCGTCGGGCCGAACCACGCCCCTTAACTCTGATATAATGCCCATATACCACGACCTGTCGTCGGGCCGAACCACTCCCCTTCACTGATATAATGACCATATACCACGGCCTGTCGTCGGGCCGAACCACGCCCCTTAACTGATATAATGACCATATACCACGACCTGTCGTCGGGCCGAACCACGCCCCTTAACTGTGATATAATGACCATATACCACGGCCTGTCGTCGGGCCGAACCACGCCCCTTAACTGTGATATAATGACCATATACCACGACCTGTCGTCGGGCCGAACCACTCCCCTTAACTGTGATATAATGACCATATACCACGCCTGTCGTCGGGCCGAACCACTCCCCTTAACTGTGATATAATGACCATATACCACGGCCTGTCGTCGGGCCGAACCACGCCCCTTAACTGTGATATAATGACCATATACCACGACCTGTCGTCGGGCCGAACCACCCCTTAACTGTGATATAATGACCATATACCACGACCTGTCGTCGGGCCGAACCACTCCCCTTAACTGTGATATAATGACCATATACCACGACCTGTCGTCGGGCCGAACCACTCCCCTTAACTGTGATATAATGACCATATACCACGACCTGTCGTCGGGCCGAACCACTCCCCTTAACTGATATAATGACCATATACCACGGCCTGTCGTCGGGCCGAACCACTCCCCTTAACTGTGATATAATGACCATATACCACGACCTGTCGTCGGGCCGAACCACTCCCCTTAACTGTGATATAATGACCATATACCACGACCTGTCGTCGGGCCGAACCACTCCCCTTAACTGTGATATAATGACCATATACCACGGCCTGTCGTCGGGCCGAACCACGCCCCTTAACTGTGATATAATGACCATATACCACGGCCTGTCGTCGGGCCGAACCACGCCCCTTAACTGATATAATGACCATATACCACGGCCTGTCGTCGGGCCGAACCACTCCCCTTAACTGTGATATAATGACCATATACCACGACCTGTCGTCGGGCCGAACCACCCCCTTAACTGTGATATAATGACCATATACCACGGCCTGTCGTCGGGCCGAACCACCCCTTAACTGTGATATAATGACCATATACCACGCCTGTCGTCGGGCCGAACCACCCCTTAACTGTGATATAATGACCATATACCACGACCTGTCGTCGGGCCGAACCACGCCCTTAACTGTGATATAATGACCATATACCACGACCTG
>CADEHL010001107.1:0-12500 GCA_902827135.1 Harpagifer antarcticus | reverse complement strand
CATCACATGTTGGATGCTTTTCCGTTGCCATGGTGCAACCTTCAGAGATCTGCAGGTGAGGACCAGTACCTGCACCACCAAGTCTTTCATGTAGTCGAACTCCTCCGGGTGCAGGAAGGCAGTGAACTCCTCCCGGGTGGCGATACCGTCCCCGTCTCGATCAGCCGTCTTGAAGCGTTTTCGTCCGCGTCAGCATGGACCTATAGGTGGCCTTGTCTTCCACGTCATCAAACTCCTCATCTGAAAACATGAGTGAGATGTTTTGTGAGGCACTGTGAAGCATTTCAAAAACACACCGTATCTGTGAAGAAGTCTTATTACAACTATCCTTGAAACTTCATTGCAACTGAGCAAACTCCCTCTGCTGTTAATACACTTTTCATACGTATATATTTTTGACCTTGGGATTGGAGAATGACTGAATAATCTCACATCACACATGTTTCACTTCTAATAGCTGGCAAAGAGGCAGTGAAAGTGGAACGCTTCACACATCTCAGTAAGAGGACCTTTGACCTGAACGGAACACTATCAGTCATAGATGATTTGGTCTAATATGTTCTATCCAGCATGAATATGTGTGTGTGTGTGTGGTGTGTGTGTGTGTGTGTGTGTGTGTGTGTGTGTGGTGTGTGTGTGTGTGTGTGTGTGTGTGTGTGTGTGGTGTGTGTGTGTGTGTGTGTGTGTGTGTGTGTGTGTGTACTGCAATGTGCCCAGGTGTACCGGCCACCCTCAGTGTGATGCAGGGCAAGAGAAGGGCTCACAGAAGGGAAAGATGGATATATTGTACATTTAAGTACACACTATGACTAGTGTTGCTCATTACTCTAGATATTCTGTATATAAGAACACAAGTTGTGAAGAGCTGATGCGTGTTTAATGTGTTAGCATTAAGAAAGTGGACTAATAGAAGATGCTTGGGTTTCCTTAGATAGTTGTAAATGCAGACAGTTGGACAAGTTAGAATGAAACTGTCTCTGAGAATTACCCAGGTAGAAGCCGTAGGTGGTGTTCTTGTACTCCTCCCAGCTTATCTTTCCGTCTTGATTCTTGTCGTAGTCCTTCCAGTGTTTGTTCACGTTCTCCTCGATGTACCTCCTCTGCGGTGTTTGATCCAGTGGTGCAGCTCAGCGTGGCTGATGTAGCCGTCCTTATCGGTGTCGATCCGGACCACAATCATCCTGTGGAGAGAGTTATGGATAATGTTTACTAAAATATTCTGACTCCATGGGAAATAGAACCCACAACTCTGACATTCTCAGCCCCCCTAATGTGTGCATAAGAGAAGAACCCCCTGAAGCCAGAAGCAGCCGGTTAGAAAGATCTGCTGAAGGTTGGGGAACCTACGCCAGCTTGTCTTTGCTCTCCTCAGGCGTCAGCTGGTCGAAGGTCTTGGCCTCCTCCTTTCCCAGGAAGGCCTCGTGATCGTACTGGAAGCCATGAGAATCATCGTGGGCGCGGTCGCTCAGGTCCGCCTGGTGATGGACGCGCTTCTCCTGAGTGGGGACGGAGAGGGCCGCGGCCGCCAGCAGGCAGATGGAGGCCAGGGACCTCAGCAGCTTCATTCTACTTCTCGTTGGAGAAGACAGAAAAGTCATTTGAAAAACACAGTACACTATTAAAAAAGGTAAAAACGCAATACTAAAAGCATGAAACATTTGACATAGTACAAATATTGTGTATTGGAACTTCTGTGTGGTACAGGATGAAAAATACATTCAGAAGTCCTTCAACTGATTTGTGTTCAACAGAAAGAAAATCCTGGATCGACAGAACCAGGTCAGATCAACTTAGAGATAACTGTCTAAGGATGGTGTCATCGGAGATAAAACATATATACATTCTACAAACATTTACACTTTTTAACGTTCAAATTGATAACAATCCATAATACGACAAAAGAAAATAGTACTTCATTGATCAGAATGTAGTGTAATTTCCTCTGGCCCTTCATGAACCCCATCATTAAACACACACTAACAGATGTCCTTACTCTCCATGTTGAGTTTATCATCAACTCAGCTCTATGCATTGTATGACAGCAAACACCATGTTAGCCTTTGTTTTTCAAATGTTCCCTTTTAGAGGAAAGAAACAATGTTCTCACCAGTTTCTCGAGAGCTTCTCGCAAAATCTCCTTAGCAGTGTGTGAACAGCAGATCAGTCCGCGTTGGCACTCTGTACCTTTAAATAACAACGTCATGAAGGCGGGGCTTGTTGTTCAGATAACCAATGAGTAACGCCTTAAAGGGGGCTCTAACCAATACAAAGTAGGACACGGTAGTGAAATACTTTAGGATAAGTTCTTATTGGCTGTTAATCGCCACGTTGTCACACAACAGCAGACCACTTCGGCTCGACTTTGCAATAGAGAGGCGAAAAACTGAGAGGAGTAACCTCAGGAGTCATTGGACATGTCGATGGAAGATGTTAAAAGTGAATTATAAGGAGGCAAGTAGTGGAAGTCACAAGGCTTAAAAGCAAACCGGATGGCACACTCAAAGAAACATGATCAGTTCTCATTCTGTTTGAGAGAAGCTTACTAAGGCAGTACAAATGGGATATCTGAACTTCATGGTTAGGGAGTACATCCCCAAACCTCTCAGGTGCTACTCATGTCATGAATGGGGCACACAGCGCAGCAGTGTAAAGGGCAGCTAAGGGGTGCGAGATGCGGAGGACAACATGAGGATGGGAAATGTGAAAAGGATGCAAAGGTTACATGTTGTAACTGCGGAGGAGATCACAGTGCTGCGTTTGGAGGATGTGAAGTGCTGCGTTTGGAGGATGTGAAGTGCAGAGAGGCCAGAGAGGTGCAGAGGGTTAAGATTACAAAGTGTCATACGCAGAAGCAATAAAGAAAGTAAAGGGAACAGTAACAGTCAATAAGACCCCTAGTGGGATGGAGCAGAGCATTACAATACAACAAGGCAGGAACACACCTAGAAGTAATCTGCAAATCCAACCCCACAGCGCCATCTAGAGGAAAGAGGATGATGGTGTTCTAGGACATAGCGTGTTGGTCTATGTTTGATAACCGTGAAGTAGCGGAAATACACGCTGCGAGCCGGTTCGAATCCCGCTCAATCCCCTGTATGTCAGAACATGCATAAATGTAAAGGTGGAGCTTATTTATTATTTAACACACTTTCCATTAGGTTGTGAAAAAAGCAATGGATCATTTCAGATCTTCACCATAATCATTCTGATTCATTGTCTGTATATGATTGTACTTTGTAACATAATCTAAATCTTCAAAGTAACTCATGTTATCAAATCAATGAAGTTCAGAGTCAAATCTTTGCCTCTGAAATGTAGTGAAGTATTAAGGAGCATGCAACAGTCATTGTACAGTACTTCTATAGATGTACTTCATATAGAATAGTACTTAGAATAGAAGTAATATGACAAATATGTGAGGATTATTATGTTGTGCATTATTATTATAGTTACAACTTTTAATAAATGTATTAAAACTTAAGAACAAACTTAGTATTAAGTAAATATAACAATAATGAAAGTGAAATATGATGATGAAATATTCAAAACAGAAACATCCATACTTTTTTATATGTATTTATTAGGGCTGTCAGTCGATTAAAATATGTAATCGCGATTAATCGCATGATTGTCCATAGTTAATCGCGATTAATCGCAAATTAATCGCACATTTTTTATCTGTTCTAAATGCACCTTAGAGGAATATTTTTCAAGTTTTTAATACTTAACATATGAGTGGACAAATATGCTTTATGCAAATGTTTATTATCATTTGAACACTGACAAATATCCTCATGAATATTAAACACAACAACCTGGAACCTCTCATACAATAATACAATACAAATGGTGTGTGTGTGTGCGCGCGTGTGTGTGCGTTGGAGCTATGTGCAACTCAAGGCATATGCTCGAACGGGAGCTGCCTGGACGCTGCAATCATGTTGCGCACTATCCGTGTGAGTGTGCTGACTTCTCCTACAATGTCCCGCTGTCTGGCTTCCTGCATAAAGTCAAGTGCTCGGCGCAGTTGTCGGCGAAATGTCGCTCCTCTGTATTCATTTAAACAGCTCCTTATATCCGTTAGCGCAGCTAGCTAGCCCCAGATGCTAACAACAACAATACACGTAAGGTCTCTCTCTCGCTCGCTCGGGCCACACATACACACACCCTCCCGGTCCTCCCAGTAGCCAGTCGGTGCCTGCCGGTGAGCGTGGAAGTGTGGTCTGCCGCAAGCGGGCGGCAGGAGAGGGGCTGTCAGCATCAGCTTGTAGATGGTATTTTAGACTCGATGCTCTGAAACTACGGGGCGGCCGAGGACAAAAAATACACATGCGTTAAAATAATTAGTGGCGTTAATTTATTTTTGCGTTAACGCGTTAATAACGCGTTAACTTGACAGCCCTAGTATTTTATATTTAAAACAACAGTAATAATAACAACAATTCTTACAATATGTATAGTAAATAAATACTAATAACAAGACCAACAGTGCAAAAAACTGTGCAAAATATAACAAAGTGAAACATATATTAAAGTGAAAAAGTTGCAAAATAAATAACAAATATTTAAAAGAAGTTAAAAACACAGAAATATCCAAAACTGTTTTATACGTGCTATGAGGTCACAACAACATTGTAATACCAATATAAACAATAATAATAATAATAATATAATAATAAAAGTGTACCATATATAATATAACTAACTAAACAGTGCCATCAAATGTAAAGAATGTAAAGTGTCAAATAAATAACGAATGTTAGTGCCTGAGTAGCTGATGGCACTGGCATGTCGAGAAGCATCATCTGAGAGCTTCCAGGCACAACCTGTGAGGGTCCAGGCACAACCTGTGAGGGTCCAGGCACAACCTGTGAGGGTCCAGGCACAACCTGTGAGGGTCCAGGCACAACCTGTGAGGGTCCAGGCACTTGAGGAAGCTGCACGATGGTACCATCATGTATGGTGTTGAGAAGGGTGGAGTCGGTGCAAGGAAGGGAAGAGCATAGTATGGAGGTGGTGGGGGGACCTGTGAGGTGGTGGGGGGACCTGTGAGGTGGTGGGGGGACCTGTGAGGTGGGGGGGACCTGTGAGGTGGTAGGGGGACCTGTGAGGTGGTGGGGGGACCTGTGAGGTGGTGGGGGGACCTGTGAGATGGTGGGGGGACCTGTGAGGTGGTGGGGGGACCTGTGAGATGGTGGGGAACCTGTAGGTGGTGGGGGGACCTGTGAGATGGTGGGGGGACCTGTGAGGTGGTGGGGGGACCTGTGAGGTGGTGGGGGACTGTGAGGTGGTGGGGGGACCTGTGAGGTGGTGGGGGGACCTGTGAGATGGCCACTGGTTGGGATCTCTTCTGGAGCTTTGGCTCACCAGCAGCGTTTGGTGGCAGATCAAAGGTGTGAGGCTCAGCCAGACTGCCAGGAAACAGAGATGTCCCTTTCTGCATTGCCAGAAGAAGCTGCTCAGGTCCTGCCATGGGAGCGTCAGGAGCGGGGATACCCTGCTTCAGGACCTGCTGTCCCTGAGACCTGCAGCGCCTGCTGAACCTGCGGAAACATGAAACAATCAATATTAATGAACAAAAGGGAATATTTGTAATAGAAACAAGTTGGGATTATTTTGAACAGTAAATCATTTTATTGGGTAAGTATTACAGAGTAAGTATACATGTTTTGCAGTATATGTAGTATGCTTATTTACTCACCATTGTGTGACAGTTGCAACATTCACTTCTGGAAGCTGGATGGTGGTCTCAGTCATCACCTTGGCGTCACCATTGTGAACCGTGAGACCCTCTTTCCCTCGCAGCGCACAGTGTTTGGTAGAGGTCACAGAGCCTTGTGAAGATGGCCTCCACCACTCTGTTGCAGTCTGGCCACGGTGCAGGACTGTGAGCCCCAATGAAGCACCTGCAAATTCAACAGAATACTTATTATTATGAATTACTAAAGATTGAGATGTATTTGTACTTTTCTGTAATTGTACTTCCCTAAAGTTATGGGGGAAACCCAGAAAGTGTTGTTCTGCTTTATTCCGACCATCTGACACAAGAAAGGAAAGGTGGTGTTCAAGTTAATAAAGATCCTTTAATACACTTGACTACACTTATTAAGGTGAAGATAGTATTTCAGACAGTTTCAGTCATTTTAAAATGTTGTACTTAATGTAACAAACCTTTTAGTGCTCTCCACACCTGGTGCCACAATCGTTTTTGTTGCCCTGAATCGCCCCTGCTTCAGTGTGTTTTGTGACGGGTGGAGAGCTGGTCTTCCTCTTGTCCAAATCCCCCAGTGCCTGCCACAGAGTGATTATTTTGGCGCACTCGTCTCCACTTAAAGAGCCTGTGACAGCATCCCAACAACTGTTGTGCAATGAAATATTGGGCTACTCGTCATCTCGAACCGTCAGTTTAAAAAAGAAGGTGCGATACCGTTCCGATAAATATCAATAATTCCGATACAAATTCCTTCGACTCATTTTGAGGTTTTGGGGAAGCCGGAAGTGACGTCAATGCGGGAACGCTTCACTGTGCGGCGAGAGAGAGCCAAACACGGACAAAGTGTGTTGTCATGCGTAGAAATGGTGAATTACTGAGTTTAGGCACGTTAATAACGTTTTTTTAATGAAGTTGACTCCAGTATATTCATTTGTCAGTGCTTCATGTTCATTCGGCGAACATAAACATAAATGATCGTGGTGAAGATGATGATTAAATTAGGATTACAAATCGGTAGTGAGAGCTGCTGAATTTCCTCCCGTAAGATGTGATATAAAAACAAATCGATTATTTTTGTAGTTGTAAACTCAAGTGGAGATGAAAAAACTACATTTATTAGTGCTTTCATGTCAATTCGGCGAACTATGATACATTAAATCAGTGGTTCCCAACCTTTTGTCTGTGTACCCCCTGAGCCTTTGTCATACCGTGATCCCCCTCACTCATACGTGCTGATGATCCTTCACAAGTAGAACGTAACTGATTATTGAATGAAAATAACTTATTTCATCTCCTTAATTTGAACATCTAATTCTCAGGCATTTTCTTAATTTTAACTTAATACACTCAATAAGAATAAATAAAAATGAATATGTTGCCTTAAAAAAATAATATAATCAAATAGATACATATGAAATCAAAATAATCAACTTATCTTTGCTATATATATATATATAGCAAAGACATTTAGGCTTAAACCATGGAGCCCCTTTGAATAAGTCCCCTTTAAACAGGCATTTAAACTTTAATTCAGGAACAAAACAAAATAATATCCAGAATCAGTATAGGCCTAGCAGTTTCTTTCACCAGTCATTTACAACTTTTAAGCACAGTTAGTATATGTTTTATAAAACGGACACGTCAAATCAAGCAATCTGATGTTTCTTAGCCGTGATATAATGAGCGTATATCCAGGGAATAGTTGTTGTTACTTTTCACAAATCAGTATCCTCCGCGTCTGAGAACCGTTATAAAATCCTAAACTAAACTTATATAGTAAACTAACTAACTAACGAACTAACTAAGCTTAAGATGGAAACATTAAGGTTAACTTCGACCTCCGGGGTGGGCTTACTATGGAGGAGTGGATTGAGAAGTGCCTATCTCCAGAAAAAAAAGCACCTAAACGACGACATTCGCTATCTGTTAATGTTGTTGCATAGCAACCACTTCGCACTCTGTGCAGAAGGCAACGGAGGGACGATTTTATTTTATTCCCGGGCTGATTTGTAGTCACAGTCCGCCACTGAACGTAGCTATTATGTAAGGTAGTTGTAAATCAAACAAGTGCAGTACATGCTATGTTATAAAGCCGTGGAGGGCGGGAGTTTATAAACCAAAGAGTAACCGCCCTTACGGGACGCTGTAATAAGTAAAGCGAACGCAAGGACACCTGGCCTCCTATTGGTTGAGGGATTTTGACAGGATTGTTGCACAAAAGTTTCGAGCGCGCACAGAATAAATCTGAGAGCAGAACAAATCTGTAAACAGCAATATATCTGAGTGCAAGCGTACAGTTTGAGCAGAAGCAGAGCAAAGTGCAAGCAGGCACTATTTGAGTGCCAGGACAGGGTTTGAGGGAAATAAATACATAAAGTATCCTCTCAAATTTAAATACCACGCTCTTGAATAAAGATAGTTCATGTCCGACGCATATTTGGAACGCACGAAGGACAGGAGCTGCGCTTCTCCACTCACATCTGTCATTTCATCCAGCTGCAAAGCGAACTGACCGGCTAGTTTTATTTTGTTCACCACTTGTCCAATTATATTAACAGACATATCATTGATCCGACAGGATACGGTGTTATTCGACAGGGGAACTTTCTTGAGTGCTTCGGCTGCTTTCTTGTCTATCATCATTTCGGCCAACGCAGTCGCTGCAGGGAGAATGAGCTCCTCAACAAGAGAGTGAGATTTTATTTATTTAGCCACAAGCAGGGACACGGCGTTAAGATGCCTCGAGTGCTTTCATTGACACATTCGTGGCTTTCATCATTACTGTCTGGCTCGACTTAAATTCTGACAGCTTTTGTCTGTAAAATTATTCATTTTATCGACACTTCCCGAGTGTTTGGTGCTCTGGTGTCTCTGTAAATGCGCTGGCTTCATCGCACTATTAGCCAGGACTTCACCGCAAAAGAAGCACTGAGGCTGCGGGGGGTCCGCAGAAGTATAAATGAATCAAAATATATATGTTTCACTGCCTTGGTTTCAGTTTGGCCCTTTCTTACGTTTCTCTGCGGGCTCCTCTGAACCCTGGCCTCAATCCAGAGCAAGCGGACGTTTCAGCCATTTATCCATAGCGCAGACCTACCAGCATTTTTCTGGCTGCAGGTAAGCAGCTGTTTTCATTGTGGGGTTTTGGCGCGGTTGTGCCACAGACTATTGTTCCCTAGGGAAACAAATCGCGCACTATCATTTTTGACGGGATTATTATTTTTTTTACTTGTCACCTTGGAAGCCACGTACCCCCTACAGTTCCCTCGCGTACCACTAGGGGTACGCGTACCCGGTGGGAAACACTGCATTAAATGATCTTGAGGATGATGATTAAAAATCGTTGTGTTGAGCCGGTCTGCATTTCCTGATGAGAAAACAAACCGATGCTTTTGTAGTTGTAGTACACCAACATGGATATTAAACGTGTGTTTTTTTACCACAATGTTGATGAATTTAATGGATAAAATGCACGGATTATTATTATTATTTTATTATTATTATTATTATTCCCACTCCGATCGGGACACTAGGTCCACCGTTTCCCCGCAGCGAGGCTCCCCCCGTTGACAGTTTACGTGGGCTGGGTGCAGTGGCGGACTGGCGGACTGGCCATCGGGACGAATCCGATGGGCCGGTACCGAAGTGGGCCGGTCGGATAAGTCACTAGTACATCCCCCATAGGCGGCGCGTGAGGCTCAGGTTTGGGAAGGCTAAATAACTATTTTACCTGACGCTGCCCGCCTCCGGCGTCTATAGAAAAGAGATCAACTCAGTGTGCGGAGTTTTAAATCTCTCAAGTCATATTACAGGATAAAAGAAACTTTAAACTGCCGTATGCAGAGAAGACGCCGACGTGTCGCACTTATCATTCATATTACATCATCAATCAGATCATCGATCATATAATATCATAATATCATATATTTCCTTATCTGAGTCAGCTTCTCCAGCCGTATCCGGCGTGCAACACTCAGTGTCACATACTGTATGCAGAAGTATTATTTTAAGCAACACATTATGTTGACGAAACACTCGAGTCAAATGGAATTAAAGTCAGATCCACTCGTGTCTTAGATGGGGCAGTGATATCATACAACTACGCTTTCAAACACTCGGTAGGCCTAGTTATGTTTTAACCAGTTGTTCTGTATTCACCTTGCAGGTGCAACTCTGTGGCTTGTATCCTGGATTATATGTTTAAGTCATGGATGTTTAAAGCTCATATTTGTCTAATATTAGTTTACTTTTCATTAATGAAGTATGACGCTGCGCTGTCAGTACCAGTACACTTGTCCCTGTTTGTGATTGGTCAAATGTAGCTAATCCCACCCCTTTCACGTGAATGCGCTCTCAGCTGGTGAGAGAAACCCTGGCTTGATTTACCGAGTTGATAACCAGCGTCGTAGGACCGCTTAGCGAGATCTCGTTTGTTAGTTTGTTGTTGTTAGTTTGTTACTCAAACAATCCAGGGTATGTTGAACTGGCTTCGTAGTACAGGGCACAGGTGGCTAGCAGCGCTAATGTCAAAGACACAGACATTATACATTATATTTGTATTTGACCAGGATGCAGTGACACATATATTTGGGAAGGCTTCCCTAGCCTACAGCACCCGCCGCCCCTGACATCCCCCACTCCCCCCGTTGACAACTTACTACCAGTACCAAAGTGGGCCGGTCGAGAGTTGAGGATGATTTTAGTCCCCTTCCACCACTGGCTACATGAAGTATGATCGCCCATATGACGCACCTAATTCCTAAACCTCTAACAGCTACAACATAAAACCGATCCTTCAGCCTCATATGAGCTCTCAAACGTTCAAAATTAAACTGTCATCGCTGTCTGAGCTGCTGCTGTGTGCGCATCGTGCGTTTACATGCAGATGCTGGGATCCTGAACAGTGCAGCTGGAGCGCTGTGCCCGCAATGACGTCACACATCATTTGGCGGGACTTGAAGAATCCCGAGAAGATCCAGAAGATGGTCAACATTGAAGGACAGATTAATGGTTATCAAAGTACAAATATCCAAAATCAGTTCAGTCACGGTTTTCAAGGGGACAATATTTACTCAAATGATGGGTTTGGATGATGGGGGAAACTCGTCACAGGCTCTTTAAGGCCAGTAGATGTTCTCGGAGACCAAACAAAAACTCTGCCAGCTCCTGGACGGCTCCATACCCCTCGATTTTGTCAGGGCAACAACAATCCTAAATGAAAGATAATTCAAACATATTTGATAGCAACAACAATGCTATTAATTGTAGCTGACATAACCCAGATTGTGTTACAAGCATGTCAATAAACATAGAAAGGTAAATTGGTCCTTACATCGACTGAGGTGGATTGTTGTGAGGACAGGGTGCTGGTGGAGGATGGAGGAGGGACCACAGACAGTGAGGACAGGGTGCTGGTGGAGGATGGACCACAGACAGTGAGGACAGGGTGCTGGTGGAGGATGGACCACAGACAGTGAGGACAGGGTGCTGGTGGAGGATGGAGGAGGGACCACAGACAGTGAGGACGGGTGCTGGTGGAGGATGGAGGAGGGACCACAGACAGTGAGGACAGGGTGCTGGTGGAGGATGGACCACAGACAGTGAGGACAGGGTGCGGTGGGAGGATGGACCACAGACAGTGAGGACAGGGTGCTGGTGGAGGATGGAGGAGGGACCACAGACAGTGAGGACAGGGTGCTGGGGAGGATGGAGGAGGGACCACAGACAGTGAGGACAGGGTGCTGGTGGAGGAGGGACCACAGACAGTGAGGACAGGGTGCTGGTGGAGGATGGACCACAGACAGTGAGGACAGGGTGCTGGTGGAGGATGGACCACAGACAGTGAGGACAGGGTGCTGGTGGAGGATGGAGGAGGGACCACAGACAGTGAGGACAGGGTGCTGGTGGAGGATGGACCACAGACAGTGAGGACAGGGGCTGGTGGAGGATGGACCACAGACAGTGAGGACAGGGTGGTGGTGGAGGATGGACCACAGACAGTGAGGACAGGGTGCTGGTGGAGGAGGGACCACAGACAGTGAGGACAGGGTGCTGGTGGAGGATGGACACAGACAGTGAGGACAGGGGCTGGGAGGATGGACCACAGACAGTGAGGACAGGGTGCTGGTGGAGGATGGAGGAGGGACCACAGACAGTGAGGACAGGGTGCTGGTGGAGGATGGACCACAGACAGTGAGGACAGGGTGCTGGTGGAGGAGGACCACAGACAGTGAGGACAGGGTGCTGGTGGAGGATGGACCACAGACAGTGAGGACAGGGTGCTGGTGGAGGAGGGACCACAGACAGTGAGGACAGGGTGCTGGTGGAGGATAGACCACAGACAGTGAGGACAGGGTGCTGGTGGAGGATGGACCACAGACAGTGAGGACAGGTGCTGGTGGAGGAGGAGGAGGGACCACAGACAGTGAGGACAGGGTGCTGGTGGAGGATGGACCACAGACAGTGAGGACAGGGTGCTGGTGGAGGATGGACCACAGACAGTGAGGACAGGGTGCTGGTGGAGGAGGAGGAGGGGACCACAGACAGTGAGGACTGGGTGCTGGTGGAGGATGGAGGAGGGACCACAGACAGTGCAACCCTGTCTCCTAAAAATACGTTCCCACAGAACTAAACTGCATTCTCAATTAAGTTTAGCCAGAAACGTATTTTCTCCCACGTTACGTTTATATGAACGTATCTTAAATACGTTTATTTTCTACATATCTTTGCCATTTATTGTCTTGCTTATAAATGATAAAGTCATTTATAAATATCATTTTAGAGCACA
>CADEHL010001106.1:359798-384801 GCA_902827135.1 Harpagifer antarcticus | reverse complement strand
CCACAGGCTGATTGCCTCCATGCCACGCCGCATTGATGCAGTAATCCGTGCAAAAGGGATTCCCAACCAAGTACTGAGTGCATTAATGGACATTTTCAAATGTTTGATTGTGTTTTGCTGTTATAAATCTTTTTTTTTAACTTGGTCTGAGGAACTATTCTAATTTTTTGAGATAGGATTTTTGAGTTTTCTTAAGCTGTATGCCATAATCAGTCAAAGGCTGCATCAATTGTGCGCAGGAACTGAACTGTGGCTGCACTTCCAGTAAACTGAGGATACTTAAGCTCCTTTTCTGAATATTCAAGGGCATCTGCCACACTGCTGCTAAATAGTTGGGCTGCAAGATTGACCTTCATTTTCTGATTTCTCCACTGGATGTGGGCCATTTTTAGTTTGTTGCCAAGACGCAAGCCCTCCTTCTCCTGCAGCTTGTGGAGCTCCTCGATGTACTTCCACATTATCTGCTGGCCATCTTCTCTTACCAGAACCCCAACTGTTGAGAAGACATTTCGAAGAAGCTTGAGCATATGACATGGATCCAGGATCACATAGATCTTTTGTGTGTGATCCTCAGGATGAAGAAAAAATGATCTCATGTCAAAAATGTCCAATTTGGCACCAAGCTCCCTGATCATGGCAAAGTTTTGGGAGGGTCCATCGCATGTCAAAGAGATAACCCTTACTCCAATTGCATGAAGCCTAACAAGGCTCTCTCGGATGAGGTTTGCTCTCTCGGTTCCAGTCATGCTGTTTATGAGGAAGTAAGCCATGGGGATCTTCCAAGACTCGTTGATTGCAACAACCATAAGGACCAATGCTTGGGTTGCAATCACATTTTCAATTTCTCCAGAGCCAATGTCAACATACCCATGAATTTGGTCCCCCCCAAACTCAGTTTGCTTATGGATGTCCATTTCATCCATCATTAATGAGCAAACTGTGTCTTTCCCGGCTTCTCTCCTTTCAGCAACATGACTTTTTAAAGCTGTGAATGCAGCAACAGTAAATCCAGGATCTGCCGAGATGCTACTGTACCATTTTCGAATGGTCTGAGGATGAGGCAAAGACAAGTGAAACTTCTCTCTGACATAGTCATAGGCCTTTGGAGAGTAGAAGTGCAATGTGGTGGCAAATTGCTTCATGTTTTCAGAAAACACTGACTTCTTCTTTTTTTGTATTCTCTCAAAGACATCTCGGGGAACCTCATCAAGACCATCAAGAAGAGAGGCACAGTCAGTTGAAATAAGGAGTTTCTTCTGAAGTACTTTTACAACACCTGCCAAGGAAGAAACTCGTGCCGTCAGTCTCCTTGTCTGCTGGGCCTTCAACCTCAGTTTTTTGCGAGCTGCGCATAGCTTAACCTCAACGTGGGAATGTTTTCTTTTCAGTGTTTTTGGAGACTCAGAAATAACGTAGCAGTGATTACTCAGAGAGCTGCTAGCCAGCTGTGTTGTAATGGTGTAAGAGTGAACAGAGGCGGAGTCTGCCTGTTTTCCAATTTGTTTTGTTTGTTGGCTGCTGCTACCCAAACCAACATCCTCACAAGCATTGACTGTTGGAATGTCATTATGCTCGACATTTTGAACAACAAAGGCTTCTTCAGGTGTCTCTTGTATCATAATGATATTGCTCTGATCAGCAGCAAGAATGTTTTCACCACTACCATGGTCTACATCTGCAACCTCCTCCTCATTGCTATTAACAGTCGAACTAGGACTGTCACTTACCTCGTCATTGCTACTCACCCTGCTTTTCCGTCTAGGCTGTTGTTCTTTGCCATTGGTGAAATAGAAAATGGTGGGCACTGCAGTGTTTTTCAGGCATCTCCTTCCCTAATAAAAATAATAAACAAAACACATAAAATAACTGTTTGAGGTCTGTAGATATTCAACTTTCTTTGAATAATGTTGTTTTAAATTTAAGAGTGCATTATAAAAGACAATAGAGAGTCAACAACAATTGACACCTACAAATTGAACCATAAAAGTTATTTAATAAAAAAAAAGGATCTGTACCCATGAGTCCATGCTGAAGTGATGACTCTCAAAGTGTTCACTGCACAGGCGAGAACAAACTTTGGGGGTCCATTTATTTCTCCGGATGTTCAGCACCCACTGGTCCAGCCTGTCTGGATCATCTAAAGGAAAACTTTATACAAAAATACATGAGAAGTTATATGTTAGGTGTGTAGGGTTAAAGACTGCTTAACAAGCAAAACATAGAACTTAAATTAGTGATGCAATGCTGAAATGTAAAAATGTGACAGTCAAAAAGTGTTTTCCCCCTTAGTTTGGTGTTCGCGGTCAAATTTGACCGGTCCTGTTTTAACTGCGATTACATTAACACAAAAACCATCACCACATTTTATTTAACACTCTTTCTAACTGTGGGGGGATGGGCACAAAAGAGCGGGAAATATATCAAATTGTTCTGTGTGTGTGTTTGTGTGTGGCAGGTGTGATTCACATGGGGGGATGGGAACATAATGGGGGGGACGGGACCTTTATATACAGTCTATGGGGGAAACACATCTAGTGTGTGTGTGGGTTTTTGTGTGTGTGTTTTATCTGATCTGGATGGTTAGTAATTCCTTTTCTTTATGGCGGTGACCGGGAACACCGTGGGTGTTACAACGTTGACTAAATCATCCATAATTGGATTGTTCAAATGTGTACTGTGAAGGATATCATAAAGCCTAAATGCAATCGAATGTAAAACATGATTGATGAAAGTAGTAAATCGGTCAGATTTGACCCGAAGACAACAGGAGGGTTAATGCCATATTCACTTAGTAACAAACAACTTTTACAAATATTTCTATATAGTCTGTGTCAGGGTTTCCGTTAGCCGGTAATTACCGGTTTTTAGCTGGTAAAATGTATTAAAAACCGGTAAATTCAAAACCTGCCGGTCAAAATGTCTGGTAATAATTAGAGATGCTCCGATAGATCGGCCGCCGGTCATTATCGGCCGATATTCACTCTTAATAGTTTGATCGGTGCTCTCTATAGGCCGATCAGGAGAGCTGGGTCTGATCCATATGGACATAAACGCGAGTGAAGTATAACCGGACGCGAGAGAGAGATCAGATCAGCTGCTGAGTCTGACCGAGACACGCAGCTCTGCATAACCACCTGAAGCCCCGCCCACTGTTTAACGAGCTGCAGGAGCTGCATGATAAACTTACGGGCTGTCAGGAGAGAGAGGGAGGGAGGGAGAGGGAAAAAGAGAGGCTCCGTTTCTCCCGTGTTATTATTCAAAGTTAATGTAAACTTTGAATAATGTACGTTATCTACTACAAGTAGTTTGTTTGAATGTAATAATGATGTTGTTTGTGGAATAATTTATTGAAAAATGAATTTTTTTCGATCTGTTACGATTATAACTGAAGCAATATAAAAATGAGACCGGTGAACTGAGTTTCAAACATCAGCATATCTGCTCATAGTCCGGCAGAGTCCTGCATCGGGTCGGGTACCCACGGGTAAAAAGGTGATTCGCGGGTGGTATTTTTTCAAACGCTTTTTTCCGGGTTCGGTTCTGGGTAAAACAAAGATGATGCGGGTCGGGTCGCGGGTGTTGCATAGTAAATATATTAAAATAATAATAATTGAGTTTAATGTTTAAATCCTCAGACCTCTCCCCCGCGGGACCGCGCATAATAATAACCTCTGCAGCGCAGTCTGCTGCTGAGCGCGCCACATTCGAAATGGCTGAGGTGAAGCTCTCTAGCGGAGAATACAGCATTTTCAATAACACTTCCTCAAGAGCGAAACCCAACGTCTGGAGGGTTCTGGTTCCTAGATGGAGAAAAGAACCAACATCCCACACTTTTTGAGACAAATATGCAACTGCGTGTGTTAATAATTGCACGTTTTCACTGCTCATATATATGCGGGTCGGGGTCGGTTGCGGATCTTGTGCCGACAGGTCGGGTCAGGTTGCGGAACTAATTGGCAATATGTGCGGGTAGCAGGGCGGGTTCGGTATTACACGTCGCGGGTGCGGGCGGCGGGAGCGGGTCTTGAAAATCAGACCTGTGCAGGATGCTGTAGTCCGGTAATTACCTGCCAAAGGAAACTCTGCTACACAACTCTTATTATTATTATTGAAATATGACCGGTAAGTTTCAAATTTGTCCGGTAAAATAAATTCTGCCCGGACATTTGACCGGCGAGAAAAAATCCTAGCGGAAACCCTGGTCTGTGTTGGTAAATGTCATCTAGGTTGCACATTTCCTGCTGAAATACATGCATACCAAGTCACTGCGTGGCACTTTGGTTTTTGATAAAACAGTGTAGTTCCACTATATAAACGTTACATTCATAATCAAACGAGACAATCTGCAAGATAATTAGCTATTTGGTATTATTCTTAATGCTTGTCATTCACACGTTAATAAAATAAGTACCGATACATAGCAGATTTATTTAGCTAATACTACAGCGGGCTACAGGCGAACCAAGTCCGCGTTTCGATGCATTCCTTGATCTCCAGTTATAACGCCGGACTCCGCCGCTGGCCGAAGCTAACGGAGCCCCAGGCCGCCGGGACCTACGGCCGCCGGGACCTACGGGACCTACGGCCGCCGGGACCTACGGCCGCCGGGACGCGCTAGCGAGCTAGCCCCCTGTAGCCCTGTTAGCTTCGGCGGCGTGGACTCCGGCGGCCCCACTGGGATAATTGGGTCCCCTTTTCACATTTGCTCCCGTTTAGCATTATGGGCGTCATAGCCATATAGTATAAAAGTCTTACCCATGGCTGAATCATAAACTAAACTCTATATATGTATAAAGGGTTACGTCCTTAGCTGACTAATAAGCTACATAACAAGGTAAGCTAACAAGCACACAAACACCTGCTAACGGGGTTAACATGTATAATATTATCATTTTACTCACCGAAAAAAGCTGAAAGTAGACTTCTTGGAAGTTCTGTTAGTACATTCAAGCGCACAGCACGACATTTTAATTATCTGGTATTTGTAACAATATTCCCTAACAGGCACGATCACCACGAACACAGCTAAAGGGTCTAGTACAGTAACTACAACTAACTAACGTTGTAGCCTCTATGGTTGTAGCCTAGCAGAGTGGACAAGTTGCTGTTAGCTGACAGTGAGGCACGTATCTGTCAATCAACGTGACCACGCCCTAATGTGTGCACAAACTTTAAGACCTAATATAAATAAAAGGGTCGCGTTAGAAAACAATTCACTCACAGATCCATAATCATGAAGGTGGAATCTAACTATATCGATAATAAAAATGTATGGAGCCAGGGGTAGAAACATGTTTTTTTCTGCTGTAAAGTTGGGCATTTTAACATGGGGGTCTATGGAAATTGCTCCTTTCTGCAGCCATCGCCTATCGGCCAATATATGAACTGCAGTGTGTGGCACTTCCGTATTGGCTTCACGGCTCTACCCCACAGTTTGCCGCTTGGCCGTAACAAACCCTCCCGAGCTTGAATGACAGCCCCTTTCACACCAACGCGTTTTCAGCTCCGGCTCGGAGCTGGAGCCTGAAAAGTGCCGGTTTTTCCTGTTCACACCGCAGCGGTGACGCCTCTTAGCTCCGGAATCCGGTTCACTTCCAGCTCCAAAGAATTGTCGGTCTAGAGGCAAGAGCTTCGGAGCTAAGAGGCGGCGTTGCTTACGTCTCTCTTACGTCGAGGCGAGGGTAGGGGCAGGGGCATGTGATGTTTGTAAAGTTCCAAGTAAATTCGTCCCTTGTAAAGTCGTCCGATGCCTTCCATTTCGTTTTGTAAGAGGATAACCAAAGCGAACAGCGCTTCAATACAATCGGCCATTGTTGTTGTTGTCGATGTGAGGGATTTCCGCACGGTTTGGGTTTTATGAAGCAGGCACGTAAACGGTGACATCATGGCGCAGCAGCGGCAGCTCTGGGCGGTGTGAACAGAGCGGGAGCAGAAATGAGAAACCGGAGCTGAACCAGAAAAGCTCCCGCTCGGAACTAGAAAGGGAAAAGCGCTGGTGTGAAAGCCACAGAGACCAATCAAGGGCATTAGTATGATCTGTATGAAAGTGGCCATGTAGGCAGGCCACATCATGTAGACAGCCAGTCACCCTCTGTGAGGCAGAGTCAGACCCACATTTGCGCAGCGTTGCGTTCACAATACATACATAAAGAAAAGAATCCCCAGGCCAGCAGGCCACTTAGCAGGCCAGGCCATCGGGAAACCTCCGGTCCTCACGATGGCCAGTCCGGGCCGTCATGACGCACCTTGACGGTACTCAGTAAGAAGTTCCGGTGTTGCAGTATAACTTGAGTCATGACAACTGGTGGCATTCTATTATTTTCGTCATAGGAATGCGGGGCGTGTACATTGAGGACCCATTGTTGACTTACCAGGAAATAAACATGTCGATCGCCTCGTTTGTCATTTACGTTCATCTTTTGCTATATCTGCCTTCCTAAGATCACTTTGATGCACATTCAGTGCTCGTATGTGAGGTTGTGGGTGAGAGGTGGATATTGTGACGCTTACAGGGAGGTATCGAACATTACAAAGTAGGTGACTGTGTGGATGCCTGTTCAAAATATTGCAAACTTGAATAAATCATTTAAATTATATATTTGTGTCCGACTTTCATGTGTACATCGTTCTTAATGTGATAGCTTTGATAGCTGTCCATACCTTCAGACAGCCTAAAAGTAAAACACAAGTCGTTTATTCACAGCCCGAACGCTCATCGAGATGACTGGATCACTCATGACAGGTTGTGATCAGCTCCGATTAAATTGTGATATAAATTCTTTAGCTATTTTCCAGGGAGCAGGTTTTTTTTAATGAAATACCTGTATCCCTCTCATCATAACAAGACTCTACACTGTGCAGGAACAACAATTAGGCTACATGAAAATAACCTTGATGCATGGGAATGAATCACACAAACTATCTTCCGTGGCTATAGTGATGTGTCACAGTAACGGTCAACCACAGAAAAGTAAGTCCAGTGGGGCACAAGTTGAATACATATAATACGGTAGTTCTATTATGCCTTTAAGCCATGCTTTAAGCCTATACATTTAACCCATAAGAACCCGGACCCATTTCTACTTTTGGGGAAATTAGAGGGAACATCATTTAGACCAGGGGTCGGCAACCTTTTTCATATGAAGTGCCATTTTCAAAAAAAATTGTTATCAGCGTGCCAACGGGGGGGGGGGGGGTGATGAGGAGCTTGACGCTTGTCAACTATCAGCAGGAGGGCGGGGGAGCCTCTCTGCGGGGAAGCAGTGTGTGGACCTGTCAGCGCAACTTACATGATGTCGAATTTAACAAACACATTTAAATAATTGTTTTAACGGCATAATAATAAGGACGATTGTCCGTTCTGTGATTCTCCAGAACACACATGTTATGATATTAGGGTCATGCAGAGTGAGATGAGATCGCTGTCCCTTTGAGAGAGAGAGAGAGAGAGGTGTGGCTTGTGCATACGTGTTTGTGGATGGTAGAGCGACAGTGAGAGAACGTGTGTATGTTTCTGGAAGTGAAACGAGGAAGCAGAAAAACAGAGGTCTGCCCTCCTCGACTAAGGAAAGTTCAACACACAGTTGGCCAGTCCGCCCCTTTGTAGCATATTATTTCAATGAGAGATGATCAGATCGCCACTGGGCTTTCAACTAAATACACAGCCACGCAGAAACTGCGGCATTTGTACAGCTCCTTATGGGTAGGCTACTGCAATTAGTGAAGTGCTTTCCTCTCTGTGGTGAAACGATCAGCACCACGGAGGAAAGCGGCAGAAAGTCACCTGAAGTTAAAGAGAGCGGGGCTGCGCTGCGTGCATGGCTTCCTTCTGCGGGTAACAGGGAGACGCGCTCTGGCGGCGGCCTCGTTCAGGATCCCGAAATACAATTTAAATATTTTTGCACACTTAATCCACTTATTCCTAGCGTGCCACTGGTTACGGTGCCGCGTGCCAATGCTGGCACGCGTGCCAGGGGTTGCCGACCCCTGATTTAGACTAAATAGACCACCTAGAACACATTTCTGAGAAGTAACCCCCCCAGTGTCAAATATCTGCGCTTCAATGGTAAAGTAACTCTTATTTATAACTTAATTAACGAGGATGTTTTTTTGGTTTACATTTGTTTGAACATACTTTGAATTGAAGAATAAAGAATATGTTAACTAAATATAATTGAATCAGCTAAATTAACTGACCAGATCATAATTATATTTCTAATTGTGCATATATGTCACTCCGGGTTTACTATGAATGTTTAGGGCTAAGTCCCGATGTGACACCAGTGTCACAGCAATATTTATGGAATTTGTTTCATATCAATTTAATCAAGAAATGTTTCCACAACAGGTTAAATGTAATCAGAATCAGAATACCTTTATTCGTCCCATAGAGGGGACATTTAAATTTGTTACAGCCGAAAAGAGCCGAAGACAGCTTAATGTTTAACAAATGTCATGTAAGCATTTTTATTCTTAAATGGCTTGAATGTTAACTTTAGCAACAAAAAACCTTTCCAAATGTAGCTAGTTCTGTCACATGTGTTAGCCTGGCACATGGACATCTTGGACATGTTGTTATGGGAACACAAAAGCAAATGACAAGGACCATGATCCACCAGACATTTAAATTTCATGTGACACCTGTGTCTAAGCAATTCTGTCTGCCTTCCGTGTTGCACCATTAGGACCCACTGATATAAAATGCTTAACTGCCTAAGTTGCAACTATGCACTTTTTGGTGGGCTAAGCTCCAACTTGACATATTTTTGGCTTCATATATAGTGCCTAAATGTAAGTTTAAATATTATGCAATGCAAAGTTTTTCTTGGCCTACATTACGGTTATAGAAGGAAAGATAACAGTGATAGTTATGTTTCAGAATGACCTTTATTGGAAATTGTAACAATCTCAGTGACGTCATTTCCCCCATCAACTGCCACTCAAAATCATCCAAGGGTCATCCTGAACTAACTTGGTTTAGAGAGGTACACTGGTTTAGGAAAGAACACCAGATCATTTTTGTCAATATGATCTCACATTTCAATTCTGAAGGAGGATATAAACCATGCAAAATAATGCATAGTTTCCTTTCTTTATCAACATTTTTTTATTAAACTGAGTAAATAGCCCCTTTTTGACCACTTTACTAGTCTTACAACCGGAAAGCGTTTTTTCATTACATACCACCATTTCCAATGAATTTACCCATTTACTGCCCTAAAAAAAGAATACAGGAATTTATTTTTAATTTCACATATTTGAATCATCACATATTTGAATCTAGACATTCTAGATGCAAGAATTTAAAAAAAGTCTTTAATTGCTCTGCTTCTTGAATCATATACAAATAACTTATAAGCTGGGTTTTATTAATGTTAGCTCATTGTTATGTACCACTGAATGTGCCGGCTACCACTAAACTATGTTTTTATAGTTCAATCATACAATTATTTTAGCCTTATATTTCCTATAGTGCTCTTATTGTATTGTACGTGATCACAGATAATCATATCTTACTGAATTTTTTTATTTTATTTAACCTTTATTTAACCAGATAAAAGCATTGAGATAGAATCTCATTTTCAATGCTGACCTGGCCAAGAAGGCAGCAACGTTACACATAACACAAACATATAAAATACAGAGAACATAACTAAGAAAACAAAAGACAAAAAAGCAGTCACTACATTGTGCACATTAGGACAGTAAGAAAGGTACTACTTATTACTGCAAGAGCAGCTGGTAGTAAGGACTTCAGACAACTTCAATTTAAAACAGGCTATAGAGACAAGTGCCCTCAGTTTGAGGCGTGATTGAAGGTCATTCCAAGACCAAGGACCATAATAAAAAAGACTCCTTTTCCCAGCCTCAGTCCGCACAGCAGGAACCTGGAACCGTATCCAGGCACTGGATCTGAGGTTGTAAGAGTCACAAACTGGAGCAAATCTGGCACATATGTACAGTGGAAGCTTTCCTAAAATGGCTTTATACATTAATAAAAACCAATGCCGCATCCTACGCACAGTAAGTGAGGACCATCCAGTTAGGCTATACAGTTTGCAATGATGAGTCCTATAGGGTGCATTTGATATATAACGCAGTGCAGCATGGTAGAGTGGGTCAAGTTTGGCCAACACAGTGGGACAGGCAAATCTATAAATGGTATCACCGTAGTCCAGCTGGGACAGGAATAAGCCAGAGACCAACCTTTTACGGGATGAAGTTGAAAAACAACATTTAAGTCTGTAAAGGAAGCCAAGAGTGAATTTCAATTTCTTAGTTAGAACTTCAATATGGTATTTGAAGTTCAGATTACTGTCCAACCAGAAGCCCAGATATTTGTAGGTATCAACAAACTCAACAGAGACACCATCAAGGGTGTCAATGGAGAGGCAAGAGGACGCTGACTTGGGAGCAAAAAGCATTGCTTTAGTTTTCTTACTGTTCAAAAGCAGTTTGGAATCAATAAGTGCATGCTGCAGCGTGATAAAATCAGATTTTTAAATTGGAAACGGCCATATCCAGAGAAGGAGCATATGAGTACACAATAGTGTCATCAGCATACATATGATAGGTAGAGAATTGCATCTGATTACAAATATTGTTTATATATAATAAAAAGAGCAAAGGCCCCAAAATAGAGCCCTGTGGAACTCCCTTCTTCAAGGTGACAGGGTCAGAGACAGTGCTACCCAACCTGACGCATTGAGTACGGTCGGTTAGATAACTCTGAAACCAGCAAATGGCATTATGACCGAAACGAGACATCAACATAACATTAGACATAATGTGGTGATCTACAGTATCAAATGCTTTGGCTAGGTCAATAAACAATGCAACACATACAGATTTGTTATCCAAGGCAGCCTTAATATCGTCTAAGACTTTCAGACTGGCAGTCACAGTACTGTGCTTTGATCTGAATCCAGATTGCATAGGGTTAAGGATATTGTGTGAATTTAAAAAAAGTTTTAGCTGAGTAGAAACTAGGGACTCAAGAATCTTTGATAACACAGAAAGATTTGAGATAGGACGATAGTTATTTAACTCCGTGGGATCACCAGCTTTCAAGAGGGGCGATACCAGAGCTTGCTTCCACACAGCTGGCAGTGTGTGAGTGGACAGGGAGAGATTAAAAATATCAGTTACTGGTTGTGCAATAATCTGAGCTGCAATTTTTAAAAAGAACGGGTCGAGGCCGTCAGGCCCGGCAGACTTTTTAGGATCAATTGATTGCAAACCCTGTAAGACTTCAGAGACCAAGAAAGAAGCTAAATCAAAAACAGGGGTTGTGCTGAACTCTCATCTCATGCCGAAATACTGTGTTTATAGTGAGCTGCTGTACACACTGTTTCTGAACCTGGTGATTCAGATCATAAAGACAACATGTGAAAGGCTATTTATTAAGAGTATGTTAAGCATGTATCGCTATCGTAATAAATGTGCAATTAGTGTTTGGATCTGCCTTTTAATGTATCACAACTAACTGCTTGCAAATCCAAGTAGGCATTAATTATGTTATTTTAATATGTTGATAATTTGTTATGAATGTTTAAGTGAAAGAAATCTTTTTCATATCTGCCTCACGAAAAACAATTTGACTAAACACTAGACTCCAAATCAGAGGAAAAAAAGGTCAGATTGAAGCCTTGTTATAAACCAGTAGTGTTGGAAGAAGTACTCTTCTATAGTTACGGGGTCCTTTTATGCTCATTTTCTGGGTCATATTTATATTGTGTGTCTCTACTGTGACATGTTTCCAGGCTTTAATGTTAAAACAAGCTCTTTATTTTTTCTCACACTGCCTGTGTTGCAGCACCTCTTTTCACCCTCTGTCTGAAACCAGAGCCCAGTCTGCTCTGATTGGTTAGTTGGCCGGCTTTGGTGGGATTGGTCAAATGCTCAGAGATGTCCCACCCCGTAGCCTATAACAGAGTACTAGCAAATAGAGGTGCGAGTGTTACATAGTGATGTCATTATGTTACGGAAGCAAACAAAGGAGTCCAATGGAGGTGTTTCAGGCAGGTGGGGAGTGAGTTGGAGAGACACTCCCCCTGGAGGGAGCACAGGGATTTTAGACTTTGTAGACCATTTACATGCACTTAAACCTAATGCACATCAGGGAAGGTTAACCCCCAAAAAACATTATAGGGCCCCTTTAAGTAAAAAGTAGTAATATTTGTATTTGAATGTAAAGTACTGGCATCAAAAGTACTTATTAAGCGTAAAAAACTTTTCAGAATAAAATATATTAAAATACTGCATTATGATTGACACAATAATGTTTCTATCACAGCTGGTAAAAGTAAAGATAATTTTACTTACTTTGTTTATTGCTGCTCCTTAGAATTATACTTCAATGTTTATACATTAGTTGGTGTATGTTTTGTATTAGCTAATCGTCTGAATTTGTAAAGTAACTAAAGCTGTCAGATAAATGTAGCGGAGTAAAAAGTTAAAATATTGGCTTCTGAAGTGTAGTGTAGCAGAAAGAAAAAGCAGCATAAAATGAAAATAATAAAGTGCAAGTACCTTACAAAGTTGTTCCTAACTAGAATACCTGAGTAAAATGACTTCTCTACATTCTGTTAAGCAGAACGTGCCTTGAGTGATTCTCCCCTCTTCTACAAACAAAAGGTTGAGGTGATTTATTTGTTTTCAGTTTACATTTTATACAAATGTCAGTATATCAATTTGAGCCGAAGATTGCACATTAATGTCCTTTTATGCAAAAGGAAAAGATTAAAAAGTTACTTATTTGTGGCAGGAGGCAGTGTGCTATCAACTGTCTGACCTGAGATGCAAACCTACAAACAGAAAACAATATGCTTTGGTACATTTTAAGCTTCTTTGTAAAGGTTTTATTTATTCCAGAGATGCCAACTCTCAAACTAAAACAAAAACAGAATCCGTCCCACAGCAGCATCAACAAAATCACAATGTGGAAACAATATATCCTTTAGAATTTGGATGATGAGTAAGGGCTCAGGGAGTGACACGCAGCTTCCCCGTCTCTCTTCCATTCCCCTGATGCTTCCAACCCCTAATCTTGACTGCAGATGCAAATAGTCTAAAAAACGTCCCTACCAAACATTTGCATTTAAACAAATAGATAAAGGTCATTTTGAAAAGCTGCCTCCTCATGACTGCAGTGTGAGGTGGCATGTTCCATGTGTCCCTGCCCTCCTGACAGCGTAGTTAAAGCTCCACCGCGGCACGCCACTCAGTATGGTGCTGCTGCACACTGGGATTCATCTACTGTAGGCAAATACAGAACAGAGAGGCACCTGTGTGTGTGTGTGACAGTGTGTGAGTGTGTTTGTGTGTGAGTTCAACAGCATCATGGATACAGGTAAGATACTCATTCATATACAGGCTGAAAGCTGATGTCATTATTTTGTGATAAATGTTTTTGTCTTTGGTAAAAATATGTTTTCCCTTTTAAACAGTATTACTTTTTATTTTTAATTATTTTGTAGAGTAAAAAAAAAGAAATTATCCTATTTAAATGTGATAATTTTATTTGTGTTTGGGCTCATGTTTGATTATGTTCGCTTATTAAATTAAAGTTAGTAAATAAGTCGATTCAGAAGCAGTTATATATGACATTTGTATAACCAATACCGTAAGATATTAATTTCTCCATATAATTCACTTATATCACCGTCAGATATTTGAAAGATGCTTTTAAAATCAAGCACGTGTAGGATTTAATGTGCGAATTGATTTGATATTATAATTAAGATTCACATAGTAAGATATATTTGAATATGGAATAACAGATATACAGATATACTGTATTTTGACTTAATCCCAAGGAAATGTTATATCTTCTGGAATGTCATTGCGCAATGTGGGGTCTTATCTAAAATATCCATTCAAAAAGCAGGGATCTTTTACATAACGTTTTTTGCATGCAATAACCGTTTGCATAATAAAGTTTGCATTTTCATTGAGTTAAAGCTTGTGCTCTCCAGGAAATCACTCCAGCTAACATTAAATATTTAAAGAACAATGTTTCTATGAAACATGCAAAATATTCTGATGAAATATCTTTATTTGTTTGAGAACGTCTAACCCTCCAGTCTTCCTTCACTGTGAAGCATTAGCCAGTGTTTGGAGTAAATTGCCTCTTTTTGGTAGGCCATTTGCATTCACCAAACCGAAGGCAATTTCCATGACATTTACACACCAATCCCAAAGAGTCATTCGCATACATGAATACAACTGTGAAACATTCAAATGAACACACATTTGTGGGGATGGATGAAAATGTGTATGAATCTGTTACCACCTCCAGGTCAAACTGTCTCTGGATTTGTTTCAAAAGTGGATTTCCGTACTAATTGTATGCTTTTTGTCTAGAATACTCAAAGAGAGTGTACCAAGGCGTTCGAGTCAAGCACACAGTCAAGGACCTGCTGGCGGAGAAGCGATCCCGACTAACACCCGGGCCCAGATACAACGTAAGCACAATCTCCTCTAAAGCGCTCAGCCTTTGTCCCGTCTGTCTCTCCCCACTTAATTTTTCTCCCAAACCAAACAGCCACAGTTGACATTCTGTGTGTAGCACAATTAAGTGGTTGCCTTTTAAAAAGTCTATTCTCCTTGTTTACATTTTGGCTTGTATTTGTGGACTAACGATCCATGGTGGATCCATTGACCACCTGTACCTCCTCCCTCTGTCTCGGCTCCCCTCGAGCGCATGCAAAGCCATTCTGTAAATAGCTGAGCACTAGACACAAAGCCCCAGAGTCCCATCCTGACCTCACAAAAGAACACTGACACAATGCTCGCACTGGCGACGGCCACAAACTCCCGAAAACTTCCCGAGTTGGAGGCGGGGGCAGGGTGGGAAGCTTGAGGTGGACAGGTAGCATAGAGAAAGGGCAGTGAAGGATTCTGCCCATGCAAAGCTTGATCCACGCACACCTGCCAGCTGACATTGTCCTCTGCCGTGTACAGGCCACAGACAAGCCTCCTATTGTTGCCTCAGAAACACACGCCGATAGACACAGCCAGAGAAATCAGGCTGGGCTTTAGACCTCTGCATGCACGAGCAAGATGGGCTTTTCACCACCTGTCAAAAGGCTTTACAGGACAGTATGCAATGTTTGTTTTCTGTTTAGCATCGACTTGTCCACTCTATATATGCAGGCCGCTAACAACTCACACATTGAAGGGATTGTGAGAAAGACACAGAAGAAGATACCATTAGATGCAACAAAGGGCTCCAAAAATCACCCTCCTCCAATGTAACCCTTTGCATGAAAGGCCCAGAGTTTTCTAACATAAGTGCATTTGGCATAGAAGGCACAACCAGGTGGTTAACTGCCAACCTTAAGCTAGCAGGTCAGAAAGCCTTATTACCATAGGTGTTGATTTTCAGAATCAACATTATCAAGCAACCCAGTCTTACGGCATTTCGTGTTATAGTCACGACATTTAATCTATTGATTCGTGTTCACCAACACCATTTTCCCCTTTTTTTCTTGTCACACAGAACAATTTTAAAAGCAATGTGTTTCTATTGGTAGTGTGTTTCGTGCCACGTCTTTTTCTCCGGTCTGGTCTTGGAAGACCGGAAGCTGTGTGGTTCATAACAACATGTTCTTACTCAATATCAAGCCACAATTATTGTTTTTATTTTAAATCGTATGATGTCGGACTTTTTTTGCCATCCGTGAGGAAAATAAATGGGGCTCAGAGCCTCAGAATACTGAAATCTGTATTTTTCAAATCTTTTTTTCCTTCTAATTTGTAATTATTTTCTAAATAACACACTGTTATTTACTCAACAATAACACACCATTATCCTTGTTTTTATTTATTTGTTTAATTCTATAATCTCGGGCTGTTTTTGGCGTCCATCAGGAACTGAATTTCTAAATAAAATAACCGGAAACAGATACACACCCACTGAACTGATTACCCAAAATCCTCAGCTATGGTTTAAGCTCGGTGATTGGATTGTTTAGCCGCAATGCACGTTGGGATATGGTGTTTATGCGATATGAAATATGTGGATCATAAATATATCAGCAATTAAACAACATCTTCAATTTCTCTTCACACAATACGTCTCCTTGCAGTATCAATATTAATTCGCCTGACTTTTATATTTGATCCAATCGGTAGATAGGTTATATTTACACCATAACGGTGCACAGCTGATAGAAAAGGACTTGTCGTTTTTAAAGATATTACTGATTTTACTGAAATACTGAATTGAGAGAATAGTCAGTGGTTTTGTGTGATGGGAGACACATCTATGGAATCAGAATTTCAATAGCTTACCATTAAATTACGGATATACCTTTCTGTCTGTGATGTTTTACAAAATGTAATCAGTTATTAATGTGTAGAAGTAAAACATGTGAAATAATATAGCAATATCCTGTAAAATTATGTGAAAACATGAATAAAACTACACATCTTCAGATGTTATACATACATAAGTGTCCTACACTAATAATACAAAGCTATTATGGCATTCTATGCTGTGTGTACCGTGTGTTCACGGCCTAGTGGTTAAAGCACGTTATTTAATTATTTGTTCAATATGTTATATTTGATCAAATATTCAAGTCCAGTTTTGGATAGTCTGCCGTGGTTTCTTTCCATTTCAAAGTGCTGTTTGACGCTCGGCATAACCTTGGCACACTGCCACTCCAACATCCAATTCCAGAGGTTGAAGATTAATCACGGGATTTGTAAAGAAAAGGGACTGTAGTTCCAAACGACAGCTGGGGATTATGGGTAGTGTAGTGTCTTCGGCTATCCTAAACTCCAAAATGTTTTTCGGATTCCATATCGCATTCGCATAAACACCATATCCCAACGTGCATTGCGGCTAAAACATTCAGTCAGCGAGCTTAAACCATGGCTGAGGATCTTGGGTAATCAGTTCAGTGGGTGTGTATCGCAATGATGCTCGAAATGTCCCTTATATATATTCAACAGTCACATTAAAACAATTACTAAATCAGCCTACTATCACCTAAAGAATATATCTAGGATTAAAGGACTAATGTCACAGCAGGATTTGGAAAAACTTGTCCATGCTTTTATCTTCAGTAGACTGGACTACTGCAATGGTGTCTTCACAGGTCTCACTAAAAAATATATTAGAAAGCTGCAGCTAATTCAGAACGCTGCTGCTCGAGTCCTCACTAACACTAAGAAAGTGGATCACATCACTCCTGTTCTGAAGTCTTTACACTGGCTTCCTGTGTGTCAAAGAATAGATTTCAAAATACTGCTGCTGGTTTATAAAGCTTTGAATGGTTTAGGCCCAAAATACATTTCTGATCTACTGCTAAATTATGAACCATCCAGATCTCTCAGGTCTTCAGGGACTGGTCAGCTTTCTGTCCCCAGAGTCAGAACTAAACATGGTAAAGCAGCGTTCAGTTATTATGCTCCAAATATCTGGAACAAACTCCCAGAAACCTGCAGGTCCGCTGCAACTCTGACTACTTTTAAATCCAGGCTGAAGACTTTTCTTTTTGTCGCTGCTTTTAATTTAACTATTCATATCTTAAACTGCACTGTAACTTTTATCCATGTATTTTTTCTTTTAATGTTTATTTTATTAGCTTTTCTTTTTAATGACTGATGTTAAATGCCATTTTCTTAATGTCTTTCATTTTTTGTAAAGCACTTTGAATTGCCTTGTGTTGAATATAGGCCTACGTCTGTTTCCGGTTATTTTATTTTGAAATTCAGTTCCTGACGGACGGCCAAAAAGCCTGAGATTATAGGATCAAACAAATACATAAAAACAAGGATAATTGTGTGTTATTGTTGAGTAAATAACAGTGTGTTATTTAGAAAATAATAACAAATTAGAAGGAAAAAAAGGTTTTTTAAAATACAGATTTCAGTATTCTGAGGCTCTGAGCCCCATTTCTTTTCCTCGGGTACGGCAAGAAAAGTCCGACATTATACGATTTTAAATAAAAACAATAATTGTGGCTTGATATTGAGTAAGAAAATGATTTTATCAACCCACAGCTTCCGGTCTTCCACGACCTGACTGGTCAAAAAGACGTGCTGCAGGCACGAAACATACTACCAATGGAAATACATTGCTTTTAAAATCGTTCTTTGTGACACGAAAAAAAGGGGGAAATGGTGTTGGTGAACACGAATCAATAGATTAAATGTTGTGACTATAACACAAAATGCCGTGAGACCGGGTTGTATCAAGTCACCCTTTATATTGTATTTGGAGTTGAGGCCTTTTAGCATATATCTAAATGACCATCACCAATGTTTAATGTATGAGCCATGACACAGTAAGAAGCTGAAGAAGGAAATTGGTTTTCAGGGTTTTCAAACTCATCATCAAGAAACAATGTTTCTTCATTTTCCTGAACACATTAGCTGTCGTTCAATTGACTCAATTCTATTTTTTGTATTGTTTCAGTGTGCAAATCAATATTACACCACTGTCGTGAATAACATTACATTTGTTTTGATTATATAACATTATGAACGATGACAAACTATTAAGTCGAAATCTTTGCTAACATAGCCAAACATCCAACAAGGGCAACAACACAAGAAGTAGCAAGCTAAATATTACAACTAACCTGGATCCAAAGTTATCAACAGTTAGGCGTAGCGGTTAGCCTAATGTTGGCAAGATGTAGCCCTAAGCTGAATTCACTTGATATGTCATTTTTATCTTTGCTCACTTGCTTGGCAAGAATCTCCCTCCACGAGAATACGACATCAATGTTAGCGCAGAGCCACTTTACATGTTATCATGTGAATGCAGCTCTCAGCCTTCTGTCCACCAGTATACGTTCTCTTAATCACAGAGATTTGAGGAACAAGAAAACCTTTCCTTCATAAATGATGGAAACAAGTTTCACTATGCAGTGCATTTACGCCTTATGTACTTCTCTATACTGTACGACCTGCTGACCAAAGGACAGATGTTGAGGGGGCAGACTGGGATTGGGAGATGCCCTGTTCTCCCTACAAGTTGTAACAAATCAACTTTGGTTGTAACACAGTGACATTTGCATTCAAACCATTTATTAGGTTTTGGGGTCTAGTTTCTTTGTCTAAGAGCACCTTAGCCAAGAAGTCCCCTGAGCTATCACCGACCACTGTAGCTACCAGTAATACGATCTGTATCATCTCAGTATTACATGTTATGTATTGAAACATAAAAGCTGACATAGATGTTTGAGTGGTACAGACAGGAGCAGCTTAAATGTTTGCAACAGCATATGGTAAATATTTAAATGCTCAAAGCTGATGTTATTTCTTTTTATTTAGGAGTAAATGTAATATGCTATAGCACCTCTGACCTAAACAAACTAAAAAGCTTTATTCATACAACATAGTTGCATTAATTAATTTGAATCATTTTTAGAGCTCTGTTCAATAAGAAGATGAACCTTTATTTATAGCCCTAGGGGGAAATTCTGTTTCCACTCAATTGTATATACAGACACACAGTACACGTATATGCAGTAGGTGCACATGCACATGCACATGCATTTTTTGTTATACAGATACAGTACAAATACACACAGGCACATGCAGGAGAGGTCCGGAGTGGAGAGGCAGCCAGTCGGTCCGACACCAGGCAGTAGTAGGGGGGTCGTGAACCGACGACCCTTCAATTCCAAGGCCAAGTCCCTACAGACTGAGCGACTGCTGCCCCAAAATATGACTGTACTTCTAGATTACTAAAACACAACCTGGTGACATTTCTGGTGTTTTTCTTAAAAAGTCATTTTAAATTCCCAATTCTGAAGTCATGCCACTTCTGTCGGCCATACTTCCATTGCACCGGGTTCTTTATGCAAATATCATTCCTGCAATTCAGCCCCCTTTCTTTTTTGTGAACATATTATTTAATACATTCAAGATGGTTAGCTACTATAAGAACTCTCCCACACATGAACATTTAGCATTATATAAAATACCAAAGATATTTCTATAAATAAAAAAGAATCCAGAAAAAATGAATAACTAAGTTAATAACCAAACAAGAAAGGATGGAAGGCAGTAGTTTAAAGTCAATAGGCAAAAAGAGACATAACAAAGACAACTAGATAATATATTACAATATACGGCATGGATTTCTCACAATCAAATTAGTTCACAGCTTGACTTTTGCAATGTCTCTTCAATGTTAAAATTGTTTATAAATTGAGACAAACTAAGTAGGTTTCCTGACTTTTTCAAGAGCCAAACTCGCATTCTCCCAACTGATTACATTTAGGAGCTATTAAAATGATACATGCAGACCTTACACGGAGACACTAACTGACTAAAGCCTTCCTTGTGTTAGCTTATGCTGCCGTTTTATCTCTGGGAATAAAGGGCCATTGAGAGTGAAGAGCAAAGTGTGACCGCAGCAGAGCAGCCTCCTCATGTTGGAACACGGAGAGCCACAGTGACAACATAAAGATCTTATTATATATCATTTCACCTCAGCTGCCCCTCTTTGCTGTGCACTGTGTGCATTCATATTGAGGTGATGTGCCCAAACACGCTGCCATTACATAAATGACCTGCACTGTGAGAAATGTAAGTCAGTGACATTGTATAAAGCTAAAGGAGAGACTTTGCGTATTACCGTTTAGGCCTATAAGAAAAGACTCCAGATAAACTCCAGATGAAAAAGTGGTGCAAGTTGTTGTCAGAAAAATAGAACTGACAAAGAAAAATGATAAACTGTGTATTCTTAGAAAGAATGTGCGTGCATGTTCTTTTATTATTGCACGGAATAGGTGCAACTTTATTTTAACTACCAGTATCAGTATATCGTGCAGCAGATGGGAGTTTTGCATAGGAAGGAAGACCTTTCCTGCGAAATAATGTTTAAGTACAACATCATTACCGTGTCCTCCTCCTGCACACACACAGACACACACACACACACACACACACACACACACACACACACACACACACACACACACACACACACACACACACACACACACACACACACACACACACACACACACACACACAGTGCCTGTCTCTGGACACTGGAGCCAGCTGATTTCCATACGCAGCCTTCAGAGATGCAGTGAGCCGTACCTGGGCCACACGAGGAAGTCTTGGCACTGGCAAATCACATTCAAATTCAACCCTCAACATTTGCTTGCCTCCCAGCCAACGCGGCTTAATATCAACTCTTTCATGTTAGCAATATGCAAAGAAGAACCTGTCGAACTCTGTTGTTGTGTCCCTGCACTCTGCATCAATATCTGTCTGCTTTAGAATAATATGAAGAAGCTTTTATCATTTTAACATTAATACAAATATTTTTTGATGAAATAAATATTATATTATTGGTAACATAAAACATTCCTTAAATGTAGTTTTTATTGTTATGTATTATATAAATTCATGTATTTAGGACACCATATATCAAATATAAGTTGTTCCTGTGGGTCCCCATTCAAAATAAGTATTGTCGTACATTTTTATTATCAGAAACATCATGCTTATTCTAAGTGACCAACAACGTGAAACAAACGGAGAATAATAAAGGAGTTGTTCTGTAAGTATTAACAGACTCTCACAATGTTGCGATTTAATTGGTCTATCCTTTATTTATGAATGGGGACCGTATGATTCATGATTATATTATCTAAGATGGTTTTTCTCTTAAAAGGAAATCCACTAAAAACATATGCAGTTTAGAAAAATGTTATCTTCACGAAATGTAAAGTACAGTGGGTCAAATGTGTTTTTTGTGCAACTTTTAATATGATTATCCCAAAGGTTGTGTACATCTTTATTTTTTCAGGCTAATTGATCAGTACCTAATAGTCTAGGGCAGTGCTTCTCAAAGTGTGGTCCACGGACCACTGGTGGTCCGTGAGCGCCCCCTAGTGGTCCGTGAGTATATTGGTACAATTTCACATTTTAAATAAATTAATAAATTAAAGTTTTACGCACTCTCGCGGGAATATCTCCGCAATGGAGCGAGCTTAAGTTTCACTTTCGATGGTATGATATAGCCCAGCGCAACACCTTCATCACACATGTTGCTACTTGTTTGTACCATTTTCAGGCGATTTATAATCTGTTCTAGAAAAACGATGTGATTTTGGATATTTGTGGAGTGAGGTGGTCCGCGAGTGTTTTTTTATTGGTTAAGTGGTCCTTGGTATGAAAAAGTTTGAGAAACATTGGTCTAGGGCGAAAGGGAAGTAACCAAATGTAAAACAACCCCGGGAAAAAAGAAAGAGGAAACTGATTTACCAAAATGAAAAGATACTCTTCAATAACTCAAAGTGAATGAAGGATTTGGATCACCTGAGGGAGAGGGAGAAAGAGACACGCACAAACAAAACACGTAACAATAATCATGACAAATGTAATATTGTGGCATACCCGGCAGGAGCCGCCATCCAATGCCCTTTTGTCGACTCCTCGTTCTGCACATTCTGCTGTGCACAGATTGCTCCGGAAACAGGATGCTTGGTAATGAGGACATTTGATATTCTTCACACAAAAAGCCCTTTGGCCTTTCGGCTCTACCTGCTCATCTTTTGTGTACAAATATTTTCTTTCAGCTGTTTTCATTTGATCTTAAACGTGATACAAGAGTGAACAAATCCAATGTCAGGCTGAACTTAGAAAAATCCTCTAAAATATTTATATTTGATGAAAATGTACTAAAACTAAATTAATTTCTGCTGCAGATTTTCCTTTCACCCTGACTCTATAATAATGTAACTTGTATCTTATGGCCCTTGGGAGTGGACCGACTCTTAGGAACGATACTATAGAAACGAGTTGAAACCATGTCTATTTAACTACGTGGTTAGGATAGGATATACTTTATCGATCCCGATTTGGGAAATGTTTGTGTTGCAGCAGCATAAAAAGAGATGGCATTGTACAATACAAATGAAAAGACACATGTTGCATTTACAAATGAACAAGAAGATATAAAGCACGTTACATGTGTTGTTTGCAACAAGGGAGAGACACACTGGACTACCATTACTCTGAGCAGCATTGGGATTGGTTGCCAATTTCTTTAAGAATTCATTTCAAAATGTTACTTGTATTTATAGCTTGGTGCCATATCAGTAAACGTATCACTTTAGTTTTATTTAATCTTTATTATAGCAGTAGGATGTATGAACTTTGGAAGTAAATAGTGGATTTTCATATAAACAGTATGTTTAATTAGCATGCTTCATCCACATATACATGCTGTGTTAACAGGAAGCATGTGACTAAGCAGTCATTGTGGTTCATTTACATTTATGAGGGAGACACTTCAGGTGATTCAGGTGGATAACATGCTATGAAGGACTCATCACGTTTATACGCCTAATCTCACGTCCTATGTCTGTGTCACAGGGAGGATCACCCTCTCCGCCATCTTTCGTCCAGATGCCAGGTGAGACTGCAAATGAATACAACTTTAAAGATCTTCACCACTCACATTTACTGCCTTCCAGACAGAGCTGTCAACAGGCTTAAATAAACACTGTCATTAAAACCTGAAAGGATCATTTGTCCTTTGATTCAGTTCTTAGTTGTCTGACTATTTCAAGAGTCTGAAGGTAAACACTGTCACAAACGAGCTGAGGACCAAAATGCAGAACACGGGTAACCAGAGATAGTCGGTAACCAGCTATATTGAGCTGATGGGTGTAACAGAGTGAGAGAGAGACAGGGTGTGACTACCAGGTGACTAAGGAATGATAATGCAGAAAATAGGTGAGTGATAAAGGAGACTGTGACAAACACTGTGGTCACAGCCTGCCACGGCTGCCACGAGGAGAAGAAGAGAAAATAATGATAAGGAATTGAAAACGGGATAAAGTAGATTAGAATAGATTAGAATGGACAAGAATATGAATGAAAATAATAGATGATACGTGTAATTCCTTTATTGTCAATGCACCAGGTACAACACAATTAAAAATGCAATCCTGTCAACCTTTTTCACATATCAACAAGAAATAAAACAATACATATATACAAATATATAATTGTAAAAATGTATAATTTACAAATAAGATAACAAATACTAATAATTATAATAATAATATTAACACAATTTGAATTACAATTAAAATAAAGACATACATAAATAAATATGTATTGATGAATTGTAGTGCACTTGCAATTTCTACAGTCTACAACTGTTGTTGTTTTAGTGTTGGTTCAGTGTTTGACGTTATCCAGCTCTGGGATGCCTCTATTTGTATTGACCATTCTGTTCTCCACAGGGTCTCACATGCTGCCCAGTTATTACGGCATGAGGCGCTCCTTCATCTCGGACTCAGACTTCTGCCCGTCCACTAAGCAGTTCTCCCCTGATGTGTACTCCCCCTCGCTGGGGGGTAAGCCCCTGGGCTGCGAGCCCTCCTCCATGAGCAGCTACTCCTCCTTCATCGACAGCTACTACCCGGAGACCTTCGGGGATTACCGCAGCGCCGCCGCCTTCTCCAGCTCCGGAGGCTCCTTCCTGCCCTCCTCCGCCCTCTCATCCCTGCTGCCGCCTTTCACTGGAGAGTCCTCACACTTATTTCTGGTAGGACAGGGTCTCTGTATGTGTGTGTGTGTGTGTGTGTGTGTGTGTGTGTGTGTGTGTTGTGTGTGTGCGCGCGTGTGTGTGTGTGTGTGTGTGTGTGTGTGTGGGTGGATGTTTGATGGTTAAAATGTCCAACCTTGCAATGTTAAAGAGGCCTGATTATGCTTTTGGGGTCCTCCCTTTCCTGTAGTGTGTTATACAGGTTGTGTGCATGTAAATGGTCTGCAAAGGCTAAAATCCCAATGGGAGTTTCTCTCTCTCTCTCTCTCTCTCTCTCTCTCTCTCTCTCTCTCTCTCTCTCTCTCTCTCTCTCTCTCTCTCTCTTGTGTGTCGTTTATGTTTTAGTTTTAGAAATGTATGCCTTTCTTTTCAGAGTGTGTTTTCAGTGTGCTTGATGACCTAAACAAAAAGTATAATTCACCCTGTAGTGTCACTTCTGGTTAAAGCAAACAAGACTTT